>CAWUFW010005660.1:330000-345000 GCA_963921515.1 Calotriton arnoldi | reverse complement strand
TGCGTACCCGGGCCCCTGGGGGCCCCAGCAGGCAGGCCCGGGTGCTGCCTTCCCCCGTCTCAGCATCCCCGGACCTCACGGAGGTCTGACTGAGCAAACTCGGAGAAAAAGGACCATCGGGAAGGGGCTGAGACGCAGGTGCGTACCCGGGCCCCTGGGGGCCCCGGCGGGCGAGCCCGGGTGCTGCCTTCCCCGTCTCAGCATCCCCGGACTTCACGGAGGTCTGACTGAGCAAACTCGGAGAAAAAGAACCATCGGGAAGGGGCTGAGAGGCAGGTGCATACCCGGGCCCCTGGGGGCCCCGGCGGGCGGGCCCGGTTGCTGCCTTCCCCGTCTCAGCATCACCGGACCTCATGGATGTCTGACTGAGCAAATTCGGAGAAAAAGGACCATCGGGAAGGGGCTGAGAGGCAGGTGCGTACCCGGGCCTCTGGGGGCCCCAGCAGGCGGGCCCGGGTGCTGCCTTCCCCCGTCTCAGCGTCCCCGGCCCTCACGGAGGTCTGACTGAGCAAACTTGGAGAAAAAGGACCATCGGGAAGGGGCTGAGAGGCAGGTGCGTACCCGGGCCCCTGGGAGCCCCAGCAGGCGGGCCCGGGTGCTGCCTTCCCCGTCTCAGCATCACCACAGTAACTACTGCGTGTGTCTCTGTGTCCGCCATATCGTGACCATAGGCCTACACACACGAGCCCGACCACATTCAATGGCTGTATTCACACTGGAGACGAGGTGACTACGTCCCAAGCCAACCTGAGCACATCTCGTCAGCGCATGCAGGGTCGTGTCTGCCAGGGCAGCACCCTCCACCCAGCCACGAGGCCGCCACCATGACCGGTGGTGCCTGTGCGATCCTGTGCACCTGCTGCACCCCAGCCCTGGTCCCCAGACCGGTCTGCCGCCCAGCGATGACTGCCCGCCCCTGCGCACCCAGGCCTCAATGCTCACCTGCCGCCACCGGCATGTCTCCAAGAGGGCCCTCCACGTGCCGGTGCAACCTCCTCAGCCGATCGCTGGATTCCGCGCCACTAGACCAGTGACCAGCAGATCACTACAGAGAAGACCTGGGACATGTAGCAGTGTCATCACTAGGGGTGGGCAGAAAACTCCGCTCCGCCAGCGTAGCGGATAAAGCTAGCCACCCCTGCTCCCCGGCCCGGTCCCTGCTTCTGAAAGCAGCCAGGCCGGGGAGAGCCTCCCCGGGCCCCGGTGGACCCCCATCCCCAGCACCCGGACCCTCGGCTGGCTTGCAGGACGGGGGGCTCTCACACCCCGGGGCCCGCCGGACGGAGCACGAGCCCTGGGCCCGGTCCCAGCTTCCAAACCCTAGCCAGGCCGGGGAGAGCCTCCCTGGGCCCTGGTGGACACCCTTCCCCAGCGCCCGGACCCTCGGCTGGCTTCCAGGACGGGGGGCTCCCACAGACTGGGACCCTGGGATGCAGCATGAGCCCCGGGCCCGGTCCCAGCTTCCGAACCCTAGCCAGGCCGGGAGAGCCTCCCTGGGCCCTGGTGGACACCCTTCCCCAGCGCCCGGACCCTCGGCTGGCTTCCAGGACGGGGGTCTCCCGCAGCCTGGGACCCTGGGATGCAGCACCAGCCCCGGGCCCGGTCCCCGCTTCCGAACCCTAGCCAGGCCGGGGGCCCTGGACCCAGCCGGGGCTCCCGGGCCCAGAGGCGCAGGGGAAGCCTCCCGGGACCATGGGACCCCGTCCCGGGCACCCATCCACGCGGCAGGACTGAGGATGGAGCCCGGGGTGGGAGGCCGCCCTCCCCGGGCCCTCAGGGGCCCCGGACGGAGCTCCTGAACCCAGCCATGTGAGGGGGGCTCCCCGGGCACGACGGAAGCCCGTCTCGGACCTTTGGCATAGCGTCAGGCCGGGGGACAGGGCCCAGGGCTGGAGCACCCGACCCGGGGCCCGGAGGGGCCCCTGGACCCAGCCGGGGCTCCCGGGCCCAAAGGCACAGGGGAAGCCTCCCCGGGCCCGCGGGACCCCGTCCTGGGCACCCTGCCACGCGGAAGGACGAAGGACGGAGCCCGGGGTGGGGAGGCCCTATTTTCAGATTTTAGACCATTGCATACCCGATTTTCAGATTTTAACCATTGCACGCCCAAATTTGTATCTTTTAGCCCTTTGCACCCCCAAAGTTTCATCTCTTACCCCATTGCACGCCCACAGTTTCATTATTTTACACAACGTACACACTCCAATAAATTATTGACCACTGACAACAGACTACTATTGTGCATTTATTCACAGACGACAACCTATATTGACTGATATACATAAAGGACACACAACAATTTTGGATTGGGTAGCCCAATTTGCACCATGAAGACTCTAGTCTTACACATTTGACACACTGAAAAGCATCTCTGTACTGAGGAGACATTCCCAGCATGGATGAAGTTTTGTTACTTTCTTTGCACATATTGTGCAACGTACCCTTTTTAGAGTGATGTACCCATGCTGGACAATAACATGCAGACAGGGTATGTGTGTATGTTTTTTTATTGGCACACACCCTGATTGCGGTCATTTTGCTGTGAGATACATTGGAGGGGGACTGTCATAATGTGACGTGCTCAGTTGAAGAAATTGTTTATTATTCGGTCCCTTCAGGCAGTTCCTGCTGCATTTACTGTGGGGTGTGCGCCACCTGCCTCATCTTCATCATCATCCTGGTCATCGTCCGGTGCAGCAGGCACTTGAATCCATGGAGCATTTGTGTGCACACATATATTGTGCAATACACAACATGCAAGGATGATTTTCATGACCATTTCAGGGCTGTACAGCAGTCTGCCACCTGTGATGTCCAGGCAATGGAAACGTGACTTTAGCACGCCAAATGTGCGCTCCACAATGGACCGGGTGCATCTGTGTGCCGCATTATACTGCCTCTGGGCCTGGGTGGTGGGGTTTCGGAGGGGTGTCATCATCCACGGGCATAGTGCATATCCTTGTTCACCTGTAACATGTGATAGCAATATGGTTACATTATTGGTTGTGCCGGATGTGTTGTTGATGTGGATGGTTTTGTGGTGTGTCGTTTGTGTTATGTTGGATGTCATGTTAGCAATGTGTTGCTTCTGACTGATTACAAACATCACTGCAAATTAAATTGCCTCACTGTTGATACTCCCTCCCCCAAGCCTCATCAATTGTGTGCACTGCACGGTTGCATGACTGTCTTTTCTACCATCTATCGATGGCACTCATCCACCCTCCTCACAGTCAATGCCATGTGAACGTTAAAATGGAAATGGGCCACACCAGACACGGTTCACGTTCAGTTGTGCTGCTGTCGCTGCTGCCAGACCTGCCCCAATGCACAACACATGCTGTTTCCTGTCCCGAGTGGCCACATATCAACAGTCATCAGACCCCTTGCATGCAGGGCCCATTGCAGGGAGGAACGCGTTACCCACACCATCATCATTATCAGACGCAACACAACCCACTCCGTGGACTACGTACTCATTCAGGAGTGTAGCCTCCAACATCACATACCACGACTACTCAAGATCCAATTGACTCTGGGAAATGTTAGTTGACATCAGACTGTCCCAGATCTTCACCACACTGATCCACAAGGCAGGGCACACCTTTGACGGCTTCTTTGCATGTGTAGACTTTGTCCAGTTCCTCGGCCCCACTAAACGCACATGTGTTGACCACTTACGCATGCACCACCTTGTTGATGTACCCCAAGCCACTGTTGACCACATGCAGGCCCCCACAAAGTTGGTGTAGATCAGTCACCAATGAGATGTTACACACCACCATCGACAGCAACAACCACAACACTGCAGTCATCAACAATGGGGCAAGTCCACATTTTCCAAACATGTATCTCCAACTGCGCATGCACCCTTGTCCCACTATGCAACTGCAACATACGGCAGGCAATGAATGCCACCTCGGTCAGCACCAACCTCAGAGTTGGCAGATGCAGCTGCTGACACATGAAGTGGAGCTGGTGCAAGCTTTGGGATACCAGTAAACAGCACCACCAACACATACAGAATGCTCATATTCAACATCAACAATACGCCCACACACCAAACTGCTCTTCCAGGTAGGGTTGCTGTGATTTGCAACATGGATGATCAACAGCTAGGGTGTGCTATACGCAGGGAAACATGAGTCATCATCCTCGTAACAGAACAATCAGCATATGGCATCACCTGGTGGTCCAACGCTTTTGGATGCCCCCATCCCAAATCTAGATACCTAGGCCCCATATTTGACTCCTCCATCTCCATGTACCTACAGGTGTACGCAGTGGCCTGCAGCTGCTTTGCCAGCCTCTGCATCCTCCATGCAACCTTCACATGGATCCCCCATTGTCGGGTGTAACAGTGACCCACACAGTCATTGCCATCAGGCTGGGCTACAGAAACACACTATATGCCAACATGGGCACGTCTGCGGTCAGCTTACTCCTGACTGTCCAGCACAACACCTACACACTGGGCCTTGTGTTCCTACTTTCATTATGGATCTTGTGCCTCCATCACACATACATGGTTCCCACCTCTCACCACATTTGCTTATGGGTGGCACAGGGGCTAAGCATTTGATGATGGTTTGTCTACATATCTAGCCACAGTTCCCACAGTTCTTGGTGTTGTTATGTCTGGTATGTGGGCATGTTGATTGACATGTTGTATGTGTGATTGTGACATGTACATTCTCACAATTCAGATTTGCATCTCTGTGAAGTTGAGGCATGTGTTGGGTCACGTTAGTACTTACCGACAATCACTGCATTTCCATATGTGCCATCCGGAAAGCGCTGGTTTACGATGGACTGTCGGAAGATGTAGGAATCATGCACACTCCCTGGGAACTTGGCTATGACATTGGTGAACAGTCCCCGTTGGTCCACTATTGCCTGTACATTCATAGAATGGGTGTGCTTTCTGTTGTGGTATATGTGTGCACTGTCCGCAGGGGGCATAAATAGGACATGTGTGCAGTCAATTGCGCCCAACACCTGTGGGAATCCGGCTATGGCGTAGAATCCTTGCTTGGTCTCAATCTGTTCCTGCACAGTGTTGGGGAAGTGAAGGTGCTGGGGTATAAGGCTGAGTATGCCATCCAAGACAGTTGGGAGGAAGATTGAGAAGGCTGCCTGTGAGACTCCTCCAACTCTGGCCGTTGCTGGTTGAAAGGTCCCAGAGGCCAACATATGCAGCACGGCCAGCAGCTTTGTCTGCGGAGGGATGTTGGTTCTCCGCTGTGTTTGTGGCGTCAGCCTGTGGGCTATCAGGTTCAGGATGTGTTGGATGGATGTCCTTTTGAGCCTGTAGTGGGCAATGACATCCTCTGGCGTCAGGTCTGCAAGGCTGAGACATCTGCGCAGGGCCCACTGTTGTCTTTGGCGCAGCCTTGGTGGTGGTCCTGGGGGAGGTGGCAGTGGCGTTGGTGGTTGTTGCCTTCATGGGACTCCAAGATGAATGATTAGCACCTCCATGGCGTCTGTGGGTCTTCAGGTGTAGGTCTGGGCTGGTCTCCCTTATATACCTCCATTTATAACCATTTTACAATTTTTAGACCTGTTTTTTTCAGGTCCTATTTTCCTGCAGCTAAGGGGCCTTAGCGGGACTTTTTTTATCGCTTCGCGGGTCCGGGACATCATTGGTAATAGTGCGATGGTGTGTTGGCGACTTTTTTCATGAAATTTTGAGAGGGAACGCCTACTTTGCATATCATTAGCGGAAACTATCGCTGCCATGCATGGCGATAGCAAAAACAATAGCTATTGCTAACGCTGGTTAGCGACATCTTGGTATTAGGGTGATAAAAAAAAAACGTTACGTGTCGCTAACGCGGCGATATCTGGCTTGATAATATGCCCCTAAATGTCTTAGGTTTAAGAAAAGGTGTTTGGTATACAGATTCAGTTCCTTTGTCCTAGTAGGTTAGAGAGGACCTCCAATGGTGGTTGAGTAACCTGGACAGCTGGAACGGAAAGACAATTTTGGGGAATGTCCCAGAGATTACAGTGGAGTCAGACACAAGCAGCCTTGGTGTGCGAGTCTGGGAGAAAAAGAAACTGGGGGAAGTAGTCCCAGAAGGAACTCTCCTTACACATAAACTTCTTGGAGATGTTATCAGGGCTGATCGCTTTGATGAGCTTCAGGAACACCCTAAGGAAAAGTGTTGTCATAATCTGAATGGACAATTACAAAGCAGTCTCCTATATCAACCACGTAGGGGAGCAAGGTTGAAACAACTTTCTAATATAGCTAAAAGAATTTGGTATTTCTGTTGGGGTCAGAAGATTTTATTAAAGGCGGAATTCATTACAGGCCTTCAGAAAGAGAGAACAGACTGGAATTCAAGATACCTATGGGATTCCAGTGACTGGGAACGGAACTCAGTGTTTTTCTGGTTGATACAGAGTTTGTGGGGCCCCTTTCAGATGGATCTGTTCACTAGCAGACTGACTTGTCAGGTAGCCTGATGTTACAGTTGGAGGCCAGACCCCAGAGCCTTGGCTGTGGATGCTTTACTACAGAGTTGGAACAGAGGAAACTAATATGCTTTCCCTCCCTTTGCACTAATACAGAGGCTAATACAGAGGCTACCGTTAAAAGGACAAAAGGAACAATCCAAAATCATCCTACTGACACCCTTTTAGAGCACACAAGTGTGGTTCCCTGGAGTGATGGAGCTAATGTTGGAGGTTCCACATTTAATACCAGGAGTTGCAGGTCTGTTAGAAGGACAGGATGGGGAGGAACATCCTCTTGTTCAAGAAGGAAACTTGAACCTTCTTGTCTGGAGGATTTCAGGAGATCCCAAAAATATGCAGGGCTTTCAGGAGAAGCTAAGGACTTATTGGATGAATTATGGGCACCTGGAAAAAGGAAAAGATATACGGGAGTTTGGAAGAAATGGTGTGGTTTGTGCTTGGAACGGGGCTCCTTCAATAGAAATAGAAAATTTCCTCTCAGGTTTGTTCAGGTTGGGTCTGTCCTATAGGACTGTTAACTGTTGCAATTCTGGCATTTCAGCTGGACTTTGCAATTGGTAGTGACCCTTTGATTTGTAGGGTAATGAAGGGAATAAGACGCACGGCTAGGGCTAGGTCACCTAGGGCTAGGTGAGGGCTAGTTGAATTATACCTAGCCACCTAGGGCTAGGTATAATTCAACATGGAATGTTAACCTTGTCTTTGACCAGTTTGTTTCTTAGCCTGATAACTGCTTTCTCTCAAGGAGACAAATATCTCTTAAATTGACAACCTTGCTAAGCTTAATCTCATTTACAACAGTTTCTGATGTTAAAGCTCTAGAGATTTGTAATAGATATTATTCTCCAGATGGGGTTCACTTCGAGATATGGAAGAGAACTAAAACGATGTCTGAAAACATCTTTTATCCCTCTTTTAACAACTGTCAGGAGTTATGTGTAGTTAGTTGCAAGTAAGTTTACGAACAAACCATGTTAGAACTTAGGCAGGATGGTCAGGATCATTTATTAATTTCATACATTAAACTGTTCAGGGCAGTATGTATCTACAGCAGGGTAGTGATGTCTGAGGCAGGAACAGATTTCTCTAGGTTTAGAGCACACTCATCTAGGGCTGCAACAGCCAGTAAGGTGTTTTCGGCAGGAGGTACACTTGCAGACATTTTAAAATCGGCAGATTGGTCAAGTGCTAGCACATTTGCAAACTTCTATCTTAAGCCTGTGGAACATGTGAGTAATGTGGCGCTGGGGAGCTTTAAAAGTGCAGAATCATAGCCTCCAGTCTTGTAATGAAATGGCAATTCTCCAATTACCTTGCAGAGAGAAACCTGAGTTCACTAAAGACAACAAAGGCTAATATTATCCCACCCACCATGCACTGTTACTTTATCTTAGTATGTTGTGAACAATGTCAAGATTAAATGTTTATGAATCTTTGTAATTTTTAGATTGACAATGTTGTTTCTTTACTCCGTTTGTGATAGGGATCGTAACACAGTGATGTCTTTCCAATCAGTATCACATGATTTCTGTTTTTTTCCAGATAATTCTCTCCATTAAGTCTGGGATGAAGCTGGTGTGAGGTGTTGTTTTTTTGTCGCTGCTTAAATAGGAAGATACCTAGTTGTCATGGAGCTATATGATGTTTGGACATTCTCTGTAGGAATGCGTGTCGGGGCAGCAGTAAAATGTTATAGTATAATGTTATCCTCCGTTGTCTTTAATAAAATCAAGATTCTCTCTGCAAGGCAATTGGAGAATCGCCATTTTTTCTCACCAAACGTTCTCGATCTGAATGGCAGCATCTCCATAGATGTTGTCCTTAAAGGGGCTTCATAATATAACCAAAGTCACCAAACTCCTCCGTGGAATTGAATATGTGTAAAAAGAAGTATCACCAGTCCTGGTTGTTCTCATCTGGGAACTGAAACTTTCTTGGTTATTAAGTTCATCAAGAGAAATCTCCTGCAGGGTGAGTAGAGGATAAAAAGTTCTCACCCGAGGCTCCCTTTGCTGTATCTAGGTGGGGTGACTATAGATAATTGGCCGTGTGATGTTTTTTGACGTAATCAATTGATACCGGTATGTCCTTTTTAAGCCAGACAGGTGAGGCAATACTGCAGTTTGTGTGCCTTTCACCCCAAATCAGGTATGGGTGGTCGATTTGAAATGAAATTAAAAAGAAATTTATAAAGCGCATTAAACCTGGGGGACATCTAAGCACTATACGGAAACATGGCTCAGCCACAACAGACCTATGAGAATTAAGAAGACCAAAGCCAGGTTTTCTAGGATTTTTTAAACAGAATAGAGGAATTACAAAGCCTGGAAGCAGCACCGTAGAAGGACCGCCCCCCATCTAGCTTTTCAAAATCTTGGAATGCTGAATTTTCTACCAGAAGAGTAACTGAGAGACCTGCCAGGGATATATCAATTAAACAGGGGCGAAAGATGTTTAGACCCTTTATGATGGAGGGCTTGGATGACTAAGCAGATTGCCTCATAAAAGATGTACCTCCTGAAAGGGAGACAATGCAGCAAGCCAATCCATTGCCAGATGCACGCTTAGGGATATCAAGAACAATGCGTGCAGCCGCGATTTGAATCACCTGCAGCCAATTCAATGAGAGGCCTTGATATTCAAATAAAGGACACAATAGTAGTCAAGTCTAGTTAAAACTAAAGCAATGACCACCACATGGTGCAGTTCAACAGGAATAAAAGGGAACATCTTCCCAAGAGTCTTAATAATATAGAGACATGTACTAGTGGTAAGATTGACCTGCAGCTTAAAATTCAAAAGGGTTTCAAAAACTACCCCCAGATTTTTAGCCGATTTAACTGGAGTGGGTAATGGACCACATCCTCTGGCCACCAACTGCCATACCATCTGGATTCTTACCCCCAAACACCAGTGCCTCTTCAATTCAATTTGAGAAAACTTTCCTTCATCTAGATGTTTATTCTTGTCATGCTGGCCATGATGGTCTAAAGACTTGTTTGTCTGGGATCTTTCCTCAAACTAGATCTCAAATGTTTGGGGTCAAACCTTCTGTGGCTAAAAAAACCTTCTCTTCACCTGCGGCAGAATCGGAAACCTTGACATTCAAAAACGTGTCTCTGACCTCTTCTATTTTCTATAAAATAGTCAAACGTCAGTCTAAGTCTAAAGGAATTTCTTCTGCCACCTTCAGAGGGTTGTTCATATTGGGAACTTACATAGGCACTCGGAAGAGCAGCTCGTATGGAGTGCGGCCTCCCAACACTCCCCTAGGCAAGTTGGTTATTGCTCTCTGCATTCCATACAGATGATCACACCAATTAAGACCTGTAGTCAACACCTGGGGCTTTAGGGCTTGCATAAGTGTGTAGTTTACATGTTCTACTCAACCATTTACAATACTTTTAGATTGTTTACTGAATTGAGGCTGAAGAAAAAATCCTGAACAAAGGACTCGGGTTCGCACCCACCGCAAAACTCGACAAATTCAAACTACATTGCGAGTTGGCCGAATTCTTCGGCAAACTAAAACTTAAAGCCTTCTTTGAGAAACAACCACCACAGGCACATGGAGAAAAAGAAGGAGACACTAATCTCAAACTGAAATCCTTGTTCATTCCCCCACATACCACACTAGTTGAACTAGCAGCTTTTGAACAGACCATCTTTAAAGAAATTGAAGATACCCAAGAAGAACCTCCATTCAAAAATACAAGTGGCACCGAATTTGACGCCATACGTACCCTGAAATCAAACAAGCAAATCATAATAAAACCTGCAGATAAGGGCGGTGGCATAGTTCTACAAGACAAGGATGACTACCGAAAAGATTGCAGGAGACTACTTGAGGACAAAAAAAATGACAGACGGTTGGAACAAGACCCTAGTCAAGATCTCAAAGTCAGAATACAAATCTTAGTAGAAGACGCAGAATCTAAAGGTGACATCAGCAAACATGAGGCTCACTTTCTGACCTCGGGTGGTGGAAAGATCCCATATTTTTACACCATCCCCAAAATTCGCAAAAACAGATCTCCCCCCACTGGCCGCCCTATAGTCTCGGGCATAGGTTCGCTTCTGGAACCACTTTCACGCTTTTGTGACTACTACTTACAATCTATAGTACAATCTACACCAACTTATCTGAAAGATACTAAAGATCTGCTGGGATACCTACAGACTCTGACCTTCAACCCCGACACCTCCTACTTGGTCAGTATGGACATAGAGAGCTTACACACCAGCCTCCCGCAAGACGACACACTACAAGTACTACGTTCATCGCTGACTCAGTAACTTTGGATTACAACACTCCCAAATCTTTTGTGCTTCAATGCGCAGAAATGGCTCTGAAGGATAACTACTTTGAATTTGAAGGTGACAAATTTCTAGAGACATATGGCACATCAATGGGCAGTACATTCGCCTCCAGTGTGGCCGGGCTGTATGTGCACCATTTTGAACAAACTCATCTATTTAACCCCAAAATGCCATTCTCTACAAACATCAAGTTCCACAAAAGATACATTGATGATGTCATCCTCTTATGGGAAGCTACAGAGGACGCATTACAGTCATTCTTAACCTGGATTAATGGTCGAGATACCAACCTCAAGTTCACTCACAGCATAAGCAATAACAGCATCACCTTCCTAGACCTAGATATCACAGCAGAAGGAGGGTTTCTCTCTACAAAAACACATGTCAAACCTACTGCGAGAAACTCTCTCTTACGCTTTGAAAGTTTCCATCCCAGACCTCTACGCGAGAATTTGCCATATGGACAATACCTTAGACGGCGCAGAAATTGCAGCAATATCCATAATTATAAAGAACAGGCTACTTCTTTGACTACCAAACTCAAATACCGAGGGTACCCTGAGAGAATCACAAAAAGAGCTCAAAAACGAGCGCGAAACCAGAATTGCGAAGTCCTACTGGAACAAACCCAACGGACAACTCCGAACATACCATTCATGTGCGTTACTACCTACAACTCGATCTCCAACAAAGTAGCACGAATCATTCAAAAAAATTGGAGAATACTCACAAGTGCTAGTTTGAACTGGTGAAAAACCACTGTTTTCATACAAAAGAGCAAAAAGCCTAAGAGATAGCTTGGTGTCTACACTCCCAAAACAACAAATAAACACACCAAGCACGGTCCTAAATGCCTGGGGACTCCCCAATGTGACAGGTCATTTTCCATGTGGAAACTGCAGCGTGTGCCACCTTACCAAACCAACAAAATCCCTAAACGTGGAGCCTGGCAGTACATGGCAGATCAGAAAGCACACTAATTGCAACTCATGCAATGTCATCTACCTCATCACCTGTCCCTGTGGACTACGTTATGTAGGGATGACAAGCTGTAAAATAAACATTCGGATATGTGTACACAGGAGTAATATCCACTGTAAGTGTAACACCACGAAGATGATAGAACACTTCCTTGAACTTGGTCATACAACAAATGACATGAGATGGGTGGTAATCGAACAAATGGACACTGGTACCAGCAACCTACAAAGTCGTCTCCTAGAAAAGGAGCAACACTGGGTTTACCGCCTATCTACACATCAACATGGTCTGAACGACAACATTCCATGGAACTCCCTCAATAGATCATGAGTAATATACCAAGACATTCCTAACTATACCTTCAGACTTCTCAGCCCATGGGGGACCACTGCCATCTCTATACCTCTAGACCCCACTTTTTTTACACCATTGCGACATGAAACAAATTCCTACATACAAAACCAGTGGAGACAATGCAACCACACATATTCTTAGTCACATCTAGAGTCCCTACGCCATTAGTCTCCAACCAGCTTTGCAAAAGGCACTCTCTGTCCCCACATACACACCTTCATCTTAGGTTAATACAGTACCTTGGAACCATTCCAAATGGATCTCATCAGTTGAACACTAGTATGGGCCCTCCCACCATATACTAGTAACATTATGCGCCTACCACCCACCATAGGTGATTTATTAACAAATGATGGACTACATCCTGTCATTTATAGTAACCTAGGTACTATGCATTGTGTTTATAGTAGGACTAACAAACCTCTAAAGACTTTTCCTTGTGCACGCACTTATACATTACCATTATCCAGTGTTTTTAATAGGGATCAATAACATTGCCTCTCTTGCCCAAATTGAGGTTTGTCCTTTACGATAAACTTTATTATTCTTTGTATACATACAACGCAACACAATCATGCGCCTTCCATACACCATAGGAGATCTATCAATAAATGACGGTCATCCTGTCATTTATATTAACTTTAGCACTCTGCATTGTGTTTACAGTAAATATTTATCACCAATATCTAGCGTTTGCAAAGGGGTAAATATTCTCACTTTTCCTGCCCAAATTGCAGGGCTGACATATATACATTTGTGGCTTGTCCCTTACGTAAAACTTTATTGCTCATTGCATACCATGCACAACACTCACCACGCTAACTAATGTTGGCGTGTGAACCTCATTCCAAGGAAGTACCCACGCTTCCTACGATGCGAGCTCGGTCCGCGTTCTAGCACCACGCTAGTCAAACCCCGGCGATCACATGGCCAGCGACAAACCACGCTGCCACACCCTTTCCAGGAACCGCTATAACAATGCGGAGTCCAACGGCACAGTTATCAGCGGGATCCTGACAAGACTCAAAGAGGTTAGAATGGAGGGAGACCATCCATGACGAAGTAAGTGCTTATGCCCCACTGGTGCAGCAATGTCCAATTTTTTTAAACCTTTTCCTAGTTACAATGCGACATCTCCACTTACGCCCATTTTGTCTTTCTAGTGTGTGACTACAGGAGGCTCCCCCTTTCAGAATTCGTCTGATCCTTTTTACTCGGCTGGTGTAAGATACTCCAACATTCATTACTTACTCAGCTGAGGTGGCACTTCTCTGTTTCCATGTATTTTCTGTAACATTAGGAACTCTCACTAAACAATATTTTTGTTAAACCCATAATTCTTATACCTGCATTCACAGCCAGACTTACTGAGTCCTGACAGACATCACTGCAGCCAAGCATGACTTCAATAGTTGGCTGAATTGTTTGCGCAAACTTGTGACCACGCAAGGTATCCGCTTACCTAAAACATGCATGCTAAGCACTCCTCACCATGCATGACAATATAATCAATATCAATGTTGATCGCATGCCATGAATAGTTACACAATTGTGTTCACAGATATTTCGACTCTTGAGATGCACCAGATCACGGCAAAGTGCACACCATGGAAGAAAGGACAGTTGAGCATATCTACGCAAAGTTGTTTCTGAATGTTATGTTTGTCCTTTACGTTGTATGTGTTTTTATCTTTCAGATTTCAACCAGTAAGTGGGTCCGTAAGTACGGCAACACCACTACATACACAGCACACCTTAGCGTGTGTGCTGATATTTCACTCAAGTGGCTAACTACACTTTTGTAGCTACTTCACTGTTTTTCACGTCAGTCTTGGTCCTGAAGAAAGCCTGGCGATTATTGAAAAGGCTGAAACATGTTGGCCTTTACTTAGGGGATATTGAAGACCTATTTTTATCTTCATTATATCCCCTACAAATAAAGTTTTGTCCATTGGGCCATCCTCAGAGACACTTTTAACCCCACCACCCTTGAGCACACACCTCAGAAAACAAAAACCCACTCCGCTGTAGCTCAGGCGTCGAAGCACATCTGGGTTGCATTCGGCAGCCCATCTGGGAACCCAATGATGAAGCATGCCACCAACTAGGTTGGTGGGTGAGGGTTCTTCTCACAAATCCATTCGATGTTTGTACTCTGTTGCATCATACTGAGTCATTAAAACTTGGAATTTTTCACCAGAGGGTTCGTCCACGTTGTTTCTATTGTTATATTGGGGAAGGGGACGCACCCCTGTACCCTTTCCTCGCTCTCCTGTTGTTTTCTACATACTGAATTGAAGACACACTCCCAACAGACTCATTGCATCCTTGTAAGCCTTTGAGGTGAACATTAGACAATTGTCCGACTGAAATATGCGGACACTTAAGTCCTCACAGTACCAGCACTCTGCGATTGCCATTTGAACTAGAATGCAAGACACCCAGAATGAGTGGCTTTTGCATAACCTTGACACACATGAACCACACAAAAATGGGCAACTTAATGGCAATGCTGAAACAAAGGAGAAACACCTGTGCTACAATATGTTTTGCTCTTAAATTATTGCAAAACAAAAACAATCAGTAGCTACTAGAAATCCAATACAATTTTGGTTTTAGGCTAATTCCATAATAAAGCCTATATATGACACGTGGCAATGCCTGAATGAAACAGATAATAGTCTCTCAAGTTTTAATCTAAGCACAAATAGAATATGTCTGAATATAGTTCTTTACATCTGAATGCAGAGTTTGCCACAAAAGTACTTTTTAAAAAAAAATATTCTTTGTTGCACATTTCATAATACAAAAAACACAGCACTGAAAGGATAACCCAGCAAAAATAAAGCAACCCTCTGCCACCCT
>CAWUFW010005660.1:0-325000 GCA_963921515.1 Calotriton arnoldi | reverse complement strand
CTGACTGAGCAAACTCAGAGAAAAAGGACCATCGGGAAGGGTGCTGAAAGGCAGGTGCTTACCCAGGCCCCTGGGGGCCCCGGCAGGCGGGCCCGGGTGCTGCCTTCCCCCGTCTCAGCATCGCCGGACCTCACGGAGGTCCGACTGAGCAAACTCGGAGAAAAAGGACTATCGGGAAGGGGCTGAGAGGCAGGTGAGTACCCGGGCCCCTGGGAGCCCCAGCAGGCGGGCCCGGGTGCTGCCTTCCCCGTTTCAGCATCCCCGGACCTCACGGAGGTCTGACTGAGCAAACTCGGAGAAAAAGGACCATCGGGAAGGGGCTGAGAGGCAGGTGCGTACCCGGGCCCCTGAGGGCCCCGGCGGGCGGGCCCGGGTGCTGCCTTCCCCGTCTCAGCATTCCCGGACCTCATGGAGGTCTGACTGAGCAAACTCAGAGAAAAAGGACTATCGGGAAGGGGCTGAGAGGCAGGTGAGTACCCGGGCCCCTGGGGGCCCCGGCGGGTGGGCCCGGGTGCTGCCTTCCCCGTCTCAGCATCCCCGGAGCTCACGGAGGTCTGACTGAGCAAACTCGGAGAAAAAGGACCATCGGGAAGGGGCTGAGAGGCAGGTGCATACCCGGGCCCCTGGGGTCCCCAGCAGGCAGGCCCGGGTGCTGCCTTCCCCCGTCTCAGCATCCCCGGACCTCACGGAGGTCTGACTGAGCAAACGCGGAGAAAAAGGACCATCGGGAAGGGGCTGAGAGGCAGGTGCGTACCCGGGCCCCTGGGGGCCCCGGCAGGCGGGCCCAGGCGCTGCCTTCCCCCGTCTCAGCATCCCCGGACCTCACGGAGGTCTGACTGAGCAAACTCGGAGAAAAAGGACCATCGGGAAGGGGCTGAGAGGCAGGTGCGTACCCGGGCCCCTGGGGGCCCCGGCAGGCGGGCCCGGGTGCTGCCTTCCCCCGTCTCAGCATCGCCGGACCTCACGGAGGTCCGACTGAGCAAACTCGGAGAAAAGGGACTATCGGGAAGGGGCTGAGAGTCAGGTGAGTACCCGGGCCCCTGGGAGCCCCAGCAGGCGGGCCCGGGTGCTGCCTTCCCCGTCTCAGCATCCCCGGACCTCACGGAGGTCTGACTGAGCAAACTCGGAGAAAAAGGACCATCGGGAAGGGGCTGAGAGGCAGGTGCGTACCCGGGCCCCTGGGGGCCCCGGCGGGCGAGCCCGGGTGCTGCCTTCCCCGTCTCAGCATCCCCGGACCTCATGGAGGTCTGACTGAGCAAACTCTGAGAAAAAGGACCATCGGGAAGGGGCTGAGAGGCAGGTGCATACCCGGGCCCCTGGGGGCCCCGGCGGGCGGGCCCGGTTGCTGCCTTCCCCGTCTCAGCATCCCCGGACCTCATGGAGGTCTGACTGAGCAAATTCGGAGAAAAAGGACCATCGGGAAGGGGCTGAGAGGCAGGTGCGTACCCGGGCCTCTGGGGGCCCCAGCAGGCGGGCCCGGGTGCTGCCTTCCCCCGTCTCAGCATCCCCGGCCCTCACGGAGGTCTGACTGAGCAAACTTGGAGAAAAAGGACCATCGGGAAGGGGCTGAGAGGCAGGTGCGTACCCGGGCCCCTGGGGGCCCCAGCAGGCAGGCCCGGGTGCTGCCTTCCCCCGTCTCAGCATCCCCGGACCTCACGGAGGTCTGACTGAGCAAACTCGGAGAAAAAGGACCATCGGGAAGGGGCTGAGACGCAGGTGCGTACCCGGGCCCCTGGGGGCCCCGGCGGGGCGAGCCCGGGTGCTGCCTTCCCCGTCTCAGCATCCCCGGACTTCACGGAGGTCTGACTGAGCAAACTCGGAGAAAAAGAACCATCGGGAAGGGGCTGAGAGGCAGGTGCATACCCGGGCCCCTGGGGGCCCCGGCGGGCGGGCCCGGTTGCTGCCTTCCCCGTCTCAGCATCACCGGACCTCATGGATGTCTGACTGAGCAAATTCGGAGAAAAAGGACCATCGGGAAGGGGCTGAGAGGCAGGTGCGTACCCGGGCCTCTGGGGGCCCCAGCAGGCGGGCCCGGGTGCTGCCTTCCCCCGTCTCAGCGTCCCCGGCCCTCACGGAGGTCTGACTGAGCAAACTTGGAGAAAAAGGACCATCGGGAAGGGGCTGAGAGGCAGGTGCGTACCCGGGCCCCTGGGAGCCCCAGCAGGCGGGCCCGGGTGCTGCCTTCCCCGTCTCAGCATCACCACAGTAACTACTGCGTGTGTCTCTGTGTCCGCCATATCGTGACCATAGGCCTACACACACGAGCCCGACCACATTCAATGGCTGTATTCACACTGGAGACGAGGTGACTACGTCCCAAGCCAACCTGAGCACATCTCGTCAGCGCATGCAGGGTCGTGTCTGCCAGGGCAGCACCCTCCACCCAGCCACGAGGCCGCCACCATGACCGGTGGTGCCTGTGCGATCCTGTGCACCTGCTGCACCCCAGCCCTGGTCCCCAGACCGGTCTGCCGCCCAGCGATGACTGCCCGCCCCTGCGCACCCAGGCCTCAATGCTCACCTGCCGCCACCGGCATGTCTCCAAGAGGGCCCTCCACGTGCCGGTGCAACCTCCTCAGCCGATCGCTGGATTCCGCGCCACTAGACCAGTGACCAGCAGATCACTACAGAGAAGACCTGGGACATGTAGCAGTGTCATCACTAGGGGTGGGCAGAAAACTCCGCTCCGCCAGCGTAGCGGATAAAGCTAGCCACCCCTGCTCCCCGGCCCGGTCCCTGCTTCTGAAAGCAGCCAGGCCGGGAGAGCCTCCCGGGCCCCGGTGGACCCCCATCCCCAGCACCCGGACCCTCGGCTGGCTTGCAGGACGGGGGGCTCTCACACCCCGGGGCCCGCCGGACGGAGCACGAGCCCTGGGCCCGGTCCCAGCTTCCAAACCCTAGCCAGGCCGGGGAGAGCCTCCCTGGGCCCTGGTGGACACCCTTCCCCAGCGCCCGGACCCTCGGCTGGCTTCCAGGACGGGGGGCTCCCACAGACTGGGACCCTGGGATGCAGCATGAGCCCCGGGCCCGGTCCCAGCTTCCGAACCCTAGCCAGGCCGGGAGAGCCTCCCTGGGCCCTGGTGGACACCCTTCCCCAGCGCCCGGACCCTCGGCTGGCTTCCAGGACGGGGGTCTCCCGCAGCCTGGGACCCTGGGATGCAGCACCAGCCCCGGGCCCGGTCCCCGCTTCCGAACCCTAGCCAGGCCGGGGGCCCTGGACCCAGCCGGGGCTCCCGGGCCCAGAGGCGCAGGGGAAGCCTCCCCGGGACCATGGGACCCCGTCCCGGGCACCCATCCACGCGGCAGGACTGAGGATGGAGCCCGGGGTGGGGAGGCCGCCCTCCCCCGGGCCCTCAGGGGCCCCGGACGGAGCTCCTGAACCCAGCCATGTGAGGGGGGGCTCCCCGGGCACGACGGAAGCCCGTCTCGGACCTTTGGCATAGCGTCAGGCCGGGGGACAGGGCCCAGGGCTGGAGCACCCGACCCGGGGCCCGGAGGGGCCCCTGGACCCAGCCGGGGCTCCCGGGCCCAAAGGCACAGGGGAAGCCTCCCCGGGCCCGCGGGACCCCGTCCTGGGCACCCTGCCACGCGGAAGGACGAAGGACGGAGCCCGGGGTGGGGAGGCCATCCTCCCCAGGGCCCCTGGGAGCCCCTGAACCCAGCCGAGCAGAGGGAGGCTCCCCGGGCACGACGGAACCCCATTCTGGGCCTTTGGCAGGGCAGCAGGCCGGGGGACGGGGCCCAGGATGGTCACCACAGTAACTACTGCGTGTGTCTCTGTGTCCGCCATATCGTGACCATAGGCCTACACACACGAGCCCGACCACATTCAATGGCTGTATTCACACTGGAGACGAGGTGACTACGTCCCAAGCCAACCTGAGCACATCTCGTCAGCGCATGCAGGGTCGTGTCTGCCAGGGCGGCACCCTCCACCCAGCCACGAGGCCGCCACCATGACCGGTGGTGCCTGTGCGATCCTGTGCACCTGCTGCACCCCAGCCCTGGTCCCCAGACCGGTCTGCCGCCCAGCGATGACTGCCCGCCCCTGCGCACCCAGGCCTCAATGCTCACCTGCCGCCACCGGCATGTCTCCAAGAGGGCCCTCCACGTGCCGGTGCAACCTCCTCAGCCGATCGCTGGATTCCGCGCCACTAGACCAGTGACCAGCAGATCACTACAGAGAAGACCTGGGACATGTAGCTGTGTCATCACTAGGGGTGGGCAGAAAACTCCGCTCCGCCAGCGTAGCGGATAAAGCTAGCCACCCCTGCTCCCCGGCCCGGTCCCTGCTTCTGAAAGCAGCCAGGCCGGGAGAGCCTCCCGGGCCCCGGTGGACCCCCATCCCCAGCACCCGGACCCTCGGCTGGCTTGCAGGACGGGGGGCTCTCACACCCCGGGGCCCGCCGGACGGAGCACGAGCCCTGGGCCCGGTCCCAGCTTCCAAACCCTAGCCAGGCCGGGGAGAGCCTCCCTGGGCCCTGGTGGACACCCTTCCCCAGCGCCCGGACCCTCGGCTGGCTTCCAGGACGGGGGGCTCCCACAGCCTGGGACCCTGGGATGCAGCATGAGCCCCGGGCCCGGTCCCAGCTTCCGAACCCTAGCCAGGCCGGGGAGAGCCTCCCTGGGCCCTGGTGGACACCCTTCCCCAGCGCCCGGACCCTCGGCTGGCTTCCAGGACGGGGGGCTCCCGCAGCCTGGGACCCTGGGATGCAGCACCAGCCCCGGGCCCGGTCCCCGCTTCCGAACCCTAGCCAGGCCGGGGGCCCTGGACCCAGCCGGGGCTCTTGGGCCCAGAGGCGCAGGGGAAGCCTCCCCGGGACCATGGGACCCCGTCCTGGGCACCCATCCACGCGGCAGGACTGAGGATGGAGCCCGGGGTGGGGAGGCCACCCTCCCCCGGGCCCTCAGGGGCCCCGGACGGAGCTCCTGAACCCAGCCAAGTGAGGGGGGGCTCCCCGGGCACGACGGAAGCCCGTCTCGGACCTTTGGCATAGCGGCAGGCCGGGGGACAGGGCCCAGGGCTGGAGCACCCGACCTGGGGCCCGGAGGGGCCCCTGGACCCAGCCGGGGCTCCCGGGCCCAAAGGCGCAGAGGAAGCCTCCCCGGGCCCGCGGGACCCCGTCCTGGGCACCCTGCCACGCGGAAGGACCAAGGACGGAGCCCGGGGTGGGGAGGCCGCCCTCCCCAGGTCCCCTGGGAGCCCCTGAACCCAGCCGAGCAGGGGGAGGCTCCCCGGGCACGACGGAACCCCATTCCGGGCCTTTTTACAGGGCAGCAGGCCGGGGGACGGGGCCCAGGGCTGGAGCACCTGACCCGGGGCCCGGTGGGGCCCCTGGACCCAGCCGGGGCTCCCGGAGCAAAGGGGCAGCCTCCCCAGGCCCGCAAGACCCCGTCCCGGTCACCCGGCCACGTGGCAGGACCGAGGATGGAGCCCAGGGTGGGTAGGCCGCCCTCCCTAGGGCCCCTGGGAGTCCCTGAACCCAGCCGAGCAGGGGGAGGCTCCCCGGGCCCACGGGACCCCGTCCCGGGCATCCTGCTACACAGCTGGCCCGGGGACGGACCCCAGGCTGGGGCAGCATCCTGGCCCGTCCAGCTGACGGCTGAGGACCGCTAGGCCGAGAGGGGTTCCGGCGTGCCCTGTCCCTAGTAATCCGGAGGAAGGCTACCCCCCTTTCTGGTAACCCGTGTGCATCACGAGACTGAGGGGACCCTAGGCACGGATGCACCCGACCTCCTGGAGCCCTGGCTGGGATCGGGGAGGCAAATGAGCCCTCATCGGGACTTCCAGGCCGGCCCGGCCATCTGGTCGCCCCATTGGAAAGCATTGCGTGCGACCAGATGGCCGAGGGGATAGGAGCGACCAGATGGCCGGGACCAAAAGGACGCCCATCTGCCCACCCCCGAGCCTTCACGGTAGGGCTCCCGCCTGCCCTTGCAGGGCGCGGGGGCTCCGCTTCCCGGGTGCTCGGGGACCCCGGCTGGGCCTTAGGCACGGGGAGGACAGCCGGAGCTCTCGGGCCCGGGTGCCTGGGGGAGGACTGCCCGGGACCCGTGGAGCCCGTCCCGGGCACTTTGCAATGCCGTGGGCCGGAGGAGGGAGCCCCGGATGCCTAGGGAGGTGTTGTCCGGGCATAGCCCATCTGGTCCCTGGCAGAGAACCGCCAGCCCGGGAGGGGTGTCCCGGCATACCCTGCCCCTAGTAATCCAGAGGAAGGTTACCCCGCTTTCTGGGAATCCGTGCGCACCGCGAGGCTCAGGGGACCCTGGGCGTGAACGTGCCCGACCTCCTGGAGCCCTGGCTGGGATCCGGGAGGCAAATGAGCCCTCATCGGGACTTCCAGGGCAGCCCGGCCATCTGGTCGCCCCATTGGAAAGCATTGCGTGCCACCAGATGGCCGGGGTCTAAAGGATTCCCATCTGCCCGCCCCGAGCAGAGCCTTCGCGGTAGGGCTCCCGCCTGCCCATGCAGGGCTCGGGGGCTCTGCGTCCCGGGGGGCTCGGGGACCCCGGCTGGGCCTCAGGCACGGGGAGGACCACCGGAGCTCTCGGGCCCGGGCGCGGGGGAGGACTGCCCGGGACCCATGGAGCCCATCCCGGGCACCTTGCCACACCGTGGGCCGGAGGAGGGAGCCCCAGATGCCTCGGGAGGTGTTGTCCGGGCATAGCCCATCTGGTCCCCGGCAGAGAACCGCCAACCCGGGAGGGGTGTCTCGGCATACCCTGCCCCTAGTAATCTGGAGGAAGGCTACCCCGCTTTCTGGGAATCCGTGCGCACCGCGAGGCTCAGGGGACCCTGGGCGCGAACGTGCCCGACCTCCTGGAGCCCTGGCTGGGCACCGGGAGGCAAATGAGCCCTCATCGGGACTTCCAGGCCGGCCCGGCCATCTGGTCGCCCCATTGGAAAGCATTGCGTGCGACCAGATGGCCGAGGGGAGAGGTGCGACCAGATGGCCAGGACCGAAAGGACTGCCATCTGCCCGCCCCGAGCCGAGCCATAGCGGTAGGGCTCCCGCATGCCCTTGCAGGTCTCCGGGGCTCTGCACCAGGGACCCTTGTCCCGGGCAGATGGACACTTGGCAGGTGGCAGGACGGGGGCTCCCAAACCCCAGGCCCTGACCGAAACGCAGTCCCGGGGGCCAGTCCGTGCTTCTCAACCCAGCCAGGCCGGGGAGATCGGGGAGCCTGCCCAGGCACGAGGGACCCCTGTCCCGGGCACACGGACCCTCAGGACGTGCGCTCGTTTTCCACACATTTTTTCCAAAATTCTGCGTAGTGGCACTACGCCAACTTCGCCCAGCCGTAGTCATCACCCCCTGTGAGCGTAAGCGGAGTGGGCTGGGCTGGCATATGCCACTCCAGCGTAGGGGTGTGAACAATGAGCCCGGGGTTCTGGGCGTGGTTCAGTTCTGGCCTGGACAAGGAAGTAACCAATTTGTGTGTCTCCGTTGTAGTGTCTGCGCCACCCAGACCGCAATCGGCAATGTTGCACCCTGTGACCCAAGCCCCACAACATGTGCAAAATGGATGTGACGGGGAATCAGTGACCCTTCATTCATCCATACTGTCATACTTGAAGGATCATAGACATGACACATCTGTGTGAATTAGAATGGTTTATTCACATTCAGTGGAGTGTTGCAGCTGGAGCAGTACAGTGCCATTCACACCCCACTTGACATTGTTGCCCCATGGAGGGCCAGCCAGAGTCCATTAGGGAAGGATAAATTAATCGGAAGAGGAAGAGTTCAGTCCGCAGTCTGATTGCTGTGTCATTGGTAACCAAACAGAATATGGCAGTCCATGTCGAGGTCCAAGGTGAGTGCCGCAGAGTGTATCGGGGACAGTGGAAGGTAATGATGCAAAGGGCCGAACCAAGCTGAAACAGGCCATATGGTGGAGATGAATGCTACCGCTTCCTCATTACCACAACAGCAGTCTCATCCACATCATCATCCTCTGATATGTGATGTGCCTCACCTGTGGGTGGTGGTGTTTCGGCTACAGCACTGTGTGGCACTGACACATCAGGTGCCAGAGGTGGAATGTCTGCCGCACTGACACATCAGGGGGCGGAGATGTGGATGGGGTAGGAGCAGCAGCATTCATCTGCGCCAGGCCTTGTGGCAGAAATGCCATGATGAGGATCTGCAGGGCATGGAAGATCCCAGCTACATCTCGCTGATGTGCAGCCATGGCAGCCATCCTTTCTGCCTCCATCCGCACATGTCCTCCATGAGCCTCCGCATGTGTCCCAACTCCCGGCTGAGATCGCTGGAGCCACTCTGACTAGACAGGTGTTCTTGTCTCCGAGTCATGACTCCAGCGATGTCAGCCATGGCTCATTGGAGACCATGGAGAGAACTGTGGGTGTTCGTTAGGGACAGTAAGTGGTCCCTGATAGGACGTAGACACCCATGGATGGCATCTACTTTGGCTGCCATGAGTTCGAACCCCACCCGAACCTGCTCAGCCATCTCCTTCTGGCCCTCCAACACACAGCATTGAAATGCCATGTGTTGGTCTTGGGGATCCTGGGAGACAGCTGGGGTGGTGGGTGCTTCCTGCTGTGTGGTCTCTGCAGGGGGTGGGGTCTCCTCGATGCAGCTGGGCTGCCCTGCTCCTGGGGGTGGGGTGCGGAAGCTGTCCATTAGCTCTTGGAGGGCGTCGGTGTCGAAGGTTGGGAGGTCCTCCTTGTCATCAGTGAGGAGGTGTTCGGTCTGCTCTGCAGGAGGTGATGATTCTCCCTCTGCAATGTAAAGGGGAGATGCAGTTTAACAGTGTGTTCCATGTATGTTCATGCATTGGCCAAGTTTCCAAACAGACTGCATGACAATGTACATTGTGACTGTTTAGGAGGAGCTGCCTATTTGAAGCGGGACAGTGGACATTTGTGCACCATCAGGGATGTGGGGTTGTACTTGTGAGTGAGTGAGTGAGTGAGTATACACTTATAAAGCGCATGGCAACCAAAGGCCTCCCAGCGCTAGAGACAGAGCCACCAACCAAAGAGTGGCAGGGGGGATCAAGGAAACAGCAGAGTCTTCAAAAGTTTGCGGAAGGAGAGATGATTAACCTCCAGCCGGATATGGTCAGGTAACTGATTCCAACATTTTGCCGCAATGAAGGAGAACAGACGTCCACCACTCCGAGCTCGATATATTCTAGGAACGGTAGCTAGGAGTTTTTTCCCGGAGCGCAATGCTCGTAGCGGGAGGTATGGGAGAATAATAAATTGCAGAATTGATGGAGCCCTAGCTGACAATGACTTATGGGCGATGCACAGAGCCTTGAACTGAATCCTTTCGGCTACCAGCAGCCAATGCAAAGCAATAATGTGTGGCTTGGCAGACTCCCGGTTATGAGCCTGCATAAGAAGTCGGGCCGCACAGTTTTGAACCGTTTGGAGTTTTTTAATAGTAGAGCAAGGAGCTCCAAGGTAGAGCACATTGGCATAATCAAGCCTCGAAAGAATCAAGGCTTGTACCAATAGCTTCCTTGCAATAAAAGGTAAAAAGGGCAGAACTTTCCTAATCATTTTTAAGAGACCATAACAGGTGCCTGCCACCCTGCGCGCCTGTTCCCTAAAGTTCAGGTTGTGATCCAACCATACCCCAAGACTTTTTATTTGCTCTTTGGGGGTGGGCATCACACCTAAACATTTAGGGCAAGGTACGCTGGTGTCCAGATTAGTGGTCTTGCCCAAAAACATTAACTCCGTTTTGGCTGCATTCAGTTTTAGGAAAGAGCCATCCATCCACGCGGAGATCCTTTCCAAGCAATTGGCCAAATTAATCTTAGAATTATCCAGAAGATTGAGGGACACTATCAGCTGAGTGTCATCAGCATACGAGATGATCCTAACCCCAAAGGGCTTGACCACCTCGGCCAGTGGGCGGAGATAAACATTGAAAAGTATGGGGCTCAGGGAGGAGCCCTGAGGCACCCCACATCGCAGAGGCATACTTTCTGAGATAGAGTTATTCTCAAAGACCTGGAAAAATCTATCGGCCAAGAAAGACTCAAGCCACTTAAGTAGAGATCCAGAAACCCCAATCTCTCTGAGTCTGATAATCAATAGTTGGTGATTGACCGTGTCGAAGGCCGCGCTGAGGTCAAGTAATACAATAGCTGCAGACCCGCCACTATCCAGAATTTTCCTGGCCTCTTCGACCACTGCCAATAGGGCCATCTCCGTGCCTTGTTGGGGCCTAAAGCCCGTTTGAGAGGGGTGAAGACAATCATTCTCCTCCAAAAAAGTGGAGAGAATGGAAGTGACATATTTTTCACAAATGTTAGCAATCCCTGGCAGAAGCGAGATCGGCCGGTAATTGGCAAAGGCTTTAGGGTCCAGGTTGGGTTTCTTCAAAAGAGCTCTGACCATGGCCCGTTTCCATGAACACGGGACAATCCCAGAAGCAAGTGATGTATTAATGAGGTCCAAAATAACTGGGGCGACAGAGTCAAAGACCTGACTGCGAATGTTAGGGGGTGCAACATCGCTTGGAGAGCCAGATTTCAGACGGTCTAGATCAATTTTAAAAGAGTTCATATCCAAGGGAGGGATTGTCTCAATGAGAGGTCCCGGAAATTTAGCATCAACAAGGGGGGAATTTATATAGGGTAGAAGAGGGGGAAAGGTCGAATAAATATCTTCAATTTTCTTATGAAAATACTGAGCCAAATCATTACAGCGTCCTAAGGTGTCTTCGGACAAAGAGGGGGGCACCGGAGGCTTGAGGAGAGATTTAGCAATTTTAAAAATTTCCCGGGGGGAGTTGGAAGCTGCGATAATCTTCTTTTCATAATATTCAGATTGGGCAATTCTAATTTCTGCCTTATAGGCTTTAATGGCTTCTCTGTATTTAGTCTTCTCAACAGTAGAGAAGTCCTTTCTCCAGCTTCTCTCCAGACGCTTACATAGTTGTTTCAATTCTCTAAGTTTAGGAGAATACCAGGCGGCACAATGACCAGCTTTTTTACTAGATATCCATTTTTTAGGGGTAAGCGTATCTAACGATAGTTCCAGCCATTGATTGACTTCATTATTAGCAACTTCCGGGTCACTACTTAAGTTGGGTCTGGAGTTATTCAAAGTAGATGCCCAGGAGTCAATAGAAAGTTTAGACCAGTTCCGACACCACGTTTTTACCCTTTCACGTGGGTGACCACTATCCTGTTTAGTCCACACAAAGGGAACCAAGAGGTGATCTGACCACGGCAGGGGAATATGCTCCTCCACAACCAGACTATCAATGTTGGAGAAGAGAGGGTCAAGGAGATGGCCTTTTTGGTGGGTGGGGCCGGACACTAACAATTTCAGTGCCAGAGCACCCAAATTATCAATTACAGCCTCAGCATCAGAAGAAGATGCCACATCAAAATGAATATTAAAATCCCCTAAAACGGAAAAATTAGAGAAGGAGCTGACCGATGTGTCCATTATCATGTCACAGTTTCCTGCTATGCCAAATGTGATTGGCCAGTTTCTACACACAAGCGGCAGCAGTTGTGTCCTCTGTTCTGTTGTGAATGTGTTGCAGTTTGTACCACATTGTTGTCAATGTTGATGTGCTCTGATTCTTGTGTGTGTGCTGCATTGTGGGAGAGACGCCCCTGCAGCTCAGACTTTGCTTGGCCTTCTCCCTTTCAGGCGGTGTGCCTTTGACTTCTGTGCTTATGAAGTGCTGAGATGTGCATACTTGGGTAAATTGGGCTCTTGGTGGGAATTGGGACTCTTGGGCATGGTTTGTCCGCAGATGTCTTCTTGCCATCAGGGGTTGTTTGTGCATGTGGATGTGTCAGTATGTGACCTGCTCCTTTCTGGATGTGGACCACACTCAGCCACCTCGGTGTCGTGGCGTGCAAAATGTCATGATGAGTGGCCTGCAGACATGCTCATCGTCATGCAGTGTCACTTGCATTGTCAGTGTGGCTCACAGATCCGCAGATTTGCTGGGTTCAGCATATGTGCATGGGTTTGTTGTGAGATTGGTGATGTGTGGGGAGGGCCCCCTCTGGACACATTGTGGACGGGGGACTACTTGCTGTTTCTGTGTGTGCTGCAGTATGGCAAGAAGATCAGGGACATGATCCAGAGTCATTGTGGTTGTGCAGTGTGCTATACTTCATTGTGTATGTGTGCCATTGTGCCTATCTCCCCATCCCCCCAGTCCCTGGTGGTTACTCACCTTATTGCTGTTGTTTCAGGTCATGTTGAGCAGTGTCCGGTCCCCCGACTCCTGCCACTGTCTCCACACTTCTGACTGTGGACACCATTTCCTCCATCTCATCCAGCTCCTCCTGTGGCACAGGACTCCCACCCCAGTCTGCATTGCTGCTTTGTGGTTGTTTGCAAGTTTCAGCTTGGTTTTCGCTTCACATCATTCCAGCGCCTCTTGACCTCGTCCATTGTCCTCCTCAGCACTCCGACTGCATTCACCCTGTTCACAATGGACTGCCATGTTCCATTTGTTGTTGCCAATGACACAGTGGAGGTGACGAACAGTTGTTGATGGTGTTCTATCACCTCCGTAATCAGGATCCTGTTTTCCTGCAAACTGAACTGCGTCTTCCTCTTTTTCTTCTCCTTGCCCTTCCCTGACCCCGAGGTCCCAGGCTGGTCCTCCTTGGGGCTTGTGGGGTTCGGGTTGTCCTCTGTACTTGCTCCGGCTGCCTCCATTGTGCTTCGCAGTTGTTATGTTTTTTTTTTTGCAGCTTTTATGGTGATTTTTCCCGCCTGACATGGGAATTGCAAGCCTTGCGCTACTTGTCGCTGATTTTTGTATCACGGTTGGGCCCATCCCAACTTTTTTCACGTTCGGGTTTCCTTTTTTATCGCTGTCGCAGTAGTTGTATTGCGGACATTTGAGGCATTATTGGGAAACTATTGCATGTTACCGCCGTGTTGAGAATACAACGTCGACACAGAGTTATTTTCCCGCGATAGATGGCGATATGAAAAATTGCGTTAGCCTATTTTGGCAATGTTTATCGCACGTTCTTGAGAATATCCCCCTCTGTCTGCCTTTAAGTGCTGTATGTCTTCATTGGCCCTTTGTTTTTTAAGGGGATTATTTAAACCACAAATGTTAATGGATGCAATCCTTAGCTTACCCATTCATCCCTGCATCCATTGCCAGCTTCTGCAGATTCACCATGCCTGATAGTGCCTTCTCCCCAAACCAGCCCCTTGGACCAACCCCCTGCCCGAACCCCCCTACCCTCCCCACAATAACCAGACAAAATACATCCAAGGACCCTTGTTATGCCTCCTGGATTATGCTGCAACCCTCCGCCACCCACCTTGTCTCTGCTAACCCAAAAGTGGAAAATTCTAATGCCTAGCCAATATAATTCAAAATAAGACAAGAAGAAAGATAAAAATAAGTGCACACCCCCGCATATTTGTGGCCGGTTACTACACCCACGCTAGTTTTCTCCTATATCCCTGCCCCTGATAATTCCTTTAGAAAATCTTGGGCCTGAATTTTCAGAGGAGAACACCCTTGGATTCCCCTTGTAGATAACCTTGAGCCTGGCCGGACTCAGTAGGAATACTTTGCAGCCCAACTTATTGAAAGGCGTAATCAATTGCCATAGCCTCCACCTTCTTTCCTCTGTTGAATGGCAAAAGTCCGGCATAACAAAGAAGGTATGCCCTTCTGCAGACCGTTTGGCTTCGGGCCTCACTTTATCAACTACTGCCTGTCTCAGGAGTAAGTTCCCAAAAATATTAGAATGACCCTGGGTTTCTCATTGGGATCGCTCTGACCCCTTCTCTTTTTTAACATGAGTAGAAATCAGTGCACTCTCTGCACCTCTGTGCCCCAGTCCCAGTGAGCCAGTTTAGGTATAGCCCCCTTCAGCAGGAGTACCACGAATCCTCGGATGTCATCCCCTTCGGCGTTTTCTGGTATGCCCAAACGTCTCAAATTAATTCGCCGCTGGCGATTCTCGAAGTCCTCCAACTTCCAGATGACATCCGTCATCCTGTTCTCACTTGCTGAGACTTGCTGCCCAGTGGCTTCAGCCCCAGCCTCCACTGCTACAACTTGCTCTTCCAATGCCGTGGTATATTCTGAAATTTCCGTGCAAGCCTTACTAACATTTCGGATAGCCCCTTGTAGTTTCTTGCACCTGCTTTAGAGTTGGGGGGGTGATCCTGCAGCTGCCTCTGAATCAGGGAATAGTTTAGCTATCTCTTGTGGAGTGCCGCCCCTCCTGGCCCACCATCCTCAACCAAAAAATTTGTAATTAAGGCAAGATGGCAGCTGTGTAACTGCTGCGGGAGCCACCCACCCACCGATCTGTGGTAATTTCCGGCTAATTATGGCCTAAAGAATACTCAGGGATAACCGAACACCTACCTAGAGGATCGCACATCAAGGAGCCGTAGCTTGGAGGACGAAACGGATATAACTAAGGATTTGCGGAATCAGGGCCAGAGCCAACAAACTCATGTACCTGCTGGGCCACTCTGTGCTGAAACTCCTAGACGGCCAGTGTGGAGGCGGGCGTCTGCTCCAGCGGACTGCAATGCCACCCAAGCAGCTCAAGCCCCCCAGGTACTGCACCGAGGGTGGAGCTGCTGGAGGTCTGCGTGGTGCTCTCACCCGCGAAAGACACCGGATGGACGAAAGGCAGCAGACGCTGCTCACCTTGCCAGACGCAAAGAGGTGGAGACATGCAGCAAAATGAAACCGAGAGCAGCGTCCCAGCACGGAGGTTGAGACATCGAAGCAGCGGGTAATTCCTGAGATATTCTCCGAACGCGGGCAGGTGGGGGACAAGAAGGAGGCAGCCTCAGAGGTGTCTGATGAGAACTTGACCAGAACGGCCGCTGGGGAACTTCCCCCGGTAAACAATGTGAGCATGGATCGGTTGACACTAGCTCAAGGGGAAGCAAATGAGTCGGGTACTCTAAGTATGCCTCATGACAACAATGATAATAAGGAGGGGAACCTGATGGGAATACCAGAAACAAGCACCAGCCAGATCCAGTCCAAAGTAGGGGGGACCCCAGAAGGGGTGAAATTGTTCTCCCTCAATAACAACTCAGAGATATCTAGAGCAAGCGAGAATGCCGATACAGACTTGGATAATTCCGGGACTGACTCAGATAGCTCCTTACCTAACCCAGGTACCCAAAAACAGCTATCCTCCCAAAAAAGGAGGAAAAATACAGGTAGATGGAGGCCTGAGATTAGGGGATCAGAATCAGAACACAGAAGGACTAGTCAGCTGAAGTGGGATTATTCATCTACACAAAAGTACTTTCTGTTGTCAAGAATTTAACAATTCCAGAATGCCTAGCGGTTTTAGAATTATGAAGCCAGCTTATAGCTTGCTGTCTTAACTGCGCTAACGCCAGGTTTCCTTATCAACAGAAAGATAATCTGTACAGGTGTCAACATTGACCAGTGCTATAGAATGACTATTTTATGTTTCACTTAGTAAAATCAATAGACTGACTATTTTTTTTTAGGTTCAGGTGGGTTCTGCCAGGATAAGGATGTCAGTCTGGCCATTGTTTGTACCAGATTCACAGATTTTTCTGAATTATAATGAGAACAAATATAAAAGTATATTTACATTTTCTGTGAGTGACTGCTTTAGCTGATTGTCATAAAACCTGCAGGTTTCTATGATCAAAATAAACGTATACAGTAAATTTTGCTCCTTATAGATAATGTCCCCATTCTCCAATCCTATGGTGAAAAGTAGGCCACTGGATACTTCCATCCATTTGCAGGACCCATCTGGGACAAAGCTCCTCCCATAGCATGACATGAGCCATTCATTTAAAAAAATTCTCAAATAAGTGGAAGTTCAACATTTTGATTCTGAAAATGCAAAATAGGGGTGCAAGAAAAAAAATCTTTAAAAACCAAAAAGCTCGAAAAACTAGGACGATAGACAAGTAAAGCCTTTACAGTGGAGACGTTTGTTGACGGATCTTAACATTTTAGGGCCTCATTTACAATGAATGGCTCAGGGCAGTGCAGCAAGTGTCACTCCCTGTATTAATACAACACCCTGTGTCACTCCCTGTATTTATACAACACCCTGTGTCAGTTCCTGTATTAATACAACACCCTGTGTCACTCCCTGTATTGATATGACACCCTGTGTCACTTCTTGTATTAATACAAAACCTTATGGCACTCACTGTATTGATACGACACCCTGTGTCACTCCCTGTATTAATACACCACTCTGTGTCACTCCCTGTATTAATACGACAACCTGTGTCACTCCCTGTATTAATACAAAACCCTGTGTCACTCCTTGTAATAATACAACACCCTGTGTCGCTCCTTGTATTAATACAACACCTTGTGTCACTCCTTGTATTGATACGACACTCTGTGTCACTCCTTGTATTAATACAACACCTTGTGTCACTCCTTGTATTGATACGACACCCTTTGTCACTCCCTGTGTTAATACAACACCTTGTGTCACTCACTGTATGATACGACACCCTGTGTCACTCCTTGTATTAATATAACACCTTGTGTCACTCCCTGTATTGATACGACACCTTGTGTCACTCCTTGTATTAATACAACACCTTGTGTCCCTCCCTGTATTGATACGACACCCTGTGTCACTCCTTGATTTAAAACAAACCCTTGTGTCCCTCCCTGTATTGATACCACACCCTGTGTCACTACTTGTATTAATACAACACCTTGTGTCACTCCCTGTATTGATACGACACCCTGTGTCACTCCTTGTATTAATACAACACCTTGTGTCACTCCCTGTATTGATACGACACCCTGTGTCACTCCTTGTATTAATAAAATACCTTGTGCCACTCCTTGTATTGATACGACACCCTGTGTCACTCCTTGTAATAATACACCACCTTGTGTTGCTCCCTGTATTGATGGAACACCCTGTGTCACTCCCTGTATTAATACAACACTCTGTGTCACTCCCTGTATTAATACGACACCCTGTGTCACTCCCTGTATTAATACAACACCCTGTGTCATCCCTTATATTAATATAACACCTTGTGTCACTCCCTGTAATGATACGACACCCTGTGTCCCTCCTTGTATTAATACAACACCTTGTGTCACTCCCTGTATTAATACAGCACCCTGTGTCACTCCCTGTATTGATATGATACCCTGTGTTGCTCCCTGTATTAATACAACACCCTGTGTCAATCCCTGTATTAATACAACACCCTGTGTCACCCATGTATTGATATGACACCCTGTGTTACTCCCTGTATTAATACAACAACCTGTGTCACTCCTTGTAATAATACAACACTGTGTGTCACTCCTTGTATTGATACGACACACTGTGTCACTCCTTGTATTAATACAACACCTTGTGTCACTCCCTGTATTGATACGACACCCTTTGTCACTATCTGTGTTAATACAACACCTTGTGTCACTCCCTGTATTGATATGACACCCTGTGTCACTCCTTGTATTAATACAACACCTTGTGTCACTCCCTGTATTGATACGTACACCCTGTGTCACTCCTTGTATTAATACAACACCTTGTGTCACTCCCTGTATTGATACGATACCCTGTGTCACTCCTTGTATTAATACAACACCTTTTATCACTCCCTGTATTGATACGACACACTGTGTCACTCCGTGTATTAATACAACACTCTGTGTCACTCCCTGTATTAATATGACATCCTGTGTCACTCCCTGTAATAATACAACACCCTGTGTCACCCCTTATATCAATACAACACCTTGTGTCACTCCCTGTAATGATACGACATCCTGTGTCACTCCTTGTATTAATACAACACCTTGTGTCACTCCCTGTATTAATACAGCACCCTGTGTCACTCCCTGTATTGATATGCCACCCTGTGTTACTCCCTTTATTAATACAACACCCTGTGTCACTCCCTGTATTAATACAACACCCTGTGTCACCCATGTATTGATATGACACCCTGTGTTACTCCCTGTATTAATACAAAACCCTGTGTCACTCCTTGTATTAATACAACACCTTGTGTCACTCCCTGTATTGATACGACACCCTGTGTCACTCCCTGTATTAATACAACACCCTGTGTCACTCCCTGTATTAATACAACTTCCTGTGTCACTCCCTGTATTAATACAAACCCTGTGTCACTTCCTGTATTGATACCACACCCTGTGTCACTTCCTGTATTAATACAACACCCTGTGTCACTCCTTGTATTGATATGACACCCTGTGTTACTCCCTGTATTAATACAATACCCTGTGTCACTCCTTGTATTAATACAACACCCTGTGTCACTCCCTGTATTAATACAAACCCTGTGTCACTTCCTGTATTGATACCACTCCCTGTGTCACTTCCTGTATGAATACAACACCCTGTGTCACTCCCTGTATTAATACAAACCCTGTGTCACTTCCTGTATTGATACCACACCCTGTGTCACTTCCTGTATTAATACAACACCCTGTGTCACTCCTTGTATTGATATGACACCCTGTGTTACTCCCTGTATTAATACAATACCCTGTGTCACTCCTTGTATTAATACAACACCCTGTGTCACTCCCTGTATTAATACAAACCCTGTGTCACTTCCTGTATTGATACAACACCTTGTGTCACTCCCCGTATGAATACAACACCCTGTGTCACTCCCTGTATTAATACAACACCATGTTTCACTCCCTGTAATAATATGACACCCTGTGTCATTGCAAGTAGGAATGGAAGACGCTGCGTCACTGTAGTCAGTATAAATATGCAGCAATTCCATGTTGTGTAATTATTCTGCTTTGATGGCAAAATTGCTCTACATCACTGAGCAGCTGTTGCTTGTGGCACTTGTGTCTGTTGTACTATTTTTTAGCTCTAAATGCGACCTTGATAGAAAATTATTGTGAGAACATATTTAATACTAAAATAAATAAATAAATGGCAGATATACATTTTGAATACTTTTGCAGAATGAGATGGCACCTAAATTGGCATTACATCCTCACACAACTTCCAAATCCGGTGCTGTTCCCCCAAAACTTGCAATCTTATGGGATGTGAACAGTAGTGTCCTGAAGGAGGACTGGAACCCTCGTGGCCAGGATTGGACTGGGACACAAACTAGGCCTTTGCACCAAAATAAAAGTGGCCCTCATAACAAATCAGACGTTTGCAAATCATGACACTTTTGAAATTACAAAGACACTCTGTGTAGGTGTTTTGCAAGTTGTGTGAGCCTGCATGATGTGTGCTTTCTGCCGTCAATGCTTATGATAATATCAAGTAAATCAAGAGCAGGAATCGGGCCCCCTGAGAGGTTAGAGAGCCCATGGAAGGTCAAGGACTCACCTGCATCCCGGGGGCTGCTCCTGACCTTAGAATGTAACATGTTTGCAAACTAACCCCTTGACTCAAGACATATGCACTGGCTAATTTGGCATGACAAAAATGACTTCTTGTAGGGCAGGGGTGCTTCAACCCATGGCAGTCTCACTGGCTCATCACATAGTGAGTGGTGTAGATTAATGGTCAATGGTTGGGTCTCTTACTCAGCTGTAGACTTCTTTTAGGGCAGGTGTGGCCAATCACGTAGCTGAATGGGGCAGAATGATCATCAATGGCTGGGTCTCTTACTGAGCTATAAAGAGGCTGTGGGTTAGGTCTGTCAGCCTTTGGGTGTTCTCCCCTCCAAACTTTTTGCCTCTCTCCCTCCATTTTTGCTGAAAATTCCTTTTTGTGCCTAAGAGCTCTGTGCTCTTTACCACTGCTAACAAGTGCTGAAGTGCTTGTGCTCACTCCCCTAAACAAGCTTAAACTGTCCTATACCCGATTAGCATATTTATTTTACTTGTAAGCCCCTGGCAGAGAGTTATACAATATACCCAGCGTGGGTAAAATAATGCTATAGTGTGCCACCCCCTTAAGTAGCCCCTTAAAACATGTCCCAGGCTTGTAATTACAACCTAAGTGCAGTTTTAAACGGCCATGTTGACTTATTAAATTAACGCCCTTGCCAAACTTTAAACTCCCCTTTTATTAAATATAAAACACCCTAGGTAGCCCATAGAACAAGGTGCATTGTAAGAAAAGATTGGGCATGTACCTTTATGTTTAACATGACTCCTCAATTCATTTGACATTACTATGAGGTCTACCTCTCCTATAGGATAACATTGGCTGGCCTCACTACAGTATGAACTATTTAATTAGAACAGGTTAACTGTTCATGTTTGGTGTCTTTGGAATTGTAATGAAAATTCTTCTTTAATGGTAAAGTCAGATTTCTGATTGCAATTGTAAAAATGCCACTTTTAGAAAGTTACAAAGTAGGGGATAAGCCCAAAGTAGATAGCCAGGAAGGGCCTAGTTAAAGTAGTGCAAGAAAGAGCCGCTTCTTACAGACAAGTAAAACAGTTGTGTACAAATATAAACAAAACGCTGTGTGCATAATAGACAGCTGAAACAAGTAGTGCAAACAAATACTTTCACATGAAAACAAAAGAAATAGTACAACAGTTGGTTGTTTGAAAACCATCAGATATGAAGCACTCGCATTACATTGGGATTATCATTCTTTTAGAGAGATGCTCGCTGTTGGAAATACACTTAAGAAAAGTTGGGGTTAAATCAACATTGCATGTCCATCAGTTCAATGATTATTCATTCCTCAATGGAAGAAGAAGAAGTGCCGACGCGTTTCAAGCCCCAGATTCATTCTTGGGACTCTCTTCAGGGCTGTGACATGGTGTGATCTAAGAATTAATAAAGAAAAATGTCTGAGGATTACTAAACTCAACCCCCTCCTCTGTGTCTCCTATGGGTTTATAATACATCTTATTAAGTACCTGAATAGCGTGGGCGCATTTTTCTAAACCAGGTTGGCAGTTTTATTGTTCTCCAATTTTAGTCCAAGCAAGTATTTCCCCAGGAAGGGCGGTCGCCTATGGCAAATAAAGGTCACCTTAGAGAGTATGCTTATTTAAAATACAAGTGTTTATCGCAATCAATAAAACTTCAATGGAATCTCTTACTTTAGCTGCAACACTGTGTTTTTCTTTTTTCAGATGCAGGGGACCCATGAGTTGCCAACCGGTTCCTTTCTGTGAACAATAATGCGAGGAAATGCTGTTTATTTGTTGAAACTATTTATAGCTGCTTCATGCTTACTAACTTAATGCCACAAACTTACTTGGCACTCGGAGAGCTTCACTTTCTGCTGGTCTCCCTTGAGCCAGGTCAGAGTCCTGTCTGATTCCAGGTCATAACATACGCAATCATTTCCAGTTGCATGATGCCTATGGTCAGTTTTCTTTAAGAAAAACGAGGAGTAATGGGCAGAGTGATTTCTGGATGTTGTACATTCGCCTTCCAATTTATAATGCTGGTATTTTATAACTTTTCGTTATCGCTGGACATTACACGTTCTGCATGAGTATTGTGCGCTACTTTATAGATCAGCTATTTATTTTTGTACATCTATTGTGTTGCATTATGGGAGATGTAGTGCAGATTCTTCAGTTCCATCTATTGAATCTTTGACAGTTCAGACATTTCATTCAAACCTTTTGAGGTGCTGTTGAATTTTAAGATGAGGTACGCTTCCTTCTGTAATAAAGCAGTTTCAACATCGCTTCCTCGAGGGGTCGATTTCATTACTGCTAGTACTGTCCATTTGAGGGCTTTTTCAGTGTGCTTTTTTTCTACAAAGTGCTAGACCATCGGAGCATCAGTACCTGTTTTTTGATCCTAGAGCGGTGCTGGACTATTCGTTGATTGGCCTGCTGGTTTGTCTTTCCAATATATATTTTGGGACATGGACATGTGGCTGCGTAGACAATATTTTTTGTTTTGCAGTTGAAGAATTCTTTGTGAATCCATCTCACTGAGTCGTGTGTGAATTCAGATCCTTCAATTGTATGTTCGCAGACGGAGCAGTTTCCACACTTGTACTCTCTCTTAATGTGTATATAGTTCTGGGTAATCCTGATCGTTATTTTCCCTGATGTTGTATCTTTAGAAGTAGATTATGATTGTATATAGAAGAGCTCATTAGATGTGTATATAGTTGTGCGTAATTGTTGATATCTTCAGGGTTAGTGTAAATTTACAGAAGTACATTATAACTGCGTATAGAACCTCTTATATGTGCATATAGTTGTGCATAATATTTTCTATTATTTACATGTGTGTGTAGTCATATTACTATTATTATTTCCCAAGTGTTGTATATTTAGAACAGTTGATATGATTGTATATGGAGCCCCTAGATATGCATATAGTTGTGCTTAATAATTGTTATTATTTGCCTCTATCATGTCAGGGACCAGCATCAATGGGGTGTGTGCCTGCGTGTGTGTGTGTGTATGTGTGTGTACATTGGTAATTGCATGACTTCTTGGGTACGTGTAGGACCCGGGACTTCCGCCTAAAGATTGTTATTCCTGTGTGCAGATATGGCATCCTCTGAAGTCTTCAAAGTAGTTATGGCGCCTCTACCACTCTTTCTCTCATTTTCGGCATTTTTCAGGATTTGGGATCAAAGTCTGAGGCATTAAACATTGCTCATGGGAGATCTGAAACCAGGCTTTCCGGTTACAGCTTGTAGTCACCCAGAGTACCGATGGAAAGAGCAGTGGCCCTTCCCTGAGCTGTTGCCAGGTTAAGGTGAGGCCTCTTATCCGTACGAGATGGGTATGCCCAGTAAATCATCCACGCAATCAGTAGGATTACTGGTGTTGTATTAACCTTTACTTTTCTCAATGTTATCATTATCATTGTTCACTTTTCACATTCTATTAAGCAGTAGCATATTTAGGTCCTGACGAAAGACGCGACACCTACCTGGGTCTACAGGCTGAAACATGTAGACCTTTTTTCTTCCATTACCAGCAGTTATAAATTACCACTGCTGGTGCTCTGTTTTTAATCCTGACTAATGACTATTTTATGTTTCACTTAGTAAAATCAATAGACTGACTATTTCTTTTTAGGTTCAGGTGGGTTCTGCCAGGATAAGGATGTCAGTCTGGCCATTGTTTGTACCAGATTCACAGATTTTTCTGAATTATAATGAGAACAAATATAAAAGTATATTTACATTTTCTGTGAGTGACTGCATTAGCTGATTGTAATAAAACCTGCAGTTTCTATGATCAAAATAAACGTGTATAGTAAATTTTGCTCCTTATAGATAATGTCCCCATTCTCCAATCCTATGGTGAAAAGTAGGCCACTGGATACATCCATCCATTTGCAGGACCCATCTGGGACAAAGCTCCTCCCATAGCATGACATGAGCCATTCATTAAAAAAAATTCTCAAATAAGTGGAAGTTCAACATTTTGATTCTGTTCCCCGGAACGAGTCAATAAAGTAATTTCTTTCGCACCTGGTAGCTAGTTTTAACATCACTACCCTCACAGTTTATATATATTTCTTGCGCTGCACTCTCTACCCAAACCGATATTTCTCTTCTCATTGCAGGATTCAGTATATCCTAAAGACTAGGAAAAAAACATCCATGAGCTCCTCCCTCTCAGACAGGGGGTTGTAGCCTGTGGCGGGACGAGGTTTTCCCATCACGAGGAGAATCCCAATGATGAAGCATGCCACCTACGGTGGGTGAGGGATTTCGTCCTAACAAAGGGATCGCCCCACAAGCAACATGAGATAATTTCTGGTTCTTCTCTGTTTGGTAATCTAGACCCAAAGGTTTTTTCAGTGTTTAATAAAAAAAGATCTGAAACCAGACCACGAGGGAGGATTTGTTCCATGATCCCTGTATACACTGATCACACTGTGCCCAGGTCCTTGTAGCATCGGAAGGGATCACAAACTTCAAAATTATCAAATGCTTTCATTAGTCAGGTTTGATCCAGAAAATTGTCCAATTATTCTAGGACCAGTATAGCTGTGAAGAAATGTGTTCCGCCCTTAAAGGCTAGGATTAAGGGCCTGATTTTGATCTTGAGATGGTTTACTCCGTCACAACATTGACGGATATCCTGTCCACTGAAATATATATCACATAGGATATAATGGGATTTATATTTTGACAGATGGGATATCTGTCAACCTTGTGATAGAGTAACCTGTTTGCTGAGATCTAACTCAGGCCCTAAGCCTAAACCAAGATCTTAATAGAAGTATTGCTAGAACCAACATTCAAAGAGGTTTGAGAGACATTTTCTTTAGTAGAAGGATGACACTGCATTGCATCTTTCAGAGGTAAAGTTGGCCTGCAGCCAAGTCCAGGATGCCATAGACAAGCACAAGGTTATAAAATTACCCTCCAACCAACTGTTAAAGAAGTCATCTGACATTGCCCATTATAAACAATGGGGTAACCCAACAAAAAGTCCTTGGACCTGGGTGTTGATTGATACAAAAAACAATGGTCCTAGACCAACCTCTCAAAAATAATAACTTTATACAGCACTAATCACTCAACAGTTTCTGAGCATCCAAGAAATTAGCTCCCGGTTATATGAATTCAATTACATTCAAAGATATAGAATGTGCAACAACCAATAGTTTCAAAAAAGGCATGTATTTATTTTTCATATACATAAAGCAATATATTTGAAAACAAAAGCTGAGGTTGAAGTTCCCCTCTTTTGCCGTTAAGTTGGGTCGAAACGTCAACGCTGTCCCGCATCAGACCTGGACCATCAACCCCCTGCTGTCCCCTTCCCAATTACAGGAGATACACCCTTGATCCTTTGTGAACTATATGAACAAAATTTACGTATATTACAGTGTTTTTTGGCCAGGTTACGAGGACTGTTTATTTGTTATCAGTCCTACATATAATTTTGTAAATACATATCCCTTGACTTTGTTTGGGAATTCTTTTTCGCCTCTGAATTTCCTTTCAATTCCCTACACTTGAGCACCCCCTTTTTGCATGTTCCGGTTGGTGCAACCCTTAACCTTTCCCGAATCCTTCAGTTTTTACATTTATTGCTGTATGTATATTAAAAATAAATACATGCCTTTTTTGAGACTATTGGTTGTTGCACATTCTATATCTTTGAATGTAATTAAATTCATATAACCGGGAGTTAATTTTTTGGATGCTCAGAAACTGTTGAGTGATTAGTGCTGTATAAAGTTATTATTTTTGAGAGATTAGTCTAGGACCATTGTTTTTTGTATCATCTGACATTGCCGGCAGTTGCTGCACCTCACCATCTGTGTGTTGCTTCATTTATGACCCTATACCCCCTGTGCTGCAATAGGTCTACATCCACTGAGGTGTAATGACTCTCAGAAAAAAATATCAAAGATAGGTAGGATATTAAGCATAATCTTAGCAGAAAACAGGAACACAATCCCTTTGGCATTAACTGATGCCATTAATGTACAATATGTATGTAGAAATGTATGGCACTGTGATTATTTTCTTGTTTTTTCTTTCATATTTCTTTTACAAATTATGCTTCACAGAAAACACAAATAGGCAACAAAAGATCCTAAAAAGAATAATAAGAAAACCAAGACAAGCAGACGCTTCCAACATCTCTGAAAGCCATACCTCAGGAACCCTGTAGCGATCTAGTATCAAAGCCATTGCGATGGAAGTAGAAGATGTGCCACCGCCAACAAAGCCGATTATAGTGGGCAGAGGTTGGCATAAATAGTTTGGGACCGGCTTCTCTCTTCCAGTGAGGATGGAAAGAACTCCTTCCACAGCCCTCTTCTCAGACAGACAGGAGTCATAGACCCTCAAAGCCAGGGTGATGTTTGGCAGCAGATAGGGGTTCTCATTCACCTCAGCGACAGCAAAGAGTAACCCCAGCACGTCCCTGTAGTATTGTATCTGAAAACTAGCAAAGGGTTAAAGTTAGCAGTCAGGCGGTGAGGTGAAGATTAGTCAATGAGAGGAAGAGCACGTAACCACATACTAAGATTTAAATGATAGAATCAAAGTATTTGTTACCTATTAATGATAATTGCTCTCAGACAGTACAAGTAAACCATAGGTATAAACATACATTTGGATTGAGGCAGAGGGCAGGAGGCATAACATCTAATCACACTTCCATTCCCAAGGAACAAATATCAGTTGCAACAAGGGATTTTATTATAACGTGGTACCTTACAACACAGTTTTACCAAAAATGCATTTACAACATGTTATAATGTACCACTATGTATTTTAATATTACAACACACGTTTTTACAATGCATTTTTTTACCAATTGTTGCAAAAAATACATATATAAATAACATGCCTTATTACGATAAACTAGTTATATACATAATTAAAATTAATTAGTTAATGTATTATAACATGGTTTTAGATTTTTCTGAAACCCCCATCAAATATGGATGCTCTATTATCACACATAACAATAAGAAATACTCATTAACATTATAAAAGGTTCTGAAAGCTATTATATTAAAACAAAATCCAGTAAGTATTTTACAAATAAAAACATATTTAATACTATAAAAACATGACTGCCATTTTGTCATCAGCCATTAGTAGACCTATGAGGAGACACAATCACTATCTTGAAGTGGGTGAAAACCGAAGCTGTCTCTTGCTATTTGTATGTGAATACAAATAAAATAAATCATTTACTTCTCCTGTTTTCAAAGCACATTCAATTTATCTACAAAATACACAGTGTTCTTCTACTCAACCAAATTGGAATCCAAAAATTCACTCAATAAAATCCACCCCCAACAAAATAAATTACATTCTGGGTCTGACTAACAAATGTAAATTGCACCTTTCAGTAGTGAATACATTTACTACTTTTTGAGTATTCCAAAATCTGAGTGTAAATTTATTCCAAAGGTTCAACTAACACATTTATCACCAAATTGAATGCCCTGAGGACTATTCAGGTTTGAGTAATTTACATGTTTAGGTAAGTTTTCTACTTCCTTGGCTATTCACAAAATCGAAATGTAAGATATACTTTAGAGTTTGTGACTAGCCAAAGGGGAGCAAACTTACTCAAAAGTGTAAACTACCCAAAAGTATTTTGCCCACAGGTCCTTTAATTTGGGGGAGACATTTGAATCACACTTTTGGAGTAAATATACGCTAAAATGTTGTGAATAGCCAAAAAGTAGTGAACTTGTTCAAAGCGTAAATTAGTCATTTGTGTTAGCTATCTTTGTGAATCTGGTGGCATAGTGAGCACGGGACGCACATTTGAGCATACCCTTCCCACTAAAATTTTACCCCCCACACAGCCATACAATATTACTACCATTTCAATCAAAGCATTTGGAGACACCTCCAACAATCAGCACTAAGGGCCTGATTATGAGCAGACTCATGGGGGCGAGGCGGTGGCTGTCTTCCAACTGCCCTATTATGAGACTGGTTGTCGGACCACCACAGCCACACCGCAGCCGCCAGGGAATGTCTGTATATGTTTAACAGGACCGCCGTGGTCCCACCAAGCATTTTAGGAGTTTCCTCTCTGCCAGGGTTTTCATGGTGGTTCCTCCTCCCTGGTGTAGAGGAAACAGAGTGCCCCTGGTGTGTCTGTGCCCCTTTGATGCACACCAGTTCCTGCATGGCATGGACTTTTCAGTCCACGCTATGCAGGAACTGTTTTTGGCGCTCTCATTGTGGTGCCCGTTTTTAGAGGCACCGTTGTGCGAACACACAAAAAAAGCCGGCCAGACATGAGGAAAGTCCTAATCTGGTGGGTGATCTGACCACTGCCTTGGTGGTGTGGCAGTGGGGTGGGGCAGAACCGGCGACGCACCATCAAACTCTTCTGGTGGTACGGGGGCGGGTGGCACACCACTGCCGTGCCCCTCATCCCCAAAAGTCACTGCCGCCCACCAGCCAGATTACAACTTAAAAGAGGACTGGTGGGTGGACGGTACCCACTGAAGTGCCTCTTTCAAAGGTGGTGATGCCTTTGAAAAAGGTACCACAATGGGAATGCCACACAAGGTTTCTGCATGGCATGGACTCGAAAGTCCTTGCTGTGCAGGAACTGGTGTGCATGCACACAGGGATGCACATGTTATGCCCCCTGTGTGCATCCACATGAGGAGGAGTTTCCTCTCTGCCACAGTTTTCATGGCACTGTGGTAAAGAGGAAATTTGTAATATGCTTGGCGGGGCCACAATTAATGTTAATGTTAATGGGATTTATAAAGCGCACAAATACCAGGGGGTGTCTTGGTGCTGAGAACACAGCAGGCCCGACCAGGCGTCTAATTCTGGAATAACCAGGTTTTTAGCCGTTTCCTAAAGATGGTGAGGGAGCTAGCACTTCTGAGCTCAATTGGGAGCGTATTCCAGAGTTTAGAGGTGCCGTAGAGAAAGCTGCGACCGCCACATTGAGATGATCGAATTCTAGGTACTGTCAGGAGTCTGGCCCCTGTGGAACGAAGTTGTCTGGCTGGTTCATACCAGACAAATAGATTTTGGAGAAAGGAAGGTCCTGTGTGGTTCAGTGCTTTGCATCCCAGACACAGGGCCTTGAATTTGATACGTTGTGATACAGGGAGCCAGTGCAGGCCACAAATCTCTTTGGATACATATTTGTGCCTAGGAATGTTAACCAGCAGCCGAGCCGCATTGTTTTGAACAGTCTGAAGCTTTTTTAACATTGCTTCTGTATGTTCAAATAAAGCCCATTACAATAGTCCAATTTTGACTGGATTAGCGATGTTACCAATGTCTTCGTAGTGTCCACGGGGATATAAGGAAAGATCTTACTTATTTTCTTAATAAGAAAATGGGAGGCGGAGATGATGGCATTTGTCTGATGTGAGAGTGCTAGTTGGTTGTCGAACCATACTCCCAAATGTTTTGCCTTGTGCGCTGGTTTTGGTGATTTGCCCATCTCTGCCGGCCACCACAGGTTGCCCCAGTTGGGTTGCATGTTGCCAAAAATTAGAACCTCGGTTTTTTCAGAATTGAGTTTGAGACAATGTGTACTCATCCATCTATTTATTGCACTCATGCAATTCTAAAATTGTTGAGCAGGAGAGGCTTGATTTCTATAGGCAGCCACCACTATCTGGGTGTCGTCGGCGTAGGACGTCAGACTAAACCCAAAGTCCCGGATCAGAGGAGCAAGTTCGGAGATATAGACATTGAAAAGCAAAGGGCTTAAGGAGGAGCCCTGTGGCACTCCGCACTGGAGGGTATATGGCTCTGAATGATACCCATCTACCGATACTGTTAGTCTCCTGTCCTTGAGAAAGGAGGACAGCAGGGCTAATGCCATTCCCCTGACCCTCAAGCTCTCCAGCCGCTGTTGCAGGAGAGAGTGATCCACGGTATCAAAAGCGGCTGATAGATCGAGGAGTACAAGGGCAGCTGTACCTCCTCTATCCATAGTTGTCCCGCCAAGCATGATGTGGCCTCAGGACTGCTGTATCACCTCCAGGGAATAGCGTTTTCCTGGCGGCGTCAGCAGTACCATGGTGAGGCGGTTCGATCACCGGTGTGGCGGTGGCTAGTCCGCCACCACTGTTCATCACATAAGTGTAGAATATGCTACAAACTGGCAATTTGTCTTTGGAAACCCAAAGACATGATAGCAATAGCCTCTGTCCCTGTCACAGAGGTAGCTAATCACTACAATTTACTAATAGAAAGCCCTTTCTACAAACACAATGAACACAAACTAATCTCTTTTATGGATTATTTCAAAGATACTTTTGTTGGCAGACTGTTTTGCTCTGGGTACAGACACCAAGCCAAATTTAACATACCATGGTAAAATGTCCATGGCAGCACCTTGACAAAGTAAGCCAAAAAAAACAACGCAGTGGAAGGATGTCACAATGCCCTCTAATTCACACTAGGCAGAACCCAACCTATACTTGATAAATGTACACCTAAACTTAGAAAACAAACCAAAAGAATGTACAAAATGCTACAATTTAAAGTCAATCTCTTCATAATAATGAAAGAAGTAGATTAGTTAGAAATAATAGCCAAAAGCATAATTAAAAAAAACTAAGCTACACAGCTCTCAAAAAGACATAACACAATCTTAACCAACATGAAAAATAAGTCAAATCTTCAAATAAATCGACAATCCTAAGACTAAAATAATATATGAATTATAAAAATCAAATAGGGATCCTGCAACGCAATCCACAGTATCTGGGAACCACAAAAAATCTGGAAAAAAAGTATTTAAAAAGAAACGCTCATGGAAACCCCAAAAAACAAAAATATCATTAAAATAGTGTTTTTTTATAAACCAAAAGAGAATTTTTTTAAATAAATTGTAAATCCCAATGCCCATAGGACACGATCATAGACAAAAATGTGCAAAGTAAAACAAAGAACCCACCCGCAACAAACATTACATTCCCAAAAGTGCATATACATTTTGCTTAATCATCTTAAAGCAAGTAACATACACACAATATGACATAACATATTGATACATTACTAGAACAGTGTGCGATAACGCAAAACTACACACTGGTGACAAAAAGTACATTAACTAACCTCTAGACTGCCAGTACATCACTCCTATCTCCAAGTCCCTAAAAACCACTTCAAAAAGGACTTACCTGTTCCAATGAGCAGCAGCACCTTACCACTAACCCTGGGTATAAAATCCGCTCCGCTCATGGAGTTAGCGGATTTTTTGGCAAGTTACAGAAAAACACCGCGCTCTGCAACAGAGCGGAGTTTTTTTGTGTTTGCGTGCTCAAAATGCGTTTTTGCAGGAGCGACTTACCGGGATGCCTGCGTTCGCCGATGAGATTTCCTATCCATTCGCGAGCGCCACGAGATTTGGTAGCCGGCGGCACGGTCCAGCGAGAGTGTGCGATCGCGAACACGACATTTGGGCGCGCCACCGGACTTCCGGCAGAAGTTTTGTGAAGATCGCAATCCCGAACACGCAGAATTTGCAATCTGGAGAAGAATATCTCTTGAGAAGCATCAAAACCTTTTTGAAATGATGATTTGGATTTAAAAAACTCCTCAGATTGACATTTGGCTGTACTTTTTTGTGCAAAGAGTCCTTTTTCTTTTTTTACTTTTTTTTTAAGAGGAAGGAAGTGCCCCAGAGTCTCCTACTTCCTGTTCCTGTCCAGCAGGCTCCACTCAGTGCTTTGTCCATCTCCTGTTCTTTTCATTTGGATTTGGAGCTGAAAGGATCACTCTTTGTGTCTGCTGGATCATATATCATTGAATTTGAGGCATTTTGGATTTGAGATTTCACAAGTAAGTTGGAAAATTGGTGTTGTTTGTTTGATTGGGGCATTGCACCTACATTGTTTTGCATGAAACAACTGTTTCTGTGTATCTGTTGAATTTAAACATCATTTAGGGCATGGATGGCATTGGATTGAAATGCAAATGTGTTTTTTTTGTATTTCACTTTTTGTATGTGTGTTAAATAAATGCCTTTGATGGATGTGTGTGGTTGTAACTTGCAAACCTTTTTTTGCCCTTTGGATTTTTGTTTTTGGCATTGCTGCATTAAAGCTGTGTTGTTTAGCATGCCTCCTTTGTCTGGCCAGTGTGTGAGTGTGTTTGTAATAGTGGGCCAGCATTTGCCTTGGCTGAGCCTCCTCGTTTGGCCAGAGGCAATTTTGTAAAGTTTGTGTCCATAATAGGCCTGCTTGAGTTCATTGTTTTCCAGGCCTCCTGCTTGTTGTTGTTGTGAGTGACCATTTGGCTGGTGGCCATTTTGTGGTGGTGGTAGTAGTGCTTTTGCCATAGACCTGCATGTCTTCTTTCCTTTGTTCCTCTTGGCTTATTGCTTCTTATTGTGGCCTGCCTGGCCATGTGGCTGGCGGCCATTTTGTGAATGCAGCCAGTGTGCTTTTGCCATAGGCCTGCATTCTCTGTCTTCCCTGTCTTGTTGTTGTGGCCCGGCTATGTGGCTGGTGGCCATTTTGTGAAGGCAGCCAGTGTTCTTCTGCATTAGGCCTGCATGTCTTTCTCTTTCCTTTCTTCCTCTTAGCTTATTGCTTCTATCCCTTGTCATCTGCAGCTCCCTGATTTTTGAATCCCACATGATGCACAATGCCAAACAGGGTCAGTTACATTTGTATTTTTGTTGTTGTTCTTCTTCTTTCCTATCCTTCGTCAGTGTACGGTACAGTACACTAGTACACCAACCATGAAAGCCCTTGTTTATGTCAGTCTCACAAATGTCTACACTGTATTGTTATGTTTTTTTTTATAACTGAGGTAATACAGTTAATGATAATATTAATAAGTGTGACCACACACAAAGTTATATATTATATTTGTTTGTTTGTACTAGTAGTAATTGAACCACAACAATGAATACCACATTTCACTGATGTTCTTCTTGCTTCTTTGCTTTTTGGTGCACAAAAGAGGAGGAGGCGTCATCATCACCCATTGTACTGCCAGACAGAAGTCCTGCTGCGCACAACGTCATGTGACATGTGACCACAGACATCTCTTCAACTTGTACCACTGACATCTGAAGAAGATGGCCCAAAGAAAGGTACCAGGTCCTCCAGTACCAAGAAAGTTGCCAGTGAGAAGAAGGAACTGCCACTTACCAAGACTGGTGTGCCGCCAAAGATCTTTTTTGGGAAACCAAAAATTGCACCTGCAGCACCGGTGTCTGGGGAGCAAGCTGGGAGCAGCACCCCCGCATCAGTGGACCCACCCCACCAACCATCCCCAAGCCCATGTCTGTCTCAGAGGCAGCAAGTCTGATCACGACAACGCCGACGAGCAGTGATGTTGAAATTGACTTATCATTATCGCAAAGTAGTACCCAATCAAAGCAGGGAACTGAGATAAGTGGGCAACAAGAGCTGCAACCATCCCCAATAGTAGTTGTTCCTCCAGAAGTAGGAGATAGAGCTTCCTGCAGAGGAAGAAGAGCAAGCTAATTTCAGGAGATCCATTGTCTTCCTGATCCCCAGCAAGGAAAAGGAGGGTTAGTCCATCAACTTCTTCTGCAAGCCCCCCTTCTGATGATCAAGACACCAATTGGATCCCACCGCCTCAGTCTGAGAGTGAGACACAGCACGAGACAAGGCTAGGGAAAAGGAAGGTTCCAGAAAGCCTTAGAGTTATGGAGGTAGATGTAGAAGAGGAGGATAACGAGCCAGTCATCCTCATGGACATTAGTCCTGCCCCAGTGGAGACCGACATTACCCCATCCCAAATTGATGTGAGGGATGTGGCACAGATATCACCAACACAGATCATACCACCAACACCACCTCCAGATTTCAAATTTCGCCGGCAGCCACGTACGTCCACCACAAGTACCACCTCAGTAGAAGTAGGTACTGCAGAGAGTCAAACTTCACGCCCACCTACCAGTTCATCCGGCATTGCAAGTGGCACCAGCAGCAGTGCCAGAACATTGACCTCCCCAATTTGGGACTTCTTTTCGGTTAGCACGAAGGAGGTGAACATTGCTATATGCTCCATTTGTGGACAAGGTGTTAGTCGGGGTAAGCTTGGTTCAATTTATGGTACCAGAGGCCAAACAACCCATCTGAAAAAACACCACGTGATCCAGTGGGAGGCGCACATTAGCGGCCAAAAAACTGCACCCATTGCTGTTGGTGGGGATGAAGAAGTAGAAGATACGATAGTGGTGGAAGGTGAACAAGAGGGAGACATTTTCTCTGGTACACAAAGTAGCCCTGTCCCCAGCAGTGCAGTGGTACCGCCCACATCCTCATCAGCAACATCTCAGTGGCACAAGAGTGAGAGTCAGGCTGAGACACCAAGGGGTCCCAGGCAAGATAGCACGGCAACGAAAAAACATGCGTTGAACCTTACAACATCTGGCATCAAGAAGTCACCTTAACCAGTGGCACCAGAAAATACGAAAATCCAGCCACTGATTACATGTGCATCACTGTACACTGGATCTCTTTTGTGGGGGTTCAAGAAAAGATATCTGTAGCAGGTGTTGTTGACACTGCTGAGATTTTTGATGCCACTCAGAAACATGCAACTGTAGCCATGTTCGCCATGGAGAAATATCATACTGCTGCAAACATTTTGGAAGACTTTGACAGCAAGGTCTTTGAAGGGCTGCACCTAAGAGGGCGTAACACTGTTTTTTTGCCATGGACAATGGCAGTGATATAGTTAAGGCCATGCACGATGGTGGCTATTTCAGGGTCCTCTGTTTGGCGCACTGCATTAACATCATTGTTCAAGACTTTCTGAAAAAAGAAGACCGAGTCAGCAACTTACTGACCACCTGCAGAAGAATCTGCACATATTTCAGCCATTCTTTTAAAGCCCAGAAGCAGCTGAGGATTATTCAACGTAAGCATAGAATGCTAGTTAAAGCACTCATCCAGGAGGTGCCAACACATTGGAACTCAACTTATTACATGCTTGAACGTCTGTTTGAGCAGTACAGACCAATCAATGAATATGTCATGCAAAGAGGGGATGCTATTGTGAAAGGCATGATCATTGAGATGGACCAATGGGGCCTAGTTAAATGCCTCACAGAGATGCTACTTCCTTTAAAGCTCTTCACAAGTGAAGTCAGCAAGGAGGACTGTACTATGGGCCAAGCTATCCAATTGTTGTACATGCTTCAAGAACAGATGAAGGGGGTGTCTGTAATGTACGCAGGTGTGGAGGAAAAATAAGAAGCATATGAGTTGGTGGAGAGCTTAACCCTTCACTTTTCTGTAAATACAAGGGTGCAAGCAGTCATTGTGTCATGCAACCATTACATTTCTGCCACAATTCTGGATCCACGGTACAAACAAGTACTGAACACATTCATTCCTTTTTTAGAAGGGGATGTTGCCAAGTACAAAACTTGGAAAGCTGCGGAAGCCAGTCTTTTAGAACAAGAACAGGTGGGAATTAGAGGCCTGCTACTCCAGGGCACAACAAGTACTATGGTGCAGCAGGCATCAAGTTCAACTTCAGAGCCTGAGGGCAGTGCCGTTGGCTCACAGCAGTCAAAACCACCAACAACACCAAAAACAACAACAACAATCATCCCCACCAAAATCGGCACAGGAATGGTTTCTACAGCAAGGGCTTGTTAGGTCCAGTGCTGAGGCAAAGGCAAAAGAGGCCGAGCAAAGCAGAGCTCCCCTGAGCATTGAGCGGATGGTCCACGCCTATCTGGATGACCCAATAGAGGTCTACATTGATCAAAACCCATTGGTGTATTGGTATGGGAAAAGGCGCCGATGGCCAGTGCTCAGCAGGCTGGTGATAAATTATCTGGTTTGCCCTGTTGCAAGTGTCTCTTCTGAGCGTGTTTTCAGTGCTGCTGGTGCTGTTCTGGCAGTGAGAAGGACCAGTATCTCACCCCAAAACGTGGAGAGGTTAACCATGATCAAAATCAATCAGCACTTTATACCACCTGATTACATCATACCTGAAGTAGCACAGCAGGAAGATGATGACTGTGACTTAGGTCGTGGAAGTAGTGTGTTAGATGACCTACTTCTGGGTGAACCACCAGAGTTTGAGGATGAGCTCTACTTCCCTGACAACTAGGCTTTTGAGTTTTGACTTGTTACTTTCTTTCTTGCATATTTACTTTTATTATTTTTGTGTGTCTCTGTCTTTCTGGTTTGAATCACAACAAATCCATCACCACTGTCTTACTCTTTTATGGCCGGATTGGAGTTGCAACTGTGTGCAGTCAGTGAAGAAGTAAGTCCACTCCTCCGAATCCTGTTCCAGTCCACTCCTGAGTCCTGACTCACCCCAAATCCATTTCCCTCAAGCCAGACATAAGATGGAGAATAGTACAAGAAATGTGTGCCTGCCTCGTCGAGTCCCTCCAAAGAACCTGACTATAGCTATCCTCCTTTCCGAGCCGAGAGGGACTGCCCCTTTAGAACCGGTAAATGATGGCATGAATTGGACGCGGACTCTGAGTGATTGGTTTTTGTGTTGTTGTTGTGCTTGAAGTCTACTAGTATAATCTACACACAAAAAAGTGACACAAGTCAATGTTTCCCTTCTTGTTGTTTAATAACAAAATTGGAGTACTGCAGGCCGATCCATTGCATTTTTGATTCTGGAATCTGGACTCACTCAGTACACTACAGAGTTGGACACCATGATGACCATACTATACTCGCAGTCAGTCAGTAGGATCGGAGATGATTGATGGAATAGCTCGGGGCATTTATTGAAGTGGCCTAAAAGGTAAACAAGTCAACAACCACACCAGACCTACATGTCTGTGTAGTAGTGGAGGTGAGTGTAGTGGTATGACTGACAGCGGTGCATTGATTTAGTTACTTAATTTGGAAAATGCTATGTTGCTATATATGTGTGCTCAGTGCTGTCTGGCTCTAAATCTAAGCTAAGTGGAGGTTGGGTGGGCGCAGCGGGCCTGCTCTGTCCTGTTGTTGTTGTAGGTTAACGCTGGAAACAGAGTAGACATGATTTAGCCATGCCGCCTCTGAAAGTGTTCTTGTTGCACTCCTCCTTAATTTATGCATTTTAACTTTACTTTTCTCCTTAATTTTTCAATATACCTTTTGTTTTTCCACCTACACTAGTTACAGGCCGGCCTTTACCCTGTGCTATACTGGGAAAAACAACTCACACTTGCCTTGAGCCCCACGCTTTTTAACCTCTATGTCCAACCTTTGGCAGTCCTGGCGAGGAGCAGAGGGCTCACAATTGTATCATATGCGGATGATACACAGTTGGTAGTCGCTCTCTCAGACGACACCGTGGGGGAGGCCTCTAAGTTTCAGGAAGATCTTACGGCTGTTGCCGAGTGGATGACTGCCAACTGTCTCCAACTGAATTCCAGTAAGTCGGAGGTTCTGCTGGTAGGGAGAGACCCGGTGCTATGGGGGGAGTGTTGGTGGCCGGCCATACTGGGCTGTGCACCCACCCCTAAGCAGGTGGTGAAAGATCTAGGTGTCTGGATTGACTCGGCCCTCAGCTTTCAGTCTCAAACTAAGAAAGTTGCAGGGACTTGCTTTGGCATTTTACGGGGGCTCAAACCTCTGCTGGGGTTCTTTGACCCGTCCATCAGGCAGATGATTATTCAGGCGTCCATCGTTTCAAGACTGGACTATGCTAATGTACTCTATTTAGGGGTCAACAAGACTGAAGTCCTGAGACTACAGAGAGTCCAAAACGCTGAGGCCAGAACTTTTCTGGGCCTCCCTAGAACCTGTCCCACCTCCAGTGCGATTTGTCGGCTACATTGGCTGCCTGTTGCCAATTGAGTGGAATTCAAGGCCCTTTGTACCGCGTTTAAAATCCTGAAATCTTCCTCTCCTGGCATTTTGTTAAACCTGCTCTCATTCTATTCTCCCTCGCGCCAACTTCGTTCGATGGGACAACACCTGATGACTGTGCCTCGCATGAGGTGGGCTCGGTCGGGCGGGCGTTCCTTTAGTTTATTGGCTGCCAAACTTTGGAACACTCTGCCACTATCCATCCGTGCCATCAATAACTATCTGGCTTTCCATAAGGCCATTAAAACTCATCTTTTCCCTTCGTTTTAGTGTCTCTCTCCTGTCATCAGCCTCCATGTTTCTGCCTTAGCACTGGGACGCCTCTTTGCTGAGGCAGCTGCGCGCTCTACAAAACCTGCTAACATAACATAACACTTACCTTATCAATCCGCATCTGCCAGGCAGGCAGTGGCACAGAAGATTGATGGACAGAGCGTCCATGGAAGGCAGGACCAAGAGGAATTCTGAGATGCAACTCCCAATTTGACCTTAACATAGTAACTTATAGTATCATCATCTTTTAATTTGTGTGTGTTGTTTTTTATTATGTTTGCTTATATATTTGACCCCTACAGCTATTTTTAAATTTTCTTTGCTAGCTTTAAAAGGAATCCCGGTACAACAGAACATAAAATGTATGTAACTTGGGTCTCTCTGGGGGCAGACAGGCAAAGCAATTGCATAATATTAATAATAATTAATAATATACTGCTGTCCTGTACTACTAGTACTACTCACCAAAAACCATCAAGTCATCATCATCATGCATGCATTTCCTTTTTCACCCTTTACAGATTTATGATGGTCGTCTGCCAAGATTGTGTGTTGTCCATGTGTAGTGTTTGCCTTTGTCAAACCTTTCCCTCAAATACCCCTTCCCAACGATTCATCAAACCTTAACCCTCTTTCCCCAGGCTGTGTGATTTATATTGAGGTGTGACTAAATTAAATTTACACCAATAATTGATCACACACTTGTTGGGGTGGATGTGGCGAAAGCAACACTAACTCAAGTCATGGCGACGATCTTCTTCTGCTTGCCCAGCCATGCTCAGTATTCACGAGTAAATTTTGTTTCCAGAGGAACATAATCCATCCTAATTATAATTGCCAGCATGGATTCATCATCCTTCCAGCGCTAAAGGTTACTCTTGTCCACTTCATAGGTCGAGTCAACTTCAGTTTGTAACTTGTACTAGGCTATCCCCACCACTATTATGTTTTATTTTACTTTAGCATTCCTTATCATTCATCATCATGGTTTCTTGTTTCCCAGTCTTCATGTGTACTGTACTTTTACTACTCGTTCCTGAGTCTCCCTCTGGTGACTGACAGTATCTATCACTGCCAGTGTCTACTACTACTACCACCACCATGGCATCTGGGGAAACCAAACCATCATCACCATGCAGCCATCGCATTGCCTAAGTAAGAATAAACATCAATAACAGGTCAGAGAAGAAGTTTGGGTGAGGCATAATTAATTAATATGGAAATTAAATCATTAATTCACATACCCACACCCTTCCATGTCCAGTTGCAGACTGCATAGACTAGGAGCAGAGTCTGACAGCACTAGTAGGACAAGTCACAAGTGAGGGTAACGCATCTATCTGTTGGTGTGTTACACTGTTTCAGATTATTATTTCAATCAAAAACTGGCTGCGGCCCTGCAGCAGCAAAGGAAACTGTGTGAAGTAAAAGAGTAACCCCCCACCAAACATTTACATTGTATGTAAAGTAAGTATGAATAATTTATTACCCTAACAAAATAAACTATTGGAAAAACCCACAACACCTGCCCCACCCCTCTCCCTAACCCCAACCAATGTCCAAAGATTGTCCACTCCAGAATTCCATTGTCCATATAAATCCCAACTTTTCCCCAAAGCCCCACCCAAAAAATATAAAAAAGGGGCAAGGCAATAGTGTTCTAGCGGCGGGCTTGCAGTCGCTGGTTAATCGCCAGGATCTCCTTTACCTGCTCTTCTAGGTGCGCCATCTGAAGTAGCATGCGGCACTTGAATGCTCTACAATTTCCTCCATGGGGGGCAGCAGTGTTGAATGAAGCTGAAGTGTGGCGGGCAGCTGCCAGACCACGGCGCCGTACCACTGGAGGAGCCTGGCTGGGGCCCGGGCAGTGGATGAGGATGCAGCTGCTGTCGCCTCTTCCTCCTTCTCCGCCAGAGCCACCAGCCGCCGATACTCTCTGCAGATGGCCTCCAGCTACCGGCACCAGGCCATGGCTGCTAACTCCTTCCTGTTTGGTTGGGAAGGAGTAGCTATATCAAGAAAGAAAAAAAAGACAATTGTAACCAATACTCTTAGTAAAACTGTAGCACAAAATTAATTATACACATAGTGGCACAGTAGCACTAGCAAGCACAGTACATAACATTTGTGGTATCATCCCACTTCCTCGGCCTCTAACATTTGTGGGAGTTTCAAGCATTACTACTACTAAGCACTATGGAGTAGACAAGTTGTTCTCTTTCTCTCTCTCTTGTTTAGCTAAATTAACCTTGTAGGCAATTAGGCATGCCAGCTCAGTCAGCTTGCGCCCTAGACAGACATACTCGTGTCGCAGACTCACGTTATTTTATTTACTACTGTCTGCAGGTGGGGCAGCTGTAGTCTACAACTACGCGATTATTTTATTTTTCTACTATGGCCATACTCTGTTACATCAATGGCAACTGTTCAATTTCACCCTGACTACGACAACAAGGCAGATGATATCTGATCCAAATGATCATTGATTATATATGAGACGACAGCAGCCAATAGGCCACCCATGGCAGGCTGACACAGTCAAAAATGACATAGGTACAGACTATGGAGTGGGCCTCGAAGTTGGAGGGAGGCGCTTGATAATGGTGGGTGGGTATGGGTACATACATACACAATATATATGCTGTGCTTGCAAACTACTATGAGTCAAGGGAGTATACTGAAATACAACCTTGAATCAAAAACCATGAAAAAAAAAGTCCTTGTTTCTCTTACCAGCGATTTTTCCATTTATCATTGCATTGCTCTTCTAGCCTTATATTTTTTAATTCAAATCTCTTATTCTATTCTCCTTGGCTTTGCTACTCTGGTGCGGTTTATTTTTCTTTTACATTGTCTTCATCCAGTGACAGTCTCCCCCTAAACTATGATGATTGTACCATCCAGGCATCCATCTATTTAAAGTAAACATGGCTATCATTCTTCTTACATAGTCTCTCAACAAACCTTTCACCAACAACATACATTTGTAGTATTTTTTTAACCACCACCCATACTTCCTTCCTTGCTTGCCTTTGAGTTTGACCCATGAAACCCCCCGGAGTATTCTTCCTATCACCCATACAATTTCACCCAGCCAGGCAGACAGCCTTTCTTTCACCTTCCACCCATCCTTCAACCACCCATGCATCCGATTCCTATCAGCCACCTATGCATCCCATGCATCCTTCTCTGCAACTCATATATATAATATTACATGTCGCCCGTCCTTCCTCCTTCAATCCTTTTTTCCCTTTTTGGTCAACCCATCCATCAAGGTCGTATGACTCTTAGTCTTCTTCATAAAAATTCCCAGCTAGATAGAAGAGCTACTGAACTCCCGCCGCTAATGCTATTGCTAATGCTAAGTAAAGAGCCCCTTCCTTCACCCACGCATCCTTCTCTGCCAGTCATATATTGCATATCACCCGTCCTTCCTCCTTCCATCCTTCTTTCCCATTTTGTTCAACCCATCCATCAAGGTTGTATGACTCTTAGTCTTCTTCATAAAACTTTCCCATCTGAGTTGAAGTCAGATAGAAGTGGCCATTAGTTACTCAACTCCCGCCGCTAATGCTATTGCTAATGCTAAGTAAAGGGTGTCTTCTTCAACCGGCGTTCACAACAACTTAGTCTCTCTCAACAGTACAGTGTACACCCTTGCAGCGAGTGTATATTGTCAATAAGTAAGGAATATAACTTACCACCACCCACCACTGCTGCTGGCTCACCCACCCCTGCAGCTGCCGCATCTGCTCCCTCCTTGCTGGCATCGCCTGCCCGGCCATTGGCCCTGGCACTGGTGGTTGGTATGCCTAGAAAAAACATTACACATTTTTTAGTTGGCATATACGCCTCCCCCTATTTATTGTTTTTCACTAGAAAGATTGGGAAAATACAATACATACATACATATACCACATACATCACTACAAATCGGGTACTAGAGTAGAGTAGACAGTAGTATGTCCTATCCTATCAATAATAGTAAAATATCTGGTTGGGCATTTGTTGGTGGCAATTGTTGAAAAGCCTCTCAAGATTAAGGAGAGGACAACCCAAAGGACTGTACTCAGTGGCTAGAGCTATTGGTGAATCTGAGTTTAAAAACGTTTTAAAAATAAAGAGTGGCCAACTGGGCAAGCTACAGACAGACTAATAAGAGTACAACGTCAGAGTCAGTTAAATTGATGTAAAAAAAAAACACAGACACTAGAAAAAATATAACTAAGTAGGTAGGTAATGCAGGGATAACAAGAATTTAGAAACAGATAGATCGAAGAAGATTTGGTAAAAAAAAGAATTAGGAAACAGAAATAATAGTTCGGAAATAATAAGGTGCATTAAAAGTTAGGGAAATATAATTATTAATATTAACAACAGGAGGACTTACTGGGGCCAGCAACAGAGCCCTCGGCAGAGGAGCGATCCTGGACCTGGGAGGCATCTCCAGCTCCGAGTCCTGCCTCAGACGACCCCGTCGTCTTCTTGCCCCTGGATGCTGATCATATAAGATATAATAAGGAGACAAAAATTGATTGGTGTGAAAGAAAATAAAATATTTTTAAAAACGCTCTAAAAAATGTTTGGACAGGAAACAACAATTGCAATAAAATTGACCTATCTAATCTGATCGACTAGTAGTAGTATCGCGGACCGTCTAGTTATTATTTATTAATCCAGTGTTCCATTCTGATTCCAGAATCCTAAACCTGTAGGTAAGTAATACTAGCCTAGCCAGAGACATTGGAAATGAATTAAATTGCCAAAAATATATATTTGCTTCTTCTAAGTTTTTCAATCTCATTCAAAATCAAGTCATCAAGAATTAACCCTCTTTATCGGGCCAAATGTTCACTAAGTCTGCATTTCCATTTATTTTAGTCCTCAAAAATGCATATATGGATGCATGTATATTGCATACACCAAATTGTTGGTTGGTTGCTGCTGATGTGCTGATGAGTTGCTATATTACTCACTCACTAAGAAACTACAAAAGGTTCCACTAAGGACTGGAGTTTGCAGCACATGACGTGACAGAGGACGCGTCATGCGGAATGCTAAAAAATTACCAATTAATACCAAGTAACTAAACTACCTACAAATCCACCACTATCTTGGTGACAGACAAAGAAAAGGACTAGAGTCTCTCTAGCATTACCTAACTTAAGTTCTCTCAACTCTCTTACATAAACAGCCCAAGCGAGCGCAAAATTGCAAACAAGTAAGCTTAGTAGCGCCGAGCACCTGTCTAGTGTCTAGAAGAATAACAATCACATAATATAAGATTTATAAACGTAACTTACCTGCATGTAAGCAGCAGCATTCTTGCTATTTGGGAAAAAATTAATATTCGCAATAACACAGAACAGAACACACAATACTACTATAATTAGCTACTCAGCAAGCCCCATGACCTCAACACCTAGCAGGTCCAGCAGGTCCTGCTCCCGGTCCAAGATGTCTGACCACTGGTGAGTCAGCTGGTTATGTGTGCTCCGGACCCCAGAGCAGCGAAACACTGCTCGGCGCACCCTCGCCCACCGGCGGTGACGCTCATTGGTAGCGTAGCCGGAGCCGGGCCTGCCGCCTGCTGCCAAGGTTAAAGGGAGGTGGGGATGTACAAAAAAAACCAAGTGCCGTCACATTCACCTTGGAGAAAAGGGCCCAGGGCTGAACCCCTTCCAGGCGCTGTCTTCCACAAGGAAGGCAGCTCTTGGTTGCAGGCGCAGCAATAGCCTTGGCCTTCCCCTTCTTACTACTTGAGGTAGTAGTAGCCTTAGCCAAGGTTCTGGGTGGGCGGAAAGGAAAATGGAGGAGTAAGAAAAAAAAAAGTCAGGAGAAAAAGTAGGAGTGTAAAAAAGCAAGTAATATAAAATAGTAGAAAAAACGTAGTAAAAGCAGAAATAAAACGCACAATATACACTTAGGGAGAGAGAGGGATAGATAATAAATAAAAAAGATCAGAAAAACAGTGTAAAAAACAAAGGATTGAAAAGATTAGAGAGGGATGAAAAACAGGCCCCAGAACCATGCAAAGAGTAGCAAAACAAGATGGCCAAGCCCATTGGCGATCGAGTGGTGAAGTTTGCGTGATATTTCCCCTCGAACACGCAATCTGCGTTGCCGAACGTCAAAAACATCTCGCGAGCATGCGCGACCATACGCTAGTATATGCGAGGATGCGGAACAAGTAACTCAGCATGCTCGCGTAACTCTGTGTAGCGTTGCAGAGTTTTTTTGCCACTTCGCGTAGGCTCGCGTAGCGCGGCTACGCAAACTCCGACCAGGCTTACTTACCACATCCTGCATCCTGTAAATTGGACTAAATTGACACAAATGGACTCTAAATCATAAGGTAGCGGTAATAAAAAAATAGATGCTAAATGAAACTGAAAAAAAAGATTACCTCGCCTTAGAAATGAAAAGGAAAATGTTAAAAATGTTGAAAAAATGTATAATAAACTGTAAACAATTATTGAACATGTAAAACATGTCAAAATTGTTTAGAAATTGTTAAGTATAAATTAAATATTAGTATAAAACAATATGTATCTGAAACAATTTAAGAAATGTTAAAATATATTTTAAAAACCTTGGAAAGTGTACATCATACAATCCTATTTAAATAAAGTTTGCATTGTTATTTATTAATAAAAATGTAATACACTTGTTTTATTTATTTATTTACATATATTTAAATATTTACTTTTAAGATGTTTAAAATATAAAATATAAATTAAATAAACTGTGAATAGTTAAAAAATACAACTTGAAAATATGTTACTACTTTCTTCTATGAAATATTGTTATTTGTTATAAATGTACAACTAACTACTTTTCAATTATCTTTCTACACATCAACAGTACTAATTAAGTAACATAAACTACTAAATAGAAATACTATTTAAAAAAAAAGAATTTTACACTAAAATGGTTAAATTGCATAATTACACTACAACTTAAACCATTTTAAAGAACGTGTTGGACACTAAAGTGGTGATATTTACTATTTCCAATCCAACATAAACCATTTCAAGAAAGAGTTGGACACTAGCGGGATGACATTTACTATTCCCACTCCAATCCATACCAATTTGCAGAAGGTATTGGACACTAAAAGGATGACATTTACTGCTTCAACTCCAATCCGTTCCAATGTGGAGAAGTTGTTGGGCACTTAAGGGATGACATTTATTATTCCTACCCCAATCCATAACAATTTGGGGAAGGTGTTGGACAATAAGATGGTAACATTTACTGCTCCCACTCCAATGTATACCAATTTGAGGAAGGTCATGGACACTAAAGGGGTAAAATTTACTATTTGCACTCCAACATCAACCACTTTGAATCTGCAATCTAAACCAATTTGGGGAAGGTGATGGACACTAAAGAATGACGTTTACTATTCCCACTCCAAAGCACTCCAATTTGTAAAAGGTGTTGGACACTTAAGGGGTTACATTTACTAACCCCACTTCAATCTGTACCAATTTGGGGAAGGTATTGGACACTAAAGGGGTGTCAGTTACTATTCCCACTCCAATGTATACCAATTTGGGGAAGGCGTTGGACACTAAAGGGGATTCATTTACTATTCCCACTGCAATCTACACCAATTTGGGGAAGTGTTGGACACTAAAAGGGTGACATTTACTATTCCCACTCAAATCTATACCAATTTGAGGAAAGTGTTGCACACTAAAGCGGTGACATTTACTATTGTCACTACAAACAGCAAAATAAACATTTTAAATAAAAAATCAATACTCCATACTCTCACATAATTAAAATAAAATATAAATTACTTAACAAAACACAAAAACAGAAACTAAAAACTTATATATTTCTAATTGAACAGTAACATATAAAATAATCTTTATCGCTATCGATAATTAATGTATTTTTATTATATTTTGTAATATTCCTAAACTTTTAAACGTAACATAAAAAAAAATCATCTTCCAAAAATATATACAACTAATTTTCAAATGAAAAAGTATTTTTTTTAATTTTCAAAAAATATGAAATTTAGACAATATATTCCCAGCAGAATTTATTCCTGTAATTAAACATATGACAAAATGTATTGATAAGTGTTGTTAAAACATTTTGTCCTAAATATTTATATATATATTATCTACTGGCGGTCGCCAGTAGATAGTTATAGTTAGGACCTAGTTTCCATAGGAAAAGCATTTTTTCTTTTCCCAATAACTTTGGCGCCGGTTGACGAATCTTGGCGAAATTTTCAAAACTTGTGGCCCGCTCTGGTCAGCTCCTATTCTGAAAGTTTCGGGGTGATTCGCAAAGCGGGGGCTGAGAAAAAAGGGGGGTCCCAAAACGTGTTTTCTCCATGTTATTTTCCAAAGGAAAATTTAGCCAAGGCCACAGCTCGAACTGCTGAACGGAATTACACCAAATTTTGCAAAAAGGTAGCGCTTGGTTCAGAAAGCGACCTTTTTTTAAATGGTGTAAATCCGTTAGGTAGTTGCTGAGAAATTCAAAAAATAAAAATATCGATATCTAGAGGCACGGAGGATCCGCGGACCCTCCCGACCACGAGCTTTATTCTAATTGGCTGTCAACACTCCAAACCAGGAAGTGTTGGCAGCCATCTTTGTTTTACTGTTTTCTTGTGACTCGGTTCTACCGAGTCACAAGAAAACAGTAAAACAAACACGAAAAACAAGAAAAGGGGGCAGGGTAGAAACACCCTGACCCCCCAGGTCTGCTCAGGGGAAAAAATCGGCCGAATTTGCGCTGGGGTCGCGAATCCGGCCGAGAAAATTAAAAAAACCGAAGCGCGGGCTCCCGTGCTTTGTTGTATTGAAGCCCCCGGGTGGACCAGGTCCCAGTGGCACTGAAAAAAAGGTGTGGGGGGGCCCAATCCCCCCCACACTGCCCCGGGGACCGCCACCTCCCCGGGGCTTGATTTATGAGATGCGGGGGGCACGCAGCCCCCCCGCAGCCCCGGGTACCGCCTCTCCCTGGGGCTAATTTTTAAATGTGTGGGGGGCCTCCAAGGCCACCCCAAGCCCCGGGGACTGCCACCCCCCGGGGATTTTATTAATTATTTGTGGGGGCACATGCCCCCCGCTGCCCCAGGGACCACCACCCCCCGGGGCTTTTTAAAGCAATGAAAAACCTGTGTGGGGGGGCACGAGCCCCCCCACACACCCCGGGGACCGCCACCTCCCCGGGGCACTAACATGCAAATGTGGGGACTGTTACGGACCCCCGAGCCCCGGGGGCCACCACCTCCCCGGGGCTGTGCACACGATGGGAGGGGGGCAGTGCAGCCCCCCTCCTGGAGTCCTTGATGGCCCTGGGGACCGCCACCCCCCAGGGCCGGCTCCTGCAGTGTCCCGGGGTGCCCACCCCCGGAACACTGCTGTTTGTTATGACAGGGCGGGAGCCGTGCAGCTAGTTGGCCCCCAGGGACCCTCAGGATTCAAGGGGAATTAATCCCCCAAATTAAAACCCACCAGGGGGTGCGTTTGCACAGTGGTGAAGGGAGGGGGTGGGGCCTGATGTGACATGTGTGTACTTATGCAATCACTCCACCAACACCCAAGCACTGATAAATTCACCATGCACTCTCCTTGCAGCACTCTAATCATCCAGTCACTACCCATGCACTCATGCAATGACCCATGCACTAACTCATGCACTGCTACAATACTCTGAGCAGTACCCATGCAGTCCAGCCATTGCCCTGTCACTACCCATGCACTCCTCCAATCACCCAGCGAGCACCATGTACTTATCCAATCACTCCGCCAAAACCCAGGCACTTGTAAATTCACCATGCACTCTCCTTGCAGTACTCTAATCTTCCAGTCAGTACCCATGTACTCATGGAGTGACCCAGGCACTAACACATGCACTGCTACAATCCCCTGTGCACTACCCATGCAGACCTCTAACCACCTACACAGTACTGATTCACTCCTCCAATTACCCAGGTTGTACCCATGCACTCCAGAAATCCCTCTGTTACTACCCATGCACTCCTCCAATTACCCAACCAGCATCATGTACTTATCCAATCACTCCACCAAAACCCAAGCAGTTATAAAATCACCATGCACTGTCCTTGCAGCACTCATATCATCCAGTCACTACCCATGCAATGACCCAGGCACTAACTCATGGCAAATACAGAGGAGGTCATGCTCATTACAGGGGTACCCCAACGCATAGTGTTCCCTAGTGTATGTAGGTGTTTTCACTGCATTCTAAGTGTTTTTTAGCATAGCACTGGCTCCGGTCCTGGTTAGTCAGAGTCAGTTACCACCAGTACCCGTCACTAAAAAGTTGGGGGCACAGGAGGACTTTCTGCTCCTCTGTTGGTTCTTTCTGTACATCTCTTGCTTCTGCCTGCACTTTTCTTCGTCTTTCTGGATTTCTATTGCCTCTTTCTGCATTTGTCTTGCTTCTTGCTGCGCTTTTCTTCCTCTTTCTTCACATGTACTAACTTTGTAGGCATAGTTAGAAATTAGCATTTAAAAAACCATTGAAATTCACTGAAAAAACCATAGGCTTCAGGCACATTATAGTTAGAAATTAGCATTTAAAAAACCATTGAAATTCACTGAAAAAACCATAGGTTTCAGGCACGTTATAGTTAGAAATTAGCATTTAAAAAACCTTAGAAATTCACTGAAAAAACCATAGGTTTCAGGGACGTTATAGTGAGTTGGACATTTCACTCGTACAAAACCATAGAAATTCCCCCGTTATAGTTAATTCAGCTAACTATAACTCGCGCCCCCGCAATTGCACTGCTGATGATGTCACATATTACATCATTCATGACATGGTCAGTGACATCACTGATGACATCACTGATGACATCTCAAATGACATCACTGATGACATGATCCAGTGACTGTGTGTTTCTCTAAAGTTTAAATATGTTTTATATATATGCCAAGGTGTATTGAAGAATGAGTGGGTGTATAAGTGTCTGGATGGAGGATTTAGTATGTGCGTGACTGACTGTATAAGTGAGTGATTAAATGTGTCTAACTGAATGCATGGGTTAGTGACTAAACTGTCTGAATGTGTGTATCAGTATGTCTGTTGTTGTGTAAGCTGCTGCATGTGTTGGTCAGTAGCTACATGAGTGTCTATATGGGTTATTGATTGGTTACCTGAGTATTTGTATGGGAGACTGAGTGTGTGTGTGGGTGGGTGGGAGGTGTGTGAGTCTGTGCATAGATGTGTGAGTGGTTGATTCACTGGGTGTATGGGTTCAAGAGTGCATGTGGAAACAGCTGTATGGGCGGGTGAGTGTGTGTATGGGTGTGTTGCTGAGAGATTGGATGTCTCAGTGGTACATGTCCAAGTAACTACATATGTAAAAGGCAGTGTATGTGAGACTTGGAGTATATAAATGACTATACGTGAGAGTCAGTGACTGTGAGAGTGGCTGTATGGATGAGTGTGTACTTGTATCAGTGATTGTATAAGAGAGTAAGTATGTGTTAGTATATGTTTGAATAAGTGAGGTGGTGTGTGTATAACTGTATAGGTGAGGAAATGGGAGTGTGATTGATTCTTTGTATGACTGACTAGGTGTGTGAGTAACTCCATGGATGAGTGGCGGTGTGTGAGTGTCTGTATAGGTGTATGAGTGCATATGATAGTGTTGTATTGATGAGAGACTGTATGTATGAGTGATTGTATGGGTGAATGAGTGGATGTGTTTGTAGACCTAGGAATCAGTGAGTGCGTATGTAGTAACTGGTATTGGTGTGTCGATGGCTTCGAAAATGGTAGTCTGTATTTTACAGTGGGTGTATCAAAGATTATATTAGAGTGTGAGGAGGTGCATCAGATTTTGACGTGGATGATGTCATCAGTGATGTCATCAGTGATGTCAATTGAGATGTCATCAGTGATGTCATCAGTGATGTCACTGACCATGTCATGAATGATGTAATATGTGACGTCATCAGCAGTGCATTGCGGGGGCGTGAGTTATAGTTAGCTGAACTAGCTATAACGGGGGAATTTCTATGGTTTTGTACGAGTGAAATGTCCAACTAACTATAACGTCCCTGAAACCTATGGTTTTTTCCAGTGAATTTCTAAGGTTTTTAAATGTTAATTTCTAACTATAACGTGCCTGAAACCTAAACGAGCCAGGGAAAAGGCTAAAAAACTGCCCAAGCCTTACGATTAATGGGGGTGGACATTATCTGTTTGCAGGAGACACACATAGAAGGGGCTCAAAAATCCCTGTTAAATTCTTTGGGCTATAAAGTTATTGGGGCAACTTCACAGGGGGCCAAAGTCAAGGGGGTCGCGATCTTGGCCTCAAGTAGACTCTCTTTAGTAGTTAACCAAGTCAAATCTGACTCTCTGGGCAGATGGGTGATGGCCGGATGCTCTCTCCCCTCTAACTTTGGTTTTACAATCTGCTCTATTTATGGAAGCAACCTCGATGATCCGGGGATAATTAATGGAATAAACGAGGAATAAGCACTCTGGCCACTACCTTTAATTGTATGTGGTGACTTGAATTTGAACTTACCTAGCTCATGGAGACCTGATCAGTCTTGGAGCTATAGGGGTCGGAAACCTAAAACTTTTCAGGCAGTACTTAATCTGATTTGCACCCATGGTTTAAAAGATGCTTGGGCACATTTGCAACCCGATCAAGATGGTTTTACCTATTTTTCTGCTTCTCATCTGTCTTTGGCCCGGCTTGATTATTTTCTAGTTTCATCTTCTTTGATATTCGATTGTTCTATTGAAATTACTCCTCGACTCCTTTCAGATCACAATCCACTGATTTTAAGTGTAGAGGCCCGGGGAGATAGTAGGCCAAGGGTGAACTGGACTTTTGAAAAAGCACTATTATACGATAATAACTATCGGGAATACATGAAAGGTTGGATTCACGAATTTCTGACCATAAATGTTGGCTCTGCTCCGGTAATGGTAGTTTGGGATACATTAAAGGCCGCTATAAGGGGGGAGATGCTTCAATTCTCCGTCAGACGGAATAAAAAAGAGAAAGCACAGGTTAGCCTTTTGCAGGACCACATGATAAAATCTGAAAAGAAATTAATACAGGCTGTCCAGTCAGGAACTGGAATCGAACAGGCACAGATAATGGTGGCGGTCGCAAAGGCCGAGATGGGAACTGTATTAGCCGAGAGAATAGCAGTAAAATGGGCTTTGGCCAGAGAAAGGCTTTACGAATGTAGTGAACTCATTTGCCGTCAACTGGCTATTTCCATCAGACAACAGGCCACTGCTAACACAATCTCCTCAATTCAAACTAATTCCGAAGGGATAACCAGTGACCCTATAAAAATAGAGGCGGCTTTCAGGGAATTTTACGAAAAACTATACTCTGAAGATATCACCAGGTCGGCTGAATATAGGCAAAACAAAATCAACAGCTACCTGGAGGTAATACCGGTCGCTGAACTTAACGATGAGAACCGTGAGTTAATGGAAATCTCCCCAGATTGGGATGAAATTGCTACTGCACTAGCAAGCCTCCCTGATGGTAAAGCCACCGGAGAGGACGGCATTCCTGTTGAATTCTATAAAATCTTTGCATTACAGATAAAAGACCTTTTTTTAGATGTAGTCATCTCTATTTTCAATGGGTCCTCTCCACCTCGTTCTTGGTCAACCGCAAAGATTGTAATATTCCCTAAAAAAGATAAGTCACCTTTGGAGATGTCATCATATAGACCCATAACCCTCATTAATACAGATTCCAAAATATTCTCAAAAATTATAGCATCCAGATTATCCTTAAAAATCGAACCTCTTGTTTCTAGCTGGCAGCACGGGTTCATTCCGAAAAAGGGCACTACTGAGCACATTCGTCGGACTATCACCTTATTCGATGCCGCCAAAGTGGCAGGAGACCCGATCGCATGAATCCTTTTGGACGCAGAAAAAGCGTTTGATCGGGTCTCCTGGCAGTTTCTGTGGGGCCTCATGCGGCGGATTGGCTTTGGCCCTAGGCTGATATCGGCACTGCAGGCACTATATCAGAACCCCACAGCCAGAATCTCAATTAACGGGTGTCTGACCGAGCAGATAAAGATTTCCCGTGGGACTCGGCAGGGTTGCCCTTGCTCTCCGTTGCTTTTCGCTCTATACATCGACCTTCTGATTAAGAAAATTGAGCTCAATCCCGAAATAGTAGCAGTTAGCAGGTTCGGCATTGATACAAAGATCATGGCCTATGCCGACGATTTAGCCATAATAACTCCGGAACCCAAAAGGGCCATTGTAGCTATAGAACAGGAGGCCCAAAAATGTGGGCAGATATCTGGTTATGCTCTCAACAAAGCAAAAACACAGATCGTTTTAAATGAACAAATAAACTGGGTAGATGACAGAGTAACCTATAAGGCTAAATACCTAGGGGTGAATATAGTCTCCGACCTGGATCTAATTGTTGAGGAAAATTTGACCCCGTTAGCAGCTGACATGAAAAAGGCCCTTCAAAAAATAAATAATTTACACCTCACAATTGTTGGGAGATGCAATGTTCTAAAAATGTCTTTTTTCCTAAACTACTATACTTTTTTAGGACAATCCCGCTAGACTTCAATAACAAGATGCTGCTTACGTTTGAACACATTTTTTTCTCAATTTATTTGGGCCTACTCACAGCCAAGAAGGGCTTTTAAATTTCTTAAACTACCCAGAGATAGAGGAGGTTGGGCTCTGCCCAACATAAAACTATATTACTGGGCAGCTGTTCTTCAATATAGTTCCGAGCTACTGCATGACCTTCCTGTCAAGAACTCTTCTGGATTGCCATCTCCCTATATTTCTTTACTCAGGGAAAGCGTCAGGGGTTGTCTCTGGCGTCAGCTCGAACTTGCCTATTACAAACGGGTTAGATTTAAGACTTTGATTAATGTTTACAAGATATTCTCGAAAGTACGCAAATTATTTGGACTGGCAAAGCTAAATTATTATACCCCCATCAGGAATAATAGCAACCTGCCACTTATTTTCCAAGAAACATACTTGCAACAGTGGTACCAAGCCGGTATTACAAAAATGGGAGACTTGATTACTCCCAACGGTATCTGGACTTTTAACACTCTTAAAACCCGTTATAACCTTGGTAACAATCAGCTATTTCTATACAATGCGATCACAGGCTATCTAATTAATAAAACTGGTGGGCCTGTTGGGTTCGCTAAAATCAATCTTATAGATAGAATCCTCGGGCCCAGTATATTATGGATTGGAAATATCTATTCAATGCTAAATCAACAAAGGCCTGACGACGTAAATATAATAGACGAAAAGTGGCAGGTGAGGTTGAATGCCCCTCCTAACACCTTTTGTTACGCCCTAAGTTTGGCACAGTCCTATTTACTATCATCTAAATTACAAGCGCAATTTTATAAAACTGGATATTTTCTATACATAACCCCCAGTATAATTGCCAAATGGGGTACTGGCAGTGGCACCCTGTGTCCGAGATGTGCTGAGTATAGTGCAGACTCTGTACACATGTTTGCCACGTGCCCCAAATTAGATCCATTACTTGAAGGGGTGCAGCAGTTTATTGGTAGGGTTTTATCACGTAACTTTCAATTGGTACCAACTACTATAATGCTTGGACTGCATGACACGATCGACCTGAGAAATGGGGGAGCCTTACTATTTGTGGCCATGACTATTCTTAGGATATGTATCGCTTCACACTGGAAGGATCGGAGTCCTCCCACGTTTGCTCAATGGCAGGCTCGGCTGTTCGCCACCTATCAATTAGAGAAGGCCATATATGCCAAAAAAGGCAAGCGTGGGAAAAAAAGGAGTTAGAGATTTGGGACCCCCTATCCAGGTGGCTTAATACATTGAATGCCCCAGATTGACCGTGAGGCTGCATATCCTACGCCTCCCCCGGCCTTCTCCCCCCTACCTCTCTCCCTCCGGGGGTATTCTCCCCTCCTCCCCCTCCCCTTTCTCTCTATGTTCTCCTTTTTTTTTTTTCCCCAACTTGCTAACTCTTACATTGTGGGTCTTTCTTTGATATTATATATATATATATTTTTTCTGTCGTAGGTTTTTACATCAACGTAAAAAATTGTTAAAACTGTTCCTTTGCTAATGTGTCTCACACTGCTTGCCATGTTTTTTTGTTTGTTCTTCTCATCGGACATGGGGAGGGGGTGGGGGGGTCTGGATCAGTGAGGGATGTACTTTGTTTTGTAAAGCACCGAAACTAAAAAAAAAAAAAAAAAAAAAAAAAGGATCTGGATGTGATGGGAGCAGGCACTCTTCATCAAGACGCACTGTGCTGGAAACCGGAGCAGGAAGGTTCCTCTCCCTCAGCCTCTCATTCCTTCGAGATGGTGCATCTTGCACGGGAAGGCACCGTGTCATAATTTTATTCAACAAACGCCAAAGCTTCTCAAGATGCACTCGACAGTGCGTCTGCCATTCGGCATCACGGTTCAGCCCGCCCCAACCATCCAAGTTCGTTGTGTTGCCTGACGCGTTTCTGTGGCCAACATACCACTTCATCAGAGGCATTTCTCCTGTACGCATTGGAGCGCTCTTTATACTGCATGCTGATTGATTTAAAAACCCCTCATGGGTTCAACTGCGTACTTGATTTCTTCGTACAGCATGCATATATATTACCTACTGGCAGTCGCCAGTTGGTAGTTATAGTTAGGACCTCGTTTCCATAGGAAAGACATTTTTTGATTTGCCAATATCTTTGGCGCCGTTTCACAAATCTTCGTGAAATTTTCCCAAAAATAGGTTGAACCGCTCAGTTTGTGTGTTGATAGTTTCGTGGTGATTCGTCAAGCAGGGGCCGAGAAAAAATGGGGGTCCCAAAGCGCATTTTCTCCATGTTATTTTCCATAGGAAACGTTATTACAGGCCACAGCACGACCTGCTGAACGAAATTACACCAAATTTGGCAAAAAGGTAGGTCTTGGTTTAGAGTGCACCCTTTTTTTTAAATGGTGTAAATCTGTTCAGTAGTTCCTGAGAAATGTAAAAAAGAAAATATCGATATCTGAGCACCGAGGAGGGTTCGCGAACCCTTCTGGGCACGAGCTTCACTCTGATTGGCTGCCAACACTCCAAACCAGGAAGTGTTGGCAGCCATCTTGTGACTCGGTAACCGAGTCACAAGAAAAAGGGTGAAACAAAGTGAAAAATGAAGAAAAGGGGGCAGGTTAGAAGCACCCTGACCCCCTAGGCCTGCTCAGGGGGTCCGAAAAGGACCCCCACGCCCCAAAAAAGCATTTAAATAAAAATAAAAAAATCAGCCGAATTCACACTGGGGTCGCGAATCAGGCCGAGAAAAAAAAAAAAAAAATAGAAGCGCGGGCTCCCGCGCTTGGTTATTGTTAAGCCCCCGGGTGGGCCAGGTCCCGGGGGCATGCCCAAATTATATTGCGGGTGCCCACAGGGGCCCCTGCAGCCCCGGGGACCACCACCTCCCTGGGGCTTTATTGATGATTTGCGGGGGGGCACGCAGCCCCCCCATAGCCCCGGGTACCACCACCTCCCTGGGGCTCTTATTTTAAAAAAATCAATGTGTGTGCGGGGGCTTGAGCCCCCCCACATGCCCCGGGGACCGCCACCTCCCCGGTGCTCTGGTTCTTTTTTTTTTAAAAATGTGTGTGGGGGGCTTGAGCCCCCCCCACAAGCCCTGGGGACCACCACCTCCCCGGGGCACCAAATATTCAAATTTGGGGGTCTGTTATGGACCCCCGGCCATGGGGACCACCACCTCCCCGGGGCTTTGCAAACATGGGGAGGGGGGCCCCCCTCCTGGAGCCCTTGATGGCCCTGGGGACCAACCCCCTCCAGGGCTGGCTCCTGCAATGTCCCGGGGTGCCTACCTCCAGGACACTGCCGTTTTCTATAGCAGGGCGGGAGCACGGCTCCCGCCCTGCCATAGCAAACTCTGCTTTGCTTCATTGAAGCGAGAGCAGGGAAACCTGCTCTTGCTTCAATGAAGCAAAGCAGGATTGCTTTTGAGCAAGGGGAGATGCATTTCAGCAGGTCCCCTTGCTCAAAAGCAATGCCGGCTCCTGCAGGAGGCGCGGAGCCGGCGGGACCGTGTGGGCATTGGAGCTCCCCCATTGGTCCCCAACGGAGAGGCCAGGCCCCGGGGGATGGGGTCCCCGGGGCCAGAAGTGGCCCAGGAGGGGGTCCACGTGGCCCCCCTCCCCCACAATAATATACATTTTTTTAAAAAGGAAAGGCCGGCCCTGGGGGTTGGGGTCCCCGGGGCCATAATTGGCCTGTGGAGGGGACCATGCGGCCCCGCTCCAAAGTATTAAATAAATACATTTAAAAAAGACTGCCCATGCATCGGGGGATGGGGTCCCCAGGGGCCAAATCCTTTTTTTATTATTTTTTATTTAGAAAAAGGGGTCAGGCTCTGGGGGATGGGGTCCCCAGAGCCCCAAAAAAGTTTAAAAAAGGGGGGCCACACAGCCCCCCTTGTTAAAAAAAAGAAAAAAAAAAGCTGGCATCTCGCTGGAGGCCACGCCCCCTTTCTCCACCACTCTGCAAATGTTCCCCCTGGCGCGTTGTTAGTTGGGGAATTAATTCCCCTTGAATACGGAGGGTCCCTGGGGGCCAACTAGCCCACCAGGTACCTCCAATATGCGCCACAGAGCTGCGTTGCAGAGAGGTGGTCCGAGGCCACGCCCCTTTTTACACCACTCTGCAAACGCGCCTCTTGGCGCACTGCTGGTGGGGCGATGAGGTCCTCTTGTGTCCTGAGGACCTCAGTACACAAGTGGACTTCATCCCCTGTACTTTCTGCACCTCTCTTCCCTCTTCCTGCACGTCTGTTGCCTCTTTCTGCACCTCATTTGCTTCTTTCTGCACCCCTGTTGTCTCTTTCTGCACTCGTCTTCCCTCTTTCTGTACCTTTCCTGCCTGTTTTTGCATCTCACTTGCCTCTTTCTGCACTTTTCTTGCTTTTTTCTACACCTCTGTTGCTTCTTTCAGCAATTCTTTTGCCTCTTTGTGCACTTCTCTTGCCTGTTTCTGCACCTCTCTTGCCTCTTTTTGCACCTCTGTTGGCTCTTTCTGCACCTCACTTGCTCCTTTCTACACTTCTGTAGCCTCTTTCTGCAACCCTGTTGCTTCATTCGGCACTTTCCATGCTTCTTTCTGCACCTGTCTTGCTTCTTTTTGCACCCCTGTTGTCTCTTTATGTACCTCTTTTGCCTCTTTCTGCACTTTTCTTGCCTTTTTCTGCAGTTCTCTTCCCTCTTTCTGCACGTCTGTTGCCTCTTTCTGCACCTCATTTGCTTCTTTCTGTACCCCTGTTGTCTTTTTCAACAGCAGCCTTAGGCCGAGGTACTTGAGCTCAGCATTGCGGGTCGTTTTTTGTTAGCGCAGGGACACTCTTGGGAGTAGTTGTGCGCTTAATAAATACCCGCTAACATAACATAACATAACCTCTTTTGCCTCTTTCTGCACTTTTCTTGCCTTTTTCTGCACCTCTCTTCCATCTTTCTGCACGTCTGTTGCCTCTTTCTGCACCTCAATTGCTTCTTTCTGTACCCCTGTTGTCTCTTTCTGCACTCGTCTTCCCTCTTTCTGTACCTTTCTTGCCTGTTTTTGCATCTCACTTGCCTCTTTCTGCAATTTTCTTGCTTCTTTCTACACCTCTGTTGCTTCTTTCAGCAATTCTCTTGCCTCTTTGTGCACTTCTCTTGCCTGTTTCTGCACCTCTCTTGCCTCTTTTTGCACCTCTGTTGGCTCTTTCTGCACCTCACTTGCTCCTTTCTACACTTCTATTGCCTCTTTCTGCACCCCTGTTCCTTCATTCTGCACTTAAAATGCTTCTTTCTGCACCTGTCTTGCTTCTTTCTGCACCCCTGATGTCTCTTTATGTACCTCTTTTGCCTCTTTCTGCACTTTTTTTGCCTTTTTCTGCAGTTCTCTTGCCTCTTTCTGCACCTCTGTTGCTTCTCTCTGCACTTCTCTTGCCTCTTTCTGCACCCCTGTTGCTTCATTCTGCACTTTGTATGCTTCTTTCTGCATCTGTCTTGCTTCTTTCTGCAACCCTGTTGTCTCTTTCTGCGCTCGTCTTCCCTCTTTCTGTACCTTTCTTGCCTGTTTCTGCATCTCACTTGCCTCTTTCTGCACTTTTCTTGCTTCTTTCTACACCTTTGTTGCTTGTTTCTGCACCCGTCTTCCCTCTTTGTGCAACTCTCTAACCTCTTTCTACACCTCTCTTCCCTCTTTCTGCACCACTCTTGCCTCTTTTTGTACCTCTGTTGCTTCTTTCTGCACTTCTCCTGACTTTTTCTGCACCCTTTGTGCCTCTTTCAGCACCTCTGTTGCTTCTTTCTGCACTTCTCTTCCTTCTCTCTGCACTCCTCGTGCCTCCTTCTGCATCTCTGTTGCTTTTTTCTACAGATCTCTTGCCTCTTTCTGCACCTCACGTGCCTCTTTCAGCACCTATGTTGCTTTTTTCTGCAGATCTCTTGCCTCTTTCTGCACCCCTCTTTTCTCTTTCTGCACCTCTCTTGCTTCTTTATGCACCCCTGTTCCCTCTTTCTGTACCTTTCATGACTGTTTCTGCATCTCTCTTGCCTCTTTCTGTACCTCTGTTGCCTCTTTCTGAACTTTTCTCGCCTCTGTCTGCACCCCTTTTGCCTCTTTCTGCTCCTCTGCTGCTTCTTTCTGAACTTCCATTGCCTCTTTCTGCACTTCTCTTTCTTCTTTCTGCACCTCAATTGCCTCTTTCAGCACGTCTGTTGCTTTTTTGCAGATATCTTGCCCCTTTCTGCACCACACTTGCCTCTTTCAGCACCTCTGTTGCTTTTTTTGCAGATCTCTTGCCTCTTTCTGCACCCCTCTTATCTCTTTCTGTACCTCTCTTGCCTCTATCTGCACCCCTGTTCCCTCTTTTTGCATCTTTCCTGCCTGTTTCTGCACCTCTCTTGCCTCTTTCTGTACCTCTGTTGCCTCTTTCTGCACTTCTCTTGCTCTTTCTGCACCCTTTGCGCCTCTTTCAGCCCCTCTGTTACTTCTTTCTGCACTTCTCTTCCTTCTTTCTGTATCCCTCCTGCCTCTCTCTGTACCTCTCTTGCCTCTTTGTACACCCCTCCTACCTTTTTCTGCACCCCTCTTGCCTCTCTCTCCACCCCTCTTCCCTCTTTCTGCACCTCTGTTGGTTCTTTCTGCACTGCTCTTGCTTCTTTCTGCACCTTACTTGCCTCTTTCTGTACCTCTCTTGCCTCTTTGTGCACCTCTCCTACCCCTTTCTGCACCCCTTTTGCCTCTTTTTACACCTCTGTTGCCTCTTTCAGCAATTCTCTTGCCTCTTTCTGCACTTCTCTTCCTTCTTTCTTCACCCTCCTGCCTCTTTCTGCACATCACTTGCCTCTTTCCGCACTTAACTTGCTTTTTTCTGCACCTCTCTTGACTCTTTCGGCACCTCTGTTGCTTCTTTCTGCACATCTCTTGCCTCCTTCTGCACCTCTTAGTTAGAGTTAGTTTTAATGTTTTAATCCCCCTGCCCTATTATGTACTAGGGCCATACAGGGGAGGTCATGCCAATCACAGGGGTACCCGAATGCATAGTCTACCCTAGTGTATGTAGGTGTTTTTACTGTATTCTAAGTGTCTTTCAGCATAGCACTGGCTCCGGGCCTGGTTAGTTAGTTACCACCAGTACCCGTCAGCAAAAAGTTGGGGGCACAGGATGACTTTGCAACAAGGCCTCTTTCTGCTCCTCTGTTGGTTCTTTGTGCACATCTCTTGCTTCTTTCTGCACCTTTCTTTGTCTTTCTGGACTTCTGTTGCCTCTTTCTGCATTTCTCTTGCTTCTTTCTGTGCCTTTCTTCCTCTTTATGCACATGTCCTACCTCTGTAGGCATAGTTAGAAATTAGCATTTAAAAAACCTTTGAAATTCACTGAAAAAACCATAGGTTTCAGGGCCGTTATAGTTAGAAATTAGCATTTAAAAAACCTTAGAAATTCACTGAAAAAACCTACAGGTTTCAGGGACGTTGTAGTTAGTTGGACATTTCACTCGTACAAAACCAGAGAAATTCGGCCGTTAGAGTTAGTTCAGCTAACTATAACTCGCGCCCCCGCAATGCAATGCTGATGACATCACATATTACATCATTCATGACATGGTCAGTGACATCATTGATGACATCACTGATGACATCTCAGTGAATTTCTAAGGTTTTTTAAATGCTAATTTCTAACTATAACAGCCCTGAAACCTATGTTTTTTTCAGTGAATATATATTACCTACTGGCGGTCGCCAGTAGGTAGTTATAGTTAGAACCTAGTTTCCATAGGAAAAGTATTTTTTATTTGCTAATAACTTTGGCGTCGTTTGACGAATCTTCCTGAAATTGTCCAAACAAAAAGTCTATCCAGGTCAGCTCCTATCCTGAAAGTTTGGGGATGATTCGTCAAGCGGGGTCTGAGAAAAAAGGGGGGTCCCAAAACTCGTTTTCTCCATGTTAATTCCCATAGGAAATTTTGCGACGAGCTACAGCCCGAACTGCTGAACGGAATTACCCCAAATTTGGCAAAAAGGTAGAGCTTGGTTCAGAAAGCAACCTTTTTTTAAAAATGATGTAAATCCGTTCAGTAGTTTTTGAGAAATTCAAAAAATAAGAGTCAACAAATCAATTTCCCATAGGAAACTTTGTGCAAGGCTACAGCCGAAACTACTCAACGGAATTACTCCAAATTTGGCAGAAAGGTAGTGCTTGGGTCAGAAAGCGAACTTTTTAAAAATGGTGTAAATCCGTTCAGTAGTTGCTGAGAAATTAGAAAAATAAAAGTTTCAATATCTGGGCGGAGCCTAAGTCACGGGAGCGAGCTTCACTGTGATTGGCTGCTAGTAGTCCAAACCAGGAAGTGTTAGCAGCCATCTTGTGGCTCGGTAGAAGCGAGTCACCCAAAAATGGAGAAACAAAGGTATAAAACAAGAGAAGGGGGCAGGGTAGAAAAACCCCGACCCCTAGGCCTACTCAGGGGGTCCCAGAAGGACCCCCAGGGCCCAAAAAATCATTTAAAAAAAAAAAAAAAAAAAATCGTCAAAAATTTGCGCTGGGGTCGCGGGTTTTTGCGTTTCATTTTAATGAGGCCCTTGGGTGGGCTAGGTTCCGGGGGTATTTCTTAAAAAATAATAGCAGGAGCTCGCAGGGGTTGCGGGGGTGCGCTGGGGTCCGCGCAGCCCCGGGGCTTCACTCATGTTCGGAGGGGGTTGCGCGGCCCCCCTTCTGGAGCCTTCTATGTGCTTGTAAGTTTGGTGCCGTTTGACGAATCTTTATGAAATTATCGAAAACGTTTCTCTTTTTTTTATTAGCTCTTATATTGAAAGTTTGGGGGTGAATGGTGTAGTAGGGGCTGAGAAAAAAGAGGGTCCTAAAATGTGTTTTCTGCATGCAATTTCCATACGAAAGTTTACAGAAGACTACAGGTGAAACTGCTGAACGGAATTATGCAAAATTTGGCAGGGAGAAAGGTGATGGTCCAGAAAGAACGCTTTTGTTTAAATGGTGTAAATCCATTCAGTAGTTTTTGAGAAATATCAAATTTTACTGATATCAATATTTGAGAATTCTGACATGTGATTGGCTGAGGGGTTACAAGCACCAGCTTGCGGCTTATTGGCTGAGAATGGTTGAAACCAGGAAGTGTTGCAAGGCATTTTGTGATTTACTCCGTCAGCTCGCATCTCTCTGTGTAGAAGCCATCGGGTTCGTAGTTTTACCTCTGCGAGGCAACACTGGCATCTGTGTCTGTGTGAGATATGCCTTTCACGCTGCCTCTCTTCATATCACCAGGTCGAGGCTATACCTTTAGAAGGCCGTCCATCGGCTCGGAGCTCTGTGAGTCAGTCTGTCGGTACGATCCCCTACACTACCCAAAGACTACCCAATCACCACTGCACTGTTGTAAACTCTAAAACACTACCCCCAGCACGATCCTGTACACTACCGAAACACCACTGCACTACCCTAAACCCTAAATCTACCCCCAGCACGACCCCCTACCCAAACACCACTGCACTACCCTAAACCCTAAAATACTACCCCCAGCACAACCCCCTACACTACCCAAACACCACTGCATTGTCGTAAACCCTAAAACACTACTCCCAGCATGACCCCCTATACTACCCAAACACCACTGCACTGCCGTAAACCCTAAAACACTACTCCCAGCATGACCCCTTACACTACCCAAACATTACTGCATTGTCGTAAACTCTAAAACACTACCTCCAGCACAATTATTACACTACCCAAACACCACTGCACTACCTTAAACCCTAAAACGCTACCTCCAGCACGAACCCCCTATAGTACACAAACACCACTGTACTACCCTAAAGCATAAAACAGTACCAGTCCGTCAGTTCGCAGGTCTGCGTCTGCGAGCCGTCGTGTCCCTAGCTGTACATGTCCGTTAGGTGATAGGTGTGTCTATGCTAGCAGGGCCATTGGCCCGTTGGTGTCCCCTTGCGAGTTAGACCCGAGCTCTCCCTCTGCGAGCCAGCACGCTGGTGTGCGTTTGCGAGCCGACAGCTTGTAGCTCTCCCTGTGCGAGCCAAGCCGACGGGCCGCAGCTCTACCTCTGCGAGTCTGCCCGACGGCCCGCAGGTCTCCCTGTGCCAGCCGGATCGCAGCTGTCACTCTGCAAACCGATATTGGGAATATAAGGCGGCTATAAAAAGAGCCCTTGTGTTTATTAGTTGGAGCTACATATAGGTGCGGATGCACAGCTTCAGGTTATTCAGAAAAACTCGATTTCCCTGATCTGTGAAGTGTACTCCATCACTTCTGTAGATATCAGCCATATCAAAACATATGTTGTTGTTGTAGATCGACCCCATTCTATGGTCTCTGAGGTATGCAGACACAGCTTTGTTGACATTCTTCCTAGATTTTTCAATCCGAGGACAAAATTAGTTTTACCATTTCCACTTCTGTCTTTGGCATATATTGGAATATACAAAGACAGTTTGAGGCAAAAGCAACATCAATTGTCAAAAGGTGTCTTTCATTAGCATTTCCAAACCTACACCAGTCAATGTGCCTAGGTCGTTTCCACCACAGTGCACTATCATGAGGTCAGGGTGTTGGAGATGCAAACAGGTTTTAACCAAAGGCAACAATTGGTGCCACTTCAATCCTCTCTGTCCAAACCATTTAATGTCCACATTTTGTAAACCTAGGTCTAAGTCAATACATCTCTGTTCTGCATACCTCTTGCACCAGAAAACATAGCTATGTCCTACAATCCACACTAGCATTTTGAAGGTATGGCTGGGAAGTATGGATAGATGTCTGTAGCTCATGCAGTCTGTTCGTAGCATAAGAGATATGTTTAAAGGTGGGGAACTACTTTTTTTTCTCATTCAAAATGATAACTGATTGGGAGATGAAAAGCGTTGTTTTTTAAAAGTAGGGTGCACATTCGTTTTGTGGAAAAGCATCTTTGTGATTGGTTAAGAAAAAGCAGTTTAAACGTGGAGTACATATGATAGGATAAAATTTGGTCAACTCAACCACACCTGCTACTTGCATTTGGAAGGCACTGTTCGAACTTAAAACAATCGTGAACTTTTAACCTGCACGTGCCGTTAAATGTTCGAGAAAATGTTGCAAAAAATATTGTTAGGTTTAAAAAAATTGATGAACTTTCAACCTGCACGTGTTGTAGAATGTTCTAGAAAGTGTGTTGTTAGAATACGTTGCACTTCTGACTTCTATGTGTCCTTGAATATTAAAAAAACTGTTTATATGGAAAATTCAAAAATAACCAATAGAGAGAAGTTTTGCAATCTAAAAGAATCAAGGAACTATTCTAATTTGTTCTTTACATGTATTTATGTGTGGAGTAATACAATTACAGACACAACAGCACCAGGAAGAGGAACAAGCAGGGAGTGGGGGCACGGGGGGAGATGGGCACAATGGCACACATGCACAATTAAGTACAGCACAACTACAGACAAACCATGGCTAAAATGAAACACACCAACAAGGAGCACAAGTCACACAACCCGCCAACATCACACCACTGAACATGCACAGAAGTGAAAACCACATTGCCTGAAAGGGAGAAGGGTGAACAATACCTCACATGAAGGGATATTTCACACAGAATGCAGCACACACACATAGGAAGCAGAGCACACCAACATCCAACACAATGTTTTCCAAACACAAACATTCGCACAATCGAACACAGGACACAAATGCACTCGCCTGTGGTGGATAAACGTCCAAAAGCATCAGTACGAAACAGGCACATGAGAACGCATAAGTACAAACCCACAGTCCGGATGGGGTAGCAATTCACGTATGGCAGGCAGCTAGAGAGTCCGTGACACACACATTGGCATACAAATGAAGACACAACACATTTGGAGACAAGTGAAAATGTGGAAACTTTATAAAAAAAAGTGCGTGTCAGTACGGCCAAGAGTAGTGCCACGATATGCAGACAAATGCAGCAGCATGCCTGAATAGGGAACGTAGGAAAACGTCCATGTTCACCTCGGGGTAGTCCATCACCAACACACGTCAGTGTCAAGCAGCGTTGGTTGTCCCTGCCTCGGACATGAGTCGACACCAATGCAGCCATGTCCACTGTCGTCTTGGGACATGTGACCAGATGCACAACGTGCAATGATGCGGCGGGACACGTGCAATGTGGCACATCGAGTCGTGGTTGCAGGTACCTTGTCACTGGTCCATGAACGCGAGTGCAGCTGCGTAAGCCACTATCTCTAATGAGTGATGGTTGGCCACAATATTTGACATGTCGTCGACGTAATCCATCAGCTGACCGGGACAGATGTGCTGACTCCAACCACTGTACCCAATGTGCACCAAAGCAGAATCGGGAAGTGGGTCAATTTGCTCACTGCATACTACAACACGTGCAATCTCCCAGGTCCAGTTCCCAACATGCATGCCAAACATCCATGCATGCCATAAACGGGCATCACCATGACAGTCCTGGTCGTGGGCCAACAGGGGGCGCATCACCCGTCGTAATCCATGTCAGCTAAGCACACGTTGGAGAGGCACACGTCCATGCACCACTCGGATAGGCACATGCGACATTGCAATACAGGTTGATCGCAGGTGACGTCCGCAATGCGGAAGCTCAGCCGGTAAGTGATCCGCAGCACTGCCAAAGGCAGTGCATTCAGGACATGCAGCAGACGTGCAAGGTATAGGTGGATGTGAATGGAGTCGACCATGTGTTCGGGATGCCCTGCCATTGCGTCAGTGGCTCTGCTTGTAGCGGCACTGGCTTGCCGTGTGCCAGTCTTGTGGATGAAATGGCACAGCTTGGTGCAATGAGCCGGGTCTGTGTGCAATGGGTGCAGGGCAGGGGTGTGGTGGGAGTACGTGTGAAGGCCATTTCACGCACACTAACTACGACGAAGGACTTTTGAGTGTGGGGTGTGTACTCGTTGTTCTCAAATCGGGCAGTGCATAGTGTGACAGACGGATACAAATATTATCGTATCTGTCAGGGGGGGCTGGCCACTTGCAAGTTCCTTCTCGGAGCAGCAGATGTGTTAGCGCAAGATAGCTGAGACAAAGAACCTTTCATCCCTACAGTAACTTCTCCAGCTGCATTCATACAGGATGTGTACAAAGGCCGGTCGTGGGTGTTGTGGGATGTCTGCGACCCTGGTCATCATGGATGAGATGCCCAGCACGTGGCACATGGGCGGGTTCACTGTGTGTTACGTTGCCAAACAGCTGCTCCTCCCTCCCATGAGCCCCCACACTTTTGTGCGCTGCGCTGTTGTATCCCGTGCACTCCTACGGCACACCATTGTAATGCCTATTCGCGCATGTCCTGTGGCATTCCAATCACACCGTGACACTGCCGTTTGGAGGTGGTGCATGCCACTTTACAACATCGACTGGTGCGGCCCTTGTGGCGGCCACACCAGAACACAGAGACATACTTACCTCACTTCTTGCACATGGACATGTCCGAGACACCCCGTTCCCCTTGCCGGATAGGCACACCCCTGTGCTGACCTGTGTATGCCGGACCAGCACACGCCGGTTGTGCATGCAGGAGGATGCGTGCGTAGCTACATGTCCAGGCTCACTGCCAACGCTGAGGTGACATGGTAACGTTCGTTGAAGACAGCACACTGTGATGTTGCAGGGCCCGTGCCCATCATGCTAACACAATGACCACACGGACACACTTGCTCAGATGCGGGTTCGGGGGGCGTTGGCGGTCATGGGATTGTTGCGATGAGTGTTGTGGCCCTCATGGGTATCCGTGTATCATACTCATTGATTCTATGGCACCTGTAGGTGTTCCAGTGTGGCTCTTGGCTGTGTTCTTTTTTATGCTGCAGGTAGTCGTCCTGCTTAACACCAGCAGAAAGCAGGTGTAAAATCCTTGGTGCAAACGCGGCTTATCGCTGGAATTTGTTTCGCATCGCAGTTTTTGCCTTTCGTTGTGATGTGGTTTTTTCGTGTACAGAAAAATAAACAAACTGGGCAGTGTAACCCGTCAAGATTCAGCACCTGACCCACTATTCCCAATCAATATAAAAACAATGAGATTTCTTCATTGATTTTGTGTGTACACTGTAAATGCACCCACTACCACAGGTCAATTCAATACAGGATTTTAGTATTTAGAATAAATCGCAAAGGTGCACCTTGTGTGTTTTTTTACGGGAACGCCTACTCTGCATCTCATTATCAGCACTTTAATGCAACTAAAGTTGAGATAAATCTAACACACTATTCAGAAGCTGGTGCAAACTGCAGACATCACCAGTATTCCCGCGATAACTGCCCCAAAATTTAACACCATGGTGGACACCACCAAATAACAGTAATAAGAACGAGAAAGAGTCACACAGCACTTAAGTAACAACCAAAAACTTTATTGATTTATTTATTAATTTTTTTCAAACTTTATTTTTCCGTTTACGTACATATAGAGGATAAACTAAATTTAACAAACTTAACACAAAACAACAAGGCGGAAGACTCCTGTCGGGTCCATGAATGTCGACGACACAGCCTGGAAAATAAAGCACAAAATAAGGACGTGTGTAATCATATCAAAGGAGTGAGACACAGAGAAAGAGAGAAGGAAAAAAAAAGCCAGAGAGAAAAAGAGAGGGAAGGAAAGAAAGGGAGTGAGAAAGGGAGAAGGGAGAGAGAGTGGGAGAGATAGAAGGAAAGGAAGGAAGAGAGTGAGAGAGAGAGTGAAGAGAGGGAAGTGAGAGAGAGAGAGAGAGAGAGAGACAGAGAGAGACACTGCCGCCCCTGCGCATCCATGACCAAATAATTACCTGCTGCCACCGGAGTGTCTACCAGTGGGCACTCCACGCGCCCATGAAAGCTCCAGGGCCCGGTCCCGCCACCATGGCTTGGTGCACATTATGTGGACCCGCTCCGCGGCCCAGCAGAACCCACACATGTCGCTGAGTCCTGAGTCATCAATGGCGGAGACCACATCAGCTTTTGGTGCCGCTAACCCTGTGCAACGCAAGTCAGCGCCACGTGGTGGTAGGCCACTGACGGCCATACAACTTAGGGTGCGACTAACCCTGTGCAACTCAAGTCTGCGCCACGTGGTGGTAGGCCCCTTACGGTCACATCAGCTTCGGGTGGCACTAACCCTGTGTAACTCAAGTCCGCGCCATGTGGTAGTAGGCCCCTGACGGCCACATCATCTTCGGGTGGCACTAACCCTGTGCAACTCAAGTCCACGCCACGTGGTGGTAGGCCCCTGATGGCCACATCAGCTTCGGGTGGCACTAACCCTGTGCAACTCAAGTCCGCACCACGTGGTAGTAGGCCCCTGATGGCCACATCAGCTTCGGGGGCACTAACCCTCTGCGCAACTTTTCATGGACTCTTTATGATTGAGACCCGTGGAGCGTCCGCCATCCAGTCACCACCGGCAATAAAGGATGTGACGTTGTTGATCTATTATATTTGTGTGGTCACATGGACTGTGACGCATGTGCCGGATGGGTGTGGTGTGTGTGGAAACCTGCCCTCAGGGAGTGGCCGTGACATGTTGACAACTAGACCACTGACCTGCACACCAACAGCGAGTACGCCTGCGACAGGTAGCTATGTGGGAGGGGTGAAAACATGTTTTCTCAATGGATTTTCCATAGGAAACTTTAGACAAGGCTACAGGTCAAACTGCTGAACGGAATTACGCCAAATTTGGTAGGGAGAAAGGTCTTGGTCCAGAAAGCGCGCTTTCTCGCATCGAGTGAAAATATAAAAGAAAGATCCCGGGGGCAATTTAATGTAGCGGAGCTCTGTCTGTGCGAGATAACCCTTTCATGCTCCCTCTGCCCAACATCACCACTTTGCAGCTATGCCGTTAGAAGCCAGTCCGTCGGCTCGCAGCTGTCTACCTTTGCGAGCTAGTACGCTGCTGTGCCTGTACCTCTGCGAGCTACTACGCTGCTGTTCCTTTGGGAGCAGACGGCTCGTAGTACTGCATCTGTGAGTCGAGCGGACGGGCCGCCGGTGTCCCTCTGCGAGCCTGGGTGCGAACTGTTCATAAGTCACACTACATAAGCATTGAAAAGCCATTTTGTGATTCAGTCCGTCAGCTGGCATCTGTCCGAGGCATTTCTGAAAAGATACCGGAGTTCTTTCTGTGAGAGATACCCCTTTCACGCTGCCTCTCCCCACATCAGCAGGTAACGCACCCTCTTCCCACATTACCAACATACCCCCAACAACATTCTTGGGCCCGGAATTGTCCCTGTGCGGTTGGACAAACAAGAATCTTAGTCATGTATAGATTTACATATAAAACATTTTATTTAAACAAAACAACAACAAATAAAACTGAAGGGAGTCTGGTGCTGTGGTCGCTGCCACGAAGTTGGGGTCACTGCCATTCAGGACTCAGGACACAGTTCCACATGTGGGATCGGCTTGTATTGAACAGGGTTAGTGGCACCACGTGTCGCACCTTGTGTTGTACAGGGTTAGTGGCACCACGTGTCGCCGGCCTTGCATATGGAAATATGCCTAACTGATCGAAGGGAGTCTGGTGCTGTGGTCGCTGCCACGGACTTGGGGTCACTGCTATTCAGGACTCAGGACACAGTTCCACATGTGGGATCGGCTTGTGTTGAACAGTGTTAGTGTCACCACGTGTCACTGGCTTGTTGAACAGGGTTAGTGGCACCACGTGTCGCGGCTTGTGTTGAACAGGGTTAGTGGCACCACATGTCCAAAATTCGAATTGCGAGCTCTGCTGCCCGCAGTATAGACTGCTAATGAGTGTTCGTTTGCACTTGAAGATGAATTTGGTGATTGTACTAAAGCTATAACTGATATAAAAAAAGTTCTTGAAGCAAGGATACTAAAAGGATATTATGTAGGTTTTAGGCCTCTGATAGTTACTTGCCTACTGGACTCTGTAATTAATGAATCAAGACTTAATTTTAATTGTGAGCCCTGATGACCGCAGTGTAGGCCAGAGGTAGTGGTCAGCAAGGGCCGATAGCCATGTGGCGTTGAGTTGAGGTGCACAGTTAGTGGCACCAGAAGCATTGAGACTGTATGAGCCTGTGATGCTGCTTGGTGTGGACGGGCCGCACTGGGAGCAATGTCTCTTGCCTACTGGACTGCGTCATCTGCAATCGTGACTGTATCTGAATTGTGAGCCCTGCTGACCGCAGTGTAGGCCAGAGGTAGCGGTGAGCAAGGGCACACAGCCACATGCATAGGTTGGTGGCCCCACCGGCCTGTGTAGTTCAGGTTCAGTGGCACCACGTGTCGCCGGCCTTCCATATGCAAATACGCCTCACTAATCTAAGGGAGTCTGGTGCTGTGGTCGCGGCCACGAAGTTGGGGTGACTGCCATTCAGGAGTCAGGACACAGTTCCACATGTGGGATCGGCTTGTATTGAACAGGGTTAGTGGCACCACGTGTCGCGCCTTGTGTTGTACAGGGTTAGTGGCACCACCTGTAGCCGGCCTTGCATATGGAAATATGCCTCACTGATCGAAGGGAGTCTGGTGCTGTGGTCGCTGCCACGGACTTGGGGTCACTGCCATTCAGGACTCAGGACACAGTTCCACATGTGGGATCGGCTTGTGTTGAACAGGGTTAGTGGCACCATGTGTTGGCGGCTTGTGTTGAACAGGGTTAGTGGCACCACGTGTCGCGGCTTGTGTTGAACAGGGTTAGTGGCACCACGTGTCGCCGGCTTGTGTTGAACAGGGTTAGTGGCACCACGTGTCGGGGCTTGTGTTGAACAGGGTTAGTGGCACCACGTGTCGCCGGCTTGTGTTGAACAGGGTTAGTGGCACCACGTGTCGCCAGTCTTCCACAGTGTAGGCCAGAGGCAGCGGTCAGCAAAGGCCCACAGCCACGTGATGTTGACTTGAGCTGCACAGATTGAGAGCATACAGTCTTCTTAACCGATTATACTCTCTTACACAATTTGCATCGGCACTAATCTTGAATTGTTAGCCCTGCTAACCGCATTGTAGGCCGGAGGCAGCGGTCATCAATGGCCCACAGCCATGTGGCATTGACTTGAGCTGCACAGAGTTAGTGGTACTTGAAGCACTTAGCGTGTGCGCAGTCAGCGATGATGCGTGGTCGGGGCTGGCCGCACTGGTAGCAATGTCTGTTGCCTACTGGACTGCGTCATCTGCAATCGCGAGTCGCTCTGAACTGTGAGCCCTACTCACCACAGTAGAGGCAGGAGGCAGCGGTGAGGAAGGCCCACAGGCACGTGTTGTTGACTTGAGCAATGTCTCTTGCCTACTGGACTGCGTCATCTGCAATCTCGACTCCATCTGAATTGTGAGCCCTACTGACCGCAGTGTAGGCCGGAGGAAGCGGTCAGGAAGGGCCCACAGCTACGTGTTGTTGACTTGAGCAATGTCTCTTGCCTACTGGACTGCGTCATCTGCAATCGCGACTCGATCTGAATTGTGAGCCTTGCTGTCCGCAGTGTATATCGAAGGCAGTAGTTTGTACAGACATAAGTCCGCGGTGCTGTGCCACTGGGGGCCTGTGTGGCGGAAGCCAGCGATCGGCTGAGGAGGATGGCGGTCACGTTGGCTGCCTCGTGGCAGGGTGAGGGGCGCCGCCCTGGCAGATGCTTTGGCGTTCCCACAAGTGAACCACGCCCAGAGCTCCGGTCTATTTATTCACACTCCTACGCTGAAGTGGCGTACGTCGGACCAGCCCACTCCGGTTACGCTTATGCTTACAGGGGGACGACACAGCTACATGACTGAGATCTTCCCTAGTGTTTGACGTAATATGGTTGGGTCCACTGTCCACAACACTACAAGCACCAGTAGTATTTGTGCACATGGAGAGGTGTGTGTTCTGCATACTGAGATGTGTCCAGCACATCACCGCTACACTTTGCATTGTGTGCATTGTTAAACATGGGTGAATTGCTTCCTTCACATATAGTTTGTTCACACCTGTCCAAATATTCAGCTATTGTGTGGCTGAGGGGCCATGCCGTTTTCGGAAAGTTTGCTGTCTTGTTCTGCGCTGCCTCGGTGGTAGAGGGGGGGTCCTGGGGGTGGTGGTGGGTGTTGTGGCGTTCTTGGGTGTCGGAGCTGCTTGATCAGTAGGTCTATGACATGTGTTGGTCTTCAGATGTGGCTCTGGGCTGGGCTCCCTTTAATACTGTATGTAGTTGTTTAATATTTAAAAAACAAGAAGACGTTATATATTTTAAATAACAAATAAAAAAAATTACAGTAGGGAGAGGGGTGGTACGGGGGGAGGTCCTGAGGGTTGTGGCAGTGGGTGTTGTGTCCTTCTTGGGCGTGGGAAAAAACTATAGGTTAAATGAACATTATAATTAGAAGTTATCATTAAAAAAAACATTGAAATTCACTGAAAAACCATAGGTTTCAGGCACATTATAGTTAGAAATTGGCATTTAAAAAAACCTTTGAAATTCACTGAAAAAACCATAGGTTTCAGGCACGTTATAGTTAGAAATTAGCATTTAAAAAACCTTTGAAATTCACTTGTTAGTTGGACATTTCACTCATTCAAAACCATAGAAATTCCACCGTTATAGTTAGTTCAGCTAACTATAACTCGCGCCCCCGCAATGCACTGCTGATGACGTCACATATTACATCATTCATGACATGGTCAGTGACATCACTGATGACATCACTGATGACATCTCAAATGACATCACTGATAACATCACTGATGACATCATCCATGTGACAATCTGATGCACCTCCTCACACACTAATATAACCTTTGATTCAGACTACCATTTTCGATAGCATTGACACACTAATTCCATTTACTACATACCCACTCAGTGATTCCTAGGTCTACACACACATCTACCCATTCACCCATACAATCAGTCATACATGCAGTCACTGATCAATAGTACACTATCAAATGCACTCATACACCTAAATAGACATTGACACACCAGCACTCATCCTAGTCAGTTATGTACTCATCCTAGTCACTCATGCAAAGAATCAATCACAGTTCCATTTACTCACCTACAGAGTTATACACACACCACCTCATTTATTCATACAGATAGTAATGCATACTTAGGGCCCGATTCTGATGCGGGTTGGAAAAGCTTCCCGACCGAGGGCCTGATTCTGATGCGGTTAGGAAGGCCTCCTAACGGCATTTGCTCCTTCCAAATCGGATCGGGAACGTGTCTTCCCGACCGAGGGCCCAATTCTGATGCGGTTAGGAACAAATGTTCCCATTGAAGTCAATGGGAGTTCAACCAAATCGTATCTGGAAGCATCCGGATGCATCCTACTCCGCCGGTCGGACTTTCCCGATCCGAGTGGGTCGGACACCATTTCCCAACCGATTCAATCGGGAAGCTTTTCCAACCCGCATCAGAATCGGCCCCTTAGTCTCTTATATAATCACTAATACAAGTATACACTCATACATACAGCCACTCTCACAATCACTGACTCTCACGTATAGTCATTTCTATACACCAACTGTCACATACACTGCCTTTTATATATGTACTTAGCTGGACATGTGCACTGAGACATCAATTCACTCACCAAGATGCCCATACACACACTTACCCACCCATACAACTGTTTCCACATGCACTCTTAAACTCATACACCCTGTCAATCAACCACTCACACATCTATGCACAGAGTCACACACCCCCCACCCAACCACACACACACTCAGGGGCCGATTCCGATCTCGGTCGGAGGCGCACCCAATACCATTCGGTCGGGAAAAAAGCCATGCGAAAGCCTGTTTCCCGACCGAACCGTACGCTGGGTCCGGCCGAGCGAGTACGATGCGGACTCGCCGACCGACTCGTCCGGGCGACCCGACCGCTCCGACCGACTCGTACCCGGATCGTACCGCTCCGACCGACTCGCTCGGACCCGATTCGCACCGCGCAATGGAGACGTTTTCCGGCCGGGTAAGTACGATGCGCACCTCGACCGCTCCGACCGACTCGCGCCGTCCGACTCGGAACTCGCTGTCGGAGCCGTACTTTGGGGGTCCGTGTCGGACCCCCTGTACGCGTACCCGTGCGAGTCGCACACAGGGGGACCCATGGGTCCCCCCTACCTGTGCGTGTGCGCCGCGAAGCGCTTCGCGGCGTACTCGCTGTAGGGGCGCCCTTGTCCACCTCGCACCCATTGAGGCAATGGGAGCCCGCGTACGCGTTGTGCGACCGGCTCCCATTGAGTTCAATGGGAGTCCGACTCGACTCGTGTCCGATAACATACGGACGCATCGTACTCGTTCGGTCGGACTGCACGGGTCCGATTCGGTCGGAAATCTCTCCGGGTCCGGCTCGGTCGGAGAGATTTCCGGCCCGAATCGGAATCGACCCCTCAGTCTCCTATACAAATACGCAGGCAACTAATCAATAACCCATATAGACATTCATGTAGCTACTGACCAGCCGATGCAGCAGCTTACACAACAACAGACAGAGTGATACAGACATTCACACACTTTAGACACTAACCCATGTATTCAGTAAGATACATTTGATCATTCACTTAAACAGTCAGTCACACACCTACTAAATCCTCCATCCAGACACTTATACATCCATTCATTCTTCAATACAGCTTGGTATATATATAATACATATTTAAATTTTAAAGAAAACCACATTCACTGGGTGATGTCATCAGTGATGTCATTTGAGATGTCATCAGTGATGTCACTGACCATGTCATGAATGATGTAATATGTGACGTCATCAGCAGTGCATTGCAGGGGCACAAGTTATAGTTAGCTGAACTAACTATAACAGTGGAATTTATATGGTTTTGTATGAGTGAAATGTCCAACTAACTATAACGTCCCTGAAACCTATGGTTTTTCAGTGAATTTCTAAGGTTTTTAAATGCTAATTTCTAACTATAACGTGCCTGAAACCTATGGTTTTTTCAGTGAATATATATATATATATACATTTAGACGTCATAAATAATATTTTTTCTATTGTCATACTCTAATTAGACAAGATTTTGTAAACATTTTCAAAAAATTATAAATATTGAAAATATTTCAAACATATGATTTACAATATTATAATTTTCAACATTAAAATTAATCCTTAAAAGGGGTCAAAAATATTATACAGAAACTTTTCATAAAACATAATTCTCAAATAGTTCACATTATTAAAAGTTAAATAAATATTTTAATAATTAAAATAAGCATTTTTTACATTTATTATAATTAATATATACTTTCAAAATAATTATAAACTATCATTTAGAAAAATTACAAAACTACTAATATAAGAAAATAAGGCCCTCATTTATGGGATTTTGCTGTTGCTGAGCTGCCCTATGCTAAAAAGAAAATGCAGAAATGTACCTTATTTATGCAATAGAGTGCATTCCTATCCTTCCTTCCTGTGCTTAACGCCAATGCAGGTACTCTTGCACCATGGTGCAAGGGTGCCTCCATTGTATGCAGGATTGGTTTTGTGCAGCAAGGGGCACCTTCCTGCACAGAAACAATCCTAAGAGGTATCTTCTTGTTTCCATGTGTACTGCAGATAGAAAGAGGAATAAACAAGGAGAAATAAATATATTTTTCCTCATTACACATCAACTCAGGAGGCATAAGCATTTGGCACTTCCCCAGGTGTACTTGATTTTGTATATCTGGTGCAGCATCAACATCCATGAGTGTTGCATGAAAACACCAACTGCAATACCCATGGAACACTTCCTGAGAGCATAGTAAGGTGATGCAGCGATGTACCCTGCGTCACGTTACCCAAAATGTATGAGGCTACTCAAAGCCATGCAGGCTCCCTTCATAAATCTGATTCAGAGCATGTACCACTTTACCCGGTGCAAATGAGATGCAAAGCTCTCATAAATAATCCCCTGAATGTATAAGCTTTACAGTACTAATTTGCATACTATTAAAATACTAAAAAAACATATATACATTGTTTTTACACATTACCACTACTAAAAATGCAAATTTCCAAAATGTCATAATTAATAAATTATCTTACTAAACAGACAAATAAAAAAATCAACGTATAAAATCAAATGCACTACAGTAAAATACATACAGAATATCACATACAAATGATATTATATACAGTGATATTTTCTAATTTGATATTTGTTGCAACAATATTAAAAACAATGCTTAAAATTAGATTCTTACCATCGATTTTCCTGTCAATTATATTTTCACATCCGGATATTCTTGACTCAATATTTTTGTATCACAATATTTTTTATTGCTACTCCATACTGCACATGCTTTGCTGGACAAAATACAAAATGACTGAACCCAGGGCTCATTGTATGTGTGTAAATTATCACTCTACACACTGTAGAGATAGAGCGCCTACGCTGGGGGACTATTGACAAAACCTCAGAGCATTACCACTCTGTAATTGCAGTAGATGTAAAAAAAGAGAAAATATTCTGCAGATAAAAGAATTGACGTGCATGTCAATGAGCACTCAGGTGCAATGTTAAGGGTGCTCTCAATGTCTATCCCAGCGCACTTTGACAGAAAAAGGCCTGCTATTGCAAATTTAAAAATAATTATTAGCAGGAAAAGATAGGCAATAATGCAGTCCTTCCCCAATTCAAAAGGGCTGATGAAACAAAACCCCTCAAAATAGAATAAAACTTTTTGTTAACACATAAAACAGTATTGTTGGGAAACTAGACTTTTAAAAGAATACTCCATCCAGTCTTCCAGATTTATATAATCCATGCTAAAATACCTCCACTCTATGCATTCTATCAGGCAAGCAATCTTACACTTACACAGGATTTATGACTACAGAAAACAGAAAAAAAATGTCCAGTGAAATGAATAACTGACTTTTAATTAGTTATGATTTCAATGAAAAAAGAAAAGTATCTTGGCACGAAAAAAAATCATATATTTTTTTAATTTTCCACAGGCAGTTTGGTATAACATATGCAAGAACATCCTTTGTACAGGACTGCATGTAAGATAACAAGATGCAATTTGAAATGGAAAAACAAGTGGTTAGTTGTCCCATCTGAGCAAGTAGATGTTTTCTACACAGCCATAATACAGTCAGGTTTTCACTCACAAAATGAAGGAAATTTGGGCCCTTTACTGTGCAATTTTGAACTGACCTGGATTGGCATCTAAACAAGTTGTATCTTAGGAGGGCTCCACATTTTCAAATATTTGCTACTAAACCTTTTTAGAGAGGGTCGAAAATCTAAAAGTGCCTTAGAGGGATACCATAACTCCTTGTTTAACTCTATAGAAAATCCCAAACTAATTTCAATCATTTCCTAGATATCTTTTTGCAGCCTAAAGTGTCTCAGAAACAAAATAACTAAACTTGAAATTCCTTTTTGAATATTACCAATTCGCAATTCTTGGGGGGAATTGAGAAAGTAGAAATATAGTTTATGTATTACACTACTAATCTCCTATCACTCCTAATAGTAAATACATTCTTGTCCTGCAATCAAATATGTACTAGGCTGAATCCTAATTGACTATAACAAAATGTAACACATTTTTAAAGTCATATTTATATTACGATAGCATTTTTATGTTTAATTTTTCTTAACTGTAATTGTCTTCTTTCTTCAAGTGATGGGAGAAGATTATACTCCTTTTACCATCAACCTTGAGGTGTTCAATTTTGAATGCCACAATTCAAGTTCTGAACCATAATAAACCTGCTCCTGCAAACAAAAGTATTAGTAAAAAGGAAATAATGTATCCTCAGAAGCAGAATCCATCCAGAAACCCTCAAAAACCTGACAAATTCTCCGTTAATAGTGTAAATTGTGTTTGAGAGGAAAATTAAGTCAAATTTAAAACTCAACGTATCCCTAGCACCGCATAAGATTGCACCAAAAAGTAGAGTCATTTTATGATAACATGGAAAAACCTGATTGAAAAACAACTCAAAATTATGGATATGCATACTGAGGAAGCTACAGAACCTAATGATGAAACATCTCTAGCAATCCCAGGGATTATCCTTGAAGACCTTGAAGACCCCCAAGGGTTTACTTTAACAGAAGTTTTAAATGCAATTAGGAAGCTTCCCCTTGGAAACGCCCCCGGACTAGACAAGATTCCTGGGGATTTATTTCGGGACGAACCAAATATATGGGGGCCCTACCTTTGGGTAATATTTAATGCCATTTTGAGTGGTATGAAGATCCCGGACACCTGGTTAGGGGCTGAAATTTTCCCAGTTTTTAAGAAGGGCTCACCTCTCCTGTCTACCAACTATAGGCCGATCAGCCTGATCGACGTCACTCAGTAATTGTTCGCTAGGATTCCCCTCGAGTGTGAAATTCTGAGTGCCTATCAAGCTGGTTTTCCGAAGAACATCTCCACTATTGACCAAATCAACTATTATATTGGAAGACGGTGTCAATAGAGGGTGGCAGCCTCTATTTGATATTCGTTGATCTTAAAGTGGCCTTTGATTTGGTCCCCCGAGCTAAACTGTGGGAGGTTCTTGAACAATTGGGTATCCCCCCTACCTGTTGTCACTGATCATGCGACTGCATGTAGGCAATTTTGCACAAGTAAGGTTCGGGAAATCCGGGGAATTGACCCCTCGCTTCCCAGTCAACAGAGGAGTAAGGCAGGGGTGTGTGTTGGCCCCTACCCTGTTTTGTCTTTTTATCAACGCTTTGGTGGCTCAACTAAATGAGGTAGAGCACAACGATGCCCCAAAGCTGGTGCATGGTAAGGTGCCAGCAATGATGTTTTCGGATGACACTTTGGGGCCGATTCCGATCTCGGTCGGAGGCGCACCCAATACCATTCGGTCGGGAAAAAAGCCATGCGAAAGCCTGTTTCCCGACCGAACCGTACGCGGGTCCGGCCGAGCGAGTACGATGCGGATCGCCGCGACCGACTCGTCCGGGCGACCCGACCGCTCCGACCGACTCGTACCCGGATCGTACCGCTCCGACCGACTCGGTCGGACCCGATTCGCACCGCCAATGGAGACGTTTTCCGGCCGGGTAAGTACGATGCGCACCTCGACCGCTCCGACCGACTTCGCGCCGTCCGACTCGAACTCGCTGTCGGAGCCGTACTTTGGGGGTCCGTGTCGGACCCCCTGTACGCTGCACCCGTGCGAGGCGCACACAGGGGGGACCCATGGGTCCCCCTACCTGTGCGTGTACGCCGCGAGCGCTTCGCGGCGTACTCGCTGTAGGGGCGCCCTTGTCCGCCTCGCACCCATTGAGGCAATGGGAGCCCGCGTACGCGTTGTACGACCGGCTCCCATTGAGTTCAATGGGAGTCCGACCGACTCGTGTCCGATAACATACGGACGCATCGGACTCGTTCGGTCGGACTGCACGGGTCCGATTCGGTCGGAAATCTCTCCGGGTCCGGCTCGGTCGGAGAAATTTCCGGCCCGAATCGGAATCGACCCCTAAGTTGTTATCTAAGTCCCCTATGGGCATCCAAAGGATTCTTGACAGATTTTCTTCATTTTGTAAAAACAGGGGGCTGGAGATCAATACATAAAAGACCAGATTTATGGTCTTTAACCCAGCCAAAACAGCTCCTTAAATGGCACCTTGTGAGAGAGGGTGACTGTTTTTGACTATCTTGGTGTCATGCTGTCCGAAACATTTGAATGGGCCCACAACTAGCCAAATCAAGCTTGAGGCTAGCTCAGACGGTAGGGGGAATCGCAAAAACATACAGGAACTCCTCATACAAACCACCTGGTCCGGTGGCTGAGATATACAAAGTACAAGTTAGGAGCGCTGTAATGTATGGGCCGGAACTTTGTGGTCATCGTCCCTCTGGCGGACTGTGCAAAATAGAGAACAAATTTATGAGACAGCTTTTGGGCCTACCGCCAAGCACCCCCCTCATCCCCCTACACCTGGATTTAGGAATTAGACCTATTGCGGAGGAAATTTTGGACTCAGACCGTTGACATTTTGGCGAAGACTAAGGGGATTATGGGACTCCCGGGGGCGGGAAAACTACCATGGTTTATATATATAAAAGATGTATGCCTTAGATTAGGCATTCCTAACCTATGGAGTAACCCCGAGGAAGTGTCCCCGACAATCCCATGTCTAGAACTAGTAAGAGCCTATAGATCGCTCAGACTAGCTGATATTCAGGGGAACACTAAACTTGGGTACCTAACTGCTGACTTCCTTAATATTAAAGCTCAGTACCTCTTTGAGCCTTTTCTGGATGATATACAACCTTCCATGGCAAGGAAGCTATATATCCAGTTTAGAATAGGGCCCTTGCCGATTCATGCATTCATGAATAGATGGTCAAAAGCCCCTTCTCTCGGGTGTCCTGCTTGCAACAGCCCAGACGAGTCCGACATTCATGTTCTCTTTTTTTGCCCTTGCTATAAAACAGCCAGACGGCGTTGGCTTGTACCACTTTGTAGAAATCTGGGGTGTAGGCAGTGTTCGGAGGCATATAGAATACTGAGATCTGATACTCACCCCCCACAGTTTTTGCCATGTCCCGATTCCTTAATTCTATGTGGCATAGTCGTAGGGTGTTGTTAAATTCACCACAGCAAGTATAAATATTTCTCTTTGTACTCTGTCACATTTTAACCATTTTTAACTTTGTAACATTTTTTAACCTGCTTTTAATTATTTTTACTCTTTAAAATATTGCTGAAATGATACTTGACTAACCTAAAATGCATTCTGGTGCCTTGTGGTTTGTGGCCTCCTGGACTGCATTGCTGCGTTGGCTTAGGCATGGCTGCCATGATGCCTTTTTGCGCACGTTACTTTGTGCCGTTGTTTTTCCAGTATCTGCTTCTGCCCTGCTATTTTAGAGCTGTCTGCATATTTGTCTTTCACCTTTTCTCCTGTTCCCTTTGGGCTACATCTGCACACCATGTACAAGGTCGAAAAACAACGTCCCTTGTTCTTGCTGATCTGGCCAGTCCCTCGCACTTAGACATAACACTATGTACGGCTGCCCTGGAGAAATTCGTGTGCTTTTAATATTGTGATTTCACTGTTAGAGACACTTGGAGAACAAACTTTCCAGAGAGAAGAGCTGTGCTTGTCTGATGATGTAAACCTTGCATCTAGATCTTGAGGTATGGGGGTTCGCTAGACAAAGCCCAGAGGTCTTCTGTTTTCTATAATAAACTAGCTACTAGCACAGGGAGGGTGGTAAGGTCATTTAGCCCTATATCCACTGCTTTATGAAATGCTTTCCCCGTTTGTATTCTATGGAGTTGTAACTATGCTGATTATATTATCCTTATGCATTATGCTGATAGTACTGACACGTGTACTGTATCTTAGAGCACGTAAGTTGAAATAAACATTTTAAACTATACAGTGTCTCTTCTTACGCGTGTTGTGGACAGGTATGAGTGAGTAACGAAAGGGTGTTCTTGCTACTGCGAGTCCTGAGAGAGAGATACCGTGTTCTGGGTTGTCTAATCATTGGTAGCATTGTTGCTAATGAGACGCTACAGCTAGTCGGGTTGGGGTTTTAGGTGCTAAGGTTTATGGTTGGCTCACCACCATATTCCGAGGTCCTATATCCTGTGCATAGCTCTGTGTATGTGCAGAATCCCTACAACATGGCGCAACCAACGAGTGGGCTGCTTATCTGCGAGACGCTTGAGTAGTACTTATGCTTGTCCACATCTCCCTTCGCAGACGCTTCCGGAAGCGTGTGTGACGGTGATACCTCCTATATTGACGTTTTATAGGTTCTTTCAAGCTTGAAGTTGTTAAAAGTTTTTTTTTAAATAATACCCTCTATTGTGCTGACTCATATTAGGTTGTCAAAACTTTTAGCCTGAAATGGCTGTTCAAATTGCGGCACATAGCCGTGCAGCGCTCCGGGCTCACTTGACAGTTTATGGAGTGCCTGACGCGGGTGTCGATCTGATCTTTGTGGTACAAGCAGATCCAGCTTACCACTTTGAGGTGTTTTACTCTTGGGTCATCTTTCCAGCGGTGGATGGGACTGATAATATGTTCCATGAATATACAGCCACCGTAGTTCCTAATCACTATAGACCGTATAGGAACCTTGACGTACCGCTCACGGCTTGGTAACACCGTGTTTGGTTTGATGGTGCCCTCCCCCAACCGGTTACCGCGGTTCGTTTAGGCCCCTTATCAATTGAAGTTGCCACTTGGCCTGTCTTGGCCGGGTATACCCCACATCCGCGTTATATGACGGTGGCAGTCGCTGAACTGCGTAATTTGCATTCGTCTTTGATACGAGTGCATAGAGCTTTAGTACAGTATGTTACAGGCAACATCCAGGGAGCCCCACCTGGAGTTGCAGCCCATCCAGCTGGTGCAGGCGGTGTAACTGTCATGGTTAATTCGGTGATGGGCAAGCGCCCACAAAATAAGGATGATTTTCCTTATTGGCTTGCAGAAAAATTTGACCAGCTGGAGGCAGTTTTTCCAAATACCTCTCCCGTAGAAAAACACAGGATATTGACGATTAGTTTGCCAAAAGACTTAATCCCTGAGTTGGCAGAATGCAACAACTGGGGAAGGGTATTCGCGGCGGTATATGCGAAGTGTTTTTCCAGTATCTGCTTCTGCCCTGCTATTTTAGAGCTGTCTGCATATTTGTCTTTCACCTTTTCTCCTGTTCCCTTTGGGCTACATCTGCACACCATGTACAAGGTCGAAAAACAACGTCCCTTGTTCTTGCTGATCTGGCCAGTCCCTCGCACTTAGACATAACACTATGTACGGCTGCCCTGGAGAAATTCGTGTGCTTTTAATATTGTGATTTCACTGTTAGAGACACTTGGAGAACAAACTTTCCAGAGAGAAGAGCTGTGCTTGTCTGATGATGTAAACCTTGCATCTAGATCTTGAGGTATGGGGGTTCGCTAGACAAAGCCCAGAGGTCTTCTGTTTTCTATAATAAACTAGCTACTAGCACAGGGAGGGTGGTAAGGTCATTTAGCCCTATATCCACTGCTTTATGAAATGCTTTCCCGTTTGTATTCTATGGAGTTGTAACTATGCTGATTATATTATCCTTATGCATTATGCTGATAGTACTGACACGTGTACTGTATCTTAGAGCACGTAAGTTGAAATAAACATTTTAAACTATACAGTGTCTCTTCTTACGCGTGTTGTGGACAGGTATGAGTGAGTAACGAAAGGGTGTTCTTGCTACTGCGAGTCCTGAGAGAGAGATACCGTGTTCTGGGTTGTCTAATCATTGGTAGCATTGTTGCTAATGAGACGCTACAGCTAGTCGGGTTGGGGTTTTAGGTGCTAAGGTTTATGGTTGGCTCACCACCATATTCCGAGGTCCTATTATCCTGTGCATAGCTCTGTGTATGTGCAGAATCCCTACAACATGGCGCAACCAACGAGTGGGCTGCTTATCTGCGAGACGCTTGAGTAGTACTTATGCTTGTCCACATCTCCCTTCGCAGACGCTTCCGGAAGCGTGTGTGACGGTGATACCTCCTATATTGACGTTTTATAGGTTCTTTCAAGCTTGAAGTTGTTAAAAGTTTTTTTTTAAATAATACCCTCTATTGTGCTGACTCATATTAGGTTGTCAAAAACTTTTAGCCTGAAATGGCTGTTCAAATTGCGGCACATAGCCGTGCAGCGCTCCGGGCTCACTTGACAGTTTATGGAGTGCCTGACGCGGGCGTCGATCTGATCTTTGTGGTACAAGCAGATCCAGCTTACCACTTTGAGGTGTTTTACTCTTGGGTCATCTTTCCAGCGGTGGATGGGACTGATAATATGTTCCATGAATATACAGCCACCGTAGTTCCTAATCACTATAGACCGTATAGGAACCTTGACGTACCGCTCACGGCTTGGTAACACCGTGTTTGGTTTGATGGTGCCCTCCCCAACCGGTTACCGCGGTTCGTTTAGGCCCCTTATCAATTGAAGTTGCCACTTGGCCTGTCTTGGCCGGGTATACCCCACATCCGCGTTATATGACGGTGGCAGTCGCTGAACTGCGTAATTTGCATTCGTCTTTGATACGAGTGCATAGAGCTTTAGTACAGTATGTTACAGGCAACATCCAGGGAGCCCCACCTGGAGTTGCAGCCCATCCAGCTGGTGCAGGCGGTGTAACTGTCATGGTTAATTCGGTGATGGGCAAGCGCCCACAAAATAAGGATGATTTTCCTTATTGGCTTGCAGAAAAATTTGACCAGCTGGAGGCAGTTTTTCCAAATACCTCTCCCGTAGAAAAACACAGGATATTGACGATTAGTTTGCCAAAAGACTTAATCCCTGAGTTGGCAGAATGCAACAACTGGGGAAGGGTATTCGCGGCGGTATATGCGAAGTGTTTCGGCACTCCTTCCATGACGGTTCTCCCCTCTGTGAATAAACAAGTGCAGGATGAACATGGCCCTGAAGCGGCCGTGGAATTAGGGATGAGACTGGTGGGAGTGTTCGACGTAGTAGCTGATTTGATCCTTGTGAATGTCAAGGGCGATGCAGTTAACTTTCAAGTAGCTAATGCTTTGGTTTTGGTCCCAGATCCGGACAAGCTGCGCGAATTACCAAACATTATTGCTCAGGCTTACAAAACAATTGGCCGCAAAAGCCTGGGAGTTAAGCCTTTTGCTAAATCGCAAACACAATCGCAACAACAACCAAAAACTCAATCTGAGAAAGATGAGAAGCCAATTTTTACTAAAAAGAGCTGGAGGTTGAAAAAACAAGGTAAGCAACAGAAGAAGCCGGGGTCGCGAGGCGCATCCCCGGTTTCCATCTCTTTTGAACGCACTTATGATTTGCGCGATAGGGCGAGAATTAAATCTCCAGAGAGATTTCAAGTCCCTGATTCGCATTCTCCTCGTTCTTCACAGGCACCAACAACTTCGCAGGCTGGTGGAGGAGATCGACAGGATAGAGGAAGGGGTCGAGAGGCTCCACAGGGACGAGACCAACCTCGACAACAGGTCAGAGGGAAAGCAGAAGACTTTCAACGCTCTCGCCCACAGTTTCAGAAGAAGAAAGTTGCTGCTGTAACAGCGAGATATGCCACAGACGGTGAGAACGAGACTCCTGAATTGGACGTGGGCAGTGACACTCCTAGACAGCGCCGTGGAAGTTACCATAGTGCGGGAGGCGCTACGTCCTCATGTGGAGGTGACAGCAACTGAAACCTTCATTACTGTCGAGACAGCAGACACCAGAGTGGCACCCCCTGACAGACTATATAATATTGTCATTCAAATTGAAGGTGACATACAGCGTGTTATTAAAGGGATTTTTTGGGAAAATCTGACCTCTTCATACGACATTTTGTTAGCAGAGGCGTATTGGCCGCCCCCATTCGTACTTGCTGCACGTAAAGGGGAGGAGGTAATCCTTCCGAGCTTTTCTCGTCATGTCCCCAAGGACAAAGCGGAGGCTCTCGCAGCTGAGTGGGCTGTGTCCCTGGCTCCAGCGTTATACCGCAACCATGTGGGCTGGGATGAAGACTCTCCCCCCCATGAAATACCTTTGCGGTCGCTGCCACAGCCACAACCCCAATATCCCATCAAACGGGAAGCAAAAGGCCCCGTTTCCGAAATTCTGACTCAGAATATCAGGGAGTAATTGAAACATGCGTATCACCAATGAATAATCCCCTTTTCGCAGTTTCTAAACCCGATGGATCGTACCGCTTAGTTTTGGATTACCGACATTTGAACTCCCATTGTCGGACCTTTGCGGTGCAAAACACACATAGTTCTGCGCTTGTAGACAGTCTTGTTCGTAAAAAATATAAAACTACACTTGACCTATCCAATGGATTCTACACGCACAACTTCGGCCCGGAGAGTAGCCAATGGAGCGCTTTTACCTCCGGTGGTAAATTATTCAAATTCCGGCGTTTACCTATGGGCTACAAGAACAGTCCAGGCGTATTCGCTGCCCGTGTTGTCTCTTTGTTAGACGGCATAGACCCAGATGCATGTTCGTACGTCGATGATATCTATCTGACAGACGACAAATTATTCCCGCATCTTTCCCGAGAGGACCGCATTATTCTAGAATTTGCGGTTTTAGGTTATAAGTTTAACTTTGCCAAATCTCACATTGCTGAATTTACCGTTTTGTTTTTGGGCTATGAGCTCAACAATGAAGGTAAGGGCTTAGCCCCCATTTCCTAGAGAAATGTGCACTTTTGTGCCCTCCTACTACTCTGAAGAAACTTCAGTCTTTACTGGGTTTTCTGAACTTCGGGCGTACTTACATTCCCGAATATGCCCAGCGTATCAAGCCACTGTATGCCTTGATACAACCTAACTTTTCGAAGTCATGCTGGCTTCCGGAGCATTCCTCCATTCTGCAGTCTTTGCAGACAGACCTTCTTGAGTCTAAATTCTTGTTGACTCGTGACAACCACACAAACCTGGTGATTAGAATAATTCCAGGGGCAGTGGGTTTCATGTACTTAACCTTTAACGAAGGTGACACAGTACCCATCGCATACAAGTCACATCTCTACACTTCCGCAGAAATGCGTTTTTCATCTGTGGAGAAAGTTTTGACTGCAGTGCAAATGGCGATTCTAAAGGAACGCACACTGGCACAGGGAAAACGCATTCTGGTGGTAACACCATATCCTGCCCTAGAGGCAGTGACGAAAGCAAGTGTGCCGAACTCTAAAGGTTTGCACCCCCGTTGGATACAATTGGCAACATCTTTGACGTCTCCGGATGTCACTTTTATCTTTGATTCTTCTCTTCAGACTCAGGAGTTTTTACAGTATGAATTCGTTCATCCTCCTCCTCTGTCCTTGCCACCGCTTGAGGAATACGAATGTGTTATTTATACCGATGGTTCGGCACAACCGGCCACGGGTTCCAAGCATGCTTATTCAGCAGCATGTGCTATTGTTGCAGGTACCTTTGTGAACGGAAAGTTCAAATCAACTATAGTGCATACCCAGGCACTAGGAGACAGTACTGCACAATTGGCCGAGCTGCGCGCATTGGTGCTCGCACTTGAGTTCGCTAATCCGGATGTGACAACTCTAGTTGTATGCGATTCTTACTACTGTGTTCAGTCTTACAATGACAATCTGTTCTTTTGGTCGCAAAACGACTACAGAGACGCCAAAGGTAGCACAATTAAGCATAAAATGCTTTGGGTTCGAGTAGCAGATTTGAAACAACGTCTGCCTCTCACACAGGTGGTTCACACCCTTTGCCACCATCGTGTGGGCGCACACGCTGTCGGTAACGGTTTGGCAGACGAAGCTGCCAAATCTGCAGTAGTCACGTGCTCAGTCGCAGCAGTTACCAGATCCATGTCTAAAATAGATACTGATATTTTAGCAGCTATTGCTGCGACGAAGGAAGGTGCTAACTACCCTAGGGGTTTTCCTTCCAAATATTCTTATCAGTTAGGTCCCGAACAGGCTCCCTACATAAAAATACCAGACGGTACTGGGTGTGTCCTATACCCTTTCTTTTCGCTTTGCGTATTTCACTTGCGTGCAACCGGTGATGTCCTGCATCCGCTGTCCTTTCTCGTGGACCATGGATTATTGCCTCTCCAATACGTCTTTGTCTGTTCCAGATTTTGTTCAGTTGGTGGGTCCCTTAGAGGCCCATGAACAGGACTGTTCCGCTGCAGGCTACATGGCGCGTGCGGCTGCACTGGGGATTTTGGCACAATGGGATATCTGGGCGGCTGCTCAGAATCTCCTACAACACAGTTATATTGAGTACCACGCAAGTTGTCCCGCATTGCTATTTGCTGCTCCCTCATGCGGGGAACATGCCTGCAGCTTTGAATTATTGTACTGGAAGGCGTCGCTTTTTTCCGACGCTTCCAATGATGCCCTCTTGGAAGGTGTTGTGTTTTTCCGCACTTACACTCTGTTCGATTGACAAGGCCTTAGCTTTCTGCGACCTGCCTCGCTGTTTTTTTTTCTTTTTTTCTTTTACCTCTACAATTATTTTTTCGTCTCCCATTCATTGTCCTTCATGGGGACCTCTCCACCACGGACGTGTCTGTTCTGCTCCATCTATTTGAACTCTGTCTTCGTCCTATGTCTTGGCCGATGGACTGCCCAGGGGAGGGTGTCTTGTGGTTTGTAGCCTACTGGACTGCATTGCTGCGTTGGCTTAGGCATGGCTGCCATAATGCCTTTTTGCGCACGTTACTTTGTGCCGTTGTTTTTCCAGTATCTGCTTCTGCCCTACTATTTTAGAGCTGTCTGCATATTTGTCTTTCACCTTTTCTCCTGTTCCCTTTGGGCACATCTGCACACCATGTACAAGGTCGAAAAACAACGTCCCTTGTTCTTGCTGATCTGGCCAGTCCCTCGCACTTAGACATAACACTATGTACGGCTGCCCTGGAGAAATTTGTGTGCTTTTAATATTGTGATTTCACTGTTAGAGACACTTGGAGAACAAACTTTCCAGAGAGAAGAGATGTGCTTGTCTGATGATGTAAACCTTGCATCTAGATATTGAGGTATGGGGGTTCGCTAGACAAAGCCCAGAGGTCTTCTGTTTTCTATAATAAACTAGCTACTAGCATGGGGAGGGTGGTAAGGTCATTTAGCCCTATATCCACTGCTTTATGAAATGCTTTCCCCATTTGTATTCTATGGAGTTGTAACTATGCTGATTATATTATCCTTATGCATTATGCTGATAGTACTGATACGTGTACTGTATCTTAGAGCACGTTAGTTGAAATAAACATTTTAAGCTATACAGTGTCTCTTCTTACGCGTGTTGTGGACAGGTATGAGTGAGTTATGAAAGGGTGTTCTTGCTACTGCGAGTCCTGAGAGAGAGAGATACCGTGTTCTGGGTTGTCTAATCATTGGTAGCATTGTTGCTAATGAGATGCTACAGCTAGTCGGGTCGGGGTTTTAGGTGCTAAGGTTTATGGTTGGCTCACCACCATATTCCGAGGTCCTATTATCCTGTGCATAGCTCTGTGTATGTGCAGAATCCCTACAACAGTGGCTATCTTTTTTAATCTGCCTTGATGAATTTTTTAATATTGCTTAAATTCAGCTATGTTTGTATTTGTATCATCTATTTTTTATGGTATATACTGACCAAAATAAAGTTTGTTGAAATGGAAATGGAAATGCATAAATACTACTAAAAAGGGAAATGTATGAACTTTCGAATACTTACAAAAACAAATTAAAAAAAATAAAACTTGAACGCAGATTAAACGATCACATGTCCCTAGCACCTGATAACATTACACCAAAAAGTACATCTATTTACGTTAACATCCAAACACCTGGTTGAAAAGTAACCTGTAAATATAGAAATATGTATATACTTTTAAAAAGGAAATTATATACACTTTCTAATACTTACTAATAGAAAAACAAAAAATTAAACTTGAAAACAGATTAAAAGAACACACCCAAAAAACATGTTCTCCATGAATCTATTTAGGAAAAAAGTTTTTAAAAAAGACATCTAAAAATACACAGAATCATAATTTTGAAAACCTAATTCCTATATCACTGTCCTTACAGTAAACGTATCCTTAAGAATAACCATACATAAATAAAAAATAAGATCCTTACCTGACCAAAGCTGCTGCATCCTTCTGACTGCAAACTTCCACAGAATGTAAAAAGATATAAACAACAAAATGCTACAGAAATGGCTGGGATAAAAAGTAGAAAAGGAGTATTTAACCCATAGGAATGATTGGGAATCCGGTGTAAAATCGAAATATAAATCTTAAAACATCACTGAAAAATGTGATGAAAATAAATAAAGTTATATTTTTGTATAAGAGAAGCCCAAATTATCAATTACAGTGGTGTGTGTATGTGGCTTAATTTAAAAAAATCTTTTGAAAAATTAAAAGATGAGTCTTTGTTTAGGTATTTCAACATTATTATATTGTTTAAAATGTTAATAATGCTATAATGTATTTATATGTGTTTTATGTTCCTAAAAACGCAAATACCCACACCCCAAGAAATCTTAAACACAACAAGGGATTGCACCATCAAAAGGGAAGTAAACGATTGCATATGCAGCGATTGGGACACTGAAGGGAGATGGGCTTTTGCACATAGAGGGCTATTAAGCATCCAAGTTTGAGTAATTTAAGTCAGATAAACTGTTACCCATAACAGTGTTGCACCACTGAAGGGAGATCTACTGTTGCACATATAGGGTTTGGGTCTCTGAGGGGGTGGATTAATGCATGTGCAAGGCTAAATTCACTGAACAGAGATGAATTATTGTTCATGCAAAGCTAGGGCCACAGAAGGATTATAGGTTATCGAATATACAGGTCCTATGAAGAGAGATGTACTGTTGCACATCCTGCACTCAGTCATTGAAGAGAGATTGACTATTGCACTTACAGGTGCTGGAGTCACTGAAGGGAGATGGGCTACTGCACTTAATGGCTTGAGTCACTGAAGGGAGATGGGCTACTGCACTTAAGGGCTTGAGTCACTGAAGGGAGATGGGCTACTGCACTTAAGGGCTTGAGTCACTGAAGGGAGATGGGCTACTGCACTTACAGGTGCTTGAGTCACTGAAGGGAGATGGGCTACTGCACTTAAGGGCTTGAGTCACTGAAGGGAGATGGGCTACTGCACTTAAGGGCTTGAGTCACTGAAGGGAGATGGGCTACTGCACTTAAGGGATTGAGTCACTGAAGGGAGATGGGCTACTGCACTTAAGGGATTGAGTCACTGAAGGGAGATGGGCTACTGCACTTAAGGGCTTGAGTCACTGAAGGGAGATGGGCTTCTGCACTTAAGGGCTTGAGTCACTGAAGGGAGATGGGCTACTGCACTTAAGGGCTTGAGTCACTGAAGGGAGATGGGCTACTGCACTTAAGGGCTTGAGTCACTGAAGGGAGATGGGCTACTGCACTTACAGGTGCTTGAGTCACTGAAGGGAGATGGGCTACTGCACTTACAGGTGCTTGAGTCACTGAAGGGAGATGGGCTACTGCACTTAAGGGCTTGAGTCACTGAAGGGAGATGGGCTACTGCACTTAAGGGCTTGAGTCACTGAAGGGAGATGGGCTACTGCACTTAAGGGATTGAGTCACTGAAGGGAGATGGGCTACTGCACTTAAGGGCTTGAGTCACTGAAGGGAGATGGGCTACTGCACTTAAGGGCTTGAGTCACTGAAGGGAGATGGGCTACTGCACTTAAGGGCTTGAGTCACTGAAGGGAGATGGGCTACTGTACTTAAGGGCTTGAGTCACTGAAGGGAGATGGGCTACTGCACTTACAGGTGCTTGAGTCACTGAAGGGAGATGGGCTACTGCACTTACAGGTGCTTGAGTCACTGAAGGGAGATGGGCTACTGCACTTAAGGGCTTGAGTCACTGAAGGGAGATGGGCTACTGCACGTAAGGGCTTGAGTCACTGAAGGGAGATGGGCTACTGCACTTAAGGGCTTGAGTCACTGAAGGGAGATGGGCTACTGCACTTAAGGGCTTGAGTCACTGAAGGGAGATGGGCTACTGCACTTAAGGGCTTGAGTCACTAATGTTCACATATGAGATTTTAAGTTGAAGCGCTGTTACACAGCCCTCTTTTGCCCTATTTCTTTTTCTGTTCCTATGTTCTCTCTATGGATTTGTCTTGTAGGCAGAGATAAATGCAATGCTCATGAATTTATAAAAACAGTGATCAGAATGACTGTGCTTTAGCTGTTGCATATGTTATCTATGGACAACATTTCTAACTCTTTTGGAGTGAGCTTGCTCATAGAGAAGAGTGACAATAAAAAAGACTGTGGAGCATAGTTAGCAATGGTTTTGAGTTACCCTTGCACCATGCAAGGGGGGCAATGCAATGTAAAACCTATAATGACATTAACCATACCACACAAGGCCAAGTGGTTTTGTAAATCTGAAGTAACTGAAGGCAACACAAGCTGCTGTTTTGCATTACTCTGCGCCAGGGAGGCGTTCCATGGGTGGAGCATGTGTGTTCCCAGGCATCCACCCATGTATTCTGAAGCATTCACAGATTTACCAAGAGTGGTAGACCTACAATGCGTCAGGATGTTGCGCCTTCCCAGGGGAGGCGTAGCAAGGAGAAATACCTTTATTGCAGCATGCATAGAAAGAGGAAAAAGCCATAGAGAAATGTCTTTGTGCAGGATTGTGTTCCTTTTTGCACAAAAACAATCAAACCGGTAATGCAGTAACCCTTGCCTCATTGTGCAAGGGTGCCGTGTTTGCACTATGCCGCAGTTTGTGCATCAGCACAGGTAATGAGCAGGAATGCGCCATATCTTCTTAGATATGGTGCATTCCTGCCATCTCCCTTTCATGCTGCTCAGTGCAACAAGGTGTCTTTTTACATTGTGTTGCATGAAATAATTATATATCTGGCCCGCAATGTCTTGGGAACTGCGAAGAGATGCACTGATTGTTATATACCTTTTTACTGGCAGTCCTCCATCTTGTGGTGCAGTGGCGGCTCCTCCATGGGGGCGTCGCCCCACTGTTTCTCACAGTGCGAGAAGCAGTAGAATGAAATGGTAAAACTACCATTTTATGTTTCTGCTTTCTTGCACTGGGAGAAAGCAGAAGTGCCTGGAGTACCTGGTTGTGGGCCGGAGGGTGGGTGGTCCTGCTTGAGAGCAGGGGGGGAGTGGCTTTATCCACTGTTGTGGGTAATGACTGTTTGGTCGGCCCCAGGGCTGAACAAAGCAGTCATGCGCACTCCCCCATTTTCTCTATGCAGCCTACATAGAGAAAATGGCCCGGCTGGGGCGCTCTCTGTTGCGCCTCACCAATCACAATGCTGCCATGGCAGCGTTGTGATTGGCGGAGGGTCGGGAGACTGCCTGTGGGTGGCTCCGCATTCCAGGGGAGAGCTGCAAGAAAAGAAAACGCGGGACTGCCAGGACATGAGGCGGCGCGAACAGTGAGTTTTATTTTAAATATTAAACCCCTCCTGCCTTCCCCCCCCATCCCCAACCCCCGCGACTACCCCATTTCCACCCCGTCATGCCAGGCAGCGACTGTGTAGGTTACAGAAATATCAGCTTAAGTCACCGTAGTTCAGTTAGAAATATGTCTTCCCCGTGGGTATTTGTATAGCGCCGCTGACTTCACTGATCACTGGACTCTGCTGTGTGTGATCATGTGCACTTCGTGGGGTCCCGCATGATTTCTTTGTTGTGTACATGGGTACGTAAGTCATATTTATTTCATCATTGCCCGTAACAGACTGTTTAAAAAAACATGGACACTGCAGCGTTCCAGTCATTGGAAGTTGGAACGCAAGAAGGCCGAAATCGGCAGAGAAACGCTTCTGTTTCCTAGTAAAAAGCCCGTTCTGTGTCTATCACTGCCACCTGAAGCACACCTCATCAGGCATTGAAAAAGGACTGCACTATATTCCTGTGCTGTATGAGACATTCAACGTTAATGGTTTTACTGTGAAATATAAAAATGCATACTCTAGAATGGCTCCATTAAAATAATGGCCCTGCATCAGAGAGGGCGCGATTGCTTTTTTTTAGAAGTGTGCTAATGTATGCAAACACAGACCGGGCCCAGTGCTGCTTGCGTGTGTTAGCACATTAAAGCAGAGCTGTCGGCTTCGCTAATGCTTGTTTAAATTAAAATGTAAGCTTCTTTAATGCAACGAGGACAAGGGTACAACTGAAATTATTAAACAGGAAACAGAGGCAAGTGGAGGGCATTTGCACCCCCACAATGCTTTTCAATTTCACGTTGTTCAATATTCTTGTTTTAATGGTATACTTTAAACTCACTGACTTGCTTTGTTGGTCCCCACGGTTCTCTGTTCTCCTTTAATAAATTCTTAGATCAACCTCATTTAGTTCGAAATATGATTCTACCCTCATAAACGTGCTGGTGACATAAGTGATTTCTGTTGTTGATTGAAAGGGAATAAAGAGCCCTGTGCCAGTGCGTTCCGCCTGCGAGTTTGGAGTGCATGGTGATATGAAAGCCCCTTCTGCAGGTGGTTGTTAGTCTGGAGGTGCTCTTAGCGCATACATGTTTCATTACCGAACCCCCTTTTAATGGACCGCATCTCCAGAATTTAGCAGAGGCGGACCTGTCTCTTAGTAGTTTTATCCTTTTCTGACCTCGTTCCTGAAAAACTACATTTTCAAGCCGCGTTGGATTTTTTCAAGTAGTATTTTCTTTTTTTTTACTGATTGCATCTGTTATTTCTGGGCTGCAGTCCAAGCATGAAGTTGGCATTCACTACAATAAAACAAAAAAGCCAAGCACTGACAACGCCAATCTGTCTGTCCTTGTTATTCATGTGGTCGTCGTCGTGTTCATGAGCACGGAGCGCTACCTTGCCCTGGAATTGCCTCTGTGGCCCTTCACAGACAATGGCTGTGTGGGTCTTTCCACTGGCACTTTTATTTTTTGCTGATGCCTGACAAGAAAGTGTTCTGACATTTGTCTGTTGATGTATTTGTACGGTGTGTGGTACTCGTTTATTAATGCTCCAAGTCACAGTCTGCTACAAGCCAGAGTTGGGGAAGCAGCCTGTTGGGGATTGGTAACTCCTAACATGTCAGAGAGAGTGAGGAACCAATAGCTCGTCTTCTGTTCGCACCAACTATAACTCGAGGAGCACACAGTGGGTATGCACAGATTAAATACTTCTGAAATCTGGTGCACACGTGTTCGACTCTGGCATGCTGCCTCTGTCTCTTTGTACAATTTATTGGGCATCTGTTCATCACTCTTGTGCTTCTCTAGTGCCTCTTGCAGGTCACAGTGCTGAAATGCAGTTAAGCGCTAAATGGATTCGTTGTGTAGATGCTCAGGTTCAATAGGTTGTGTCTAATTATTTATTAATGTTCAGGTTTTACTACAATGCAGGACACACCCAGTATTGGACTGCATACAGTGTGGTAACACATGCACACTGCAGGTTCAGACATAAGCCGTATCCCGCAGGGGGGCACTCTGTTAGTCTGTGGGGGTACTGGTGAGCTGTAAAACACAGGGGTACCTACGATCTGTCAGAGAATGTCTGAGCTGTCACATGGAAAAACTGCGTAAGACAGAGTCACTGCATCTCAGGTCCTCATCAAATCATGGCTATATTTGGCCCACATTTGGCTCGCTGATAGTGGCGCTTGTAGTCCCATAAAGATGGGGTGCTCTGTGTGAATGACAGGAGTTGGACAATGGCAGAATAGAGGGTGTCTGGGTGCTCGGAACCTGTGTCCACTTCTTTTCATGCTGCTGGTTGAGACAGAGGTTGTCTGCTGCTTTATAAGAGGCAGCCTGTGGAAAACACATAAAACACATGTTTCCACAGTCTCAGACAGCACTCAAGTCCAGGCAGAGGCAGGCGGGCACATGTCACTCCTATGTAAGAAGGCGGCTCCTAGGAAGCCATTGATTCAGAGCACCAACGTGTCTGATATTGTTCTATAGTCGCTACAGAGCACTGGGGACTGAAGTCCTTGCAGCAGCCAGGACTGGCCCAGGTGAGTCACCCACCTCCCTCACTCCCGCAGTATGTGTCCCTCCTTCATTGTGGCTTTGTTCCTCTTTGTCCAGGTGGCTCTGTGCGGGAGCTCACCCTGATGAGAGTGCTCCAGTGTGTGTCTGAAAGGGCCTGGGCTCAACTGATAAACCCTGCCAGGGATCGCACTAAGCCATGTCTAAACAAAAGTATATTCCCACCTCCAGCCAGTACCACGGAAAGGAGTGACTGGCATTTTCCATCCACAAAAGATCCCTTTTGTGGGGTAGATGTCACAAATGTATTACTTTATACTGGGCTGGACTGGGAACCAAATTAAGCCCTGGCAAAATGTTCATACCTGGTGGACTTTACAAGGCGAGTAAACCTCACATATTTGCTTGAAAATGCACCATTTGCCCACTCATTTTTCAAAATATTCTCGGGGGGAGAACCCCCCCGAACCCACCATAGGTGGTTTGGGCTCGCGAGCTATGCTCGCGAGCCGCAGTGCAGTACTATAATTGTTTTACGTCCCACCACCTTCAAATGTCACCAGTCGCCACTGTTGTGGTGTATTTGCTTTCTCCATATGTTGTTCACGTGGTGCTCAGAGGATGCATGAGGGGCCAGGCTGGCTTCAAGATACATATTTACAAGAAGCAGTTTTGAATGCCTCTGCTCTGCAGGTGGCTTGCGAATAATAAAGGACAAACACCATACCTGTGGGGTATATGGTATACAGTCAGGGCAGATCCTATTCTTAACCTTGTGGAGACTGCAATGAGAGGAGAGACACATATCATCACTCACAGGGGTAGATCCTGTTCTTTACCCCAATAGAATACCAACATGAGAGGATAGATAGGGACACTGACTCACAGACGCACATCCTCTTCTTACCCCTGACAGGGGACTGGCCTGAGAGAATAGACATAAATCGCTACTCACATGGATAGATCCTGGTCTTAACCGGGCAAGAGTGAAAAGACATACACCACCATTCAGAGGCACAGGATGAGGAATGACCTTAGAAGACAGGCACACATCACCACTCTCTCCTTACCTATGACAGATGGCTTGCTCTGGACTTTTCCTGTAGCTGATCTCACTCAGTGTCACTCCAGAGTAAACATCAATGATGCCCCCTAGGAGAAGCTGCCCAGGTGTCGAGTGGGTATCCAGGTTCCAGGACTGCAGAGTGCAGGCAGATCTCACCAGTGACTTCAAAGTGCAAAGGCTGAATGAGATGAACAGGTACCTGTGGAGCTCCATTTGATGGGGTGCATCAGAACTGCAAGTCCATCAGAAGCCTCTCTGAGGAGGATGTAGGAGATGAGCTAGGCAGTAGTGTCAGAATAGCTGAAATGGCCAAAGGAGCCTGCACTCCTACTCAGTCCTGTCTCTGACTTCCAAGATATGCCTAATGTCACCACAGGCTGTACAGGATCACTGCAGCCCCAGAATGAGGCTCCGGTGACCTGATTCTCAGGCACCAGAACAAGCATCTTATGAAGGCGAAATAATGACAAGTTTCAGGGCGCCTAATGACACATTGGAGGCCCCTATTTCCCTGAGCAGCTAACACTGTTATTATAGAGGTGTGACCAAAACTCCCTCTCTGAGAAGCAACACTCACCTGTACTTTCCAGAAATACTGGCTCTCACCTGGGGCACTAGAAGTTCATTCTCTGAGGAGAATGCAGACCAGAGCAGCCCATACTTGGCTGAATGTAGTGAAAAATCCCTGAAGTTCACTTGAATACATGAAAGGAAGAGCCAATAGTAATGTACTTATTCTTACCTTTCATGCTCCTTGCACATTGATGAAAAAGTGATTTTACTGATTTGACTATTGCCATGAAGTCAATATTGCCTCCTCCATCATCAAGCATCCATATTAATTCTTCAGTAAGATGCTTTTCATAGTGTGCCAGGATGTGGCATCCACTTGATATTCCACTGCACATCTGGCTGGGCCTAAGATGGAGCCTTTTTAAGAGTTGACATCCAGGGTTGTATCACATAAACTGAGCCCTGCAAGTACTAAATTAAGGGACAATTTTTAGGCTGACTGTTGGCCTAAATGGAATAGGGCAGCACTATTTTAGCACCTTAGTGGCAGTGACTAATTTATAAAAGAATAAGTGCTGAGGCTCACATTTTATTGGGATTGCTGAATACGAAGGCTGTCTAGTCTTTATTTCATCTCCAGCCTCTTTCATCCACCATGCACTCCTTGCCCCTCTATCATGACCGAGTAGGTTCCTTTTCATCACTGCTTCCTCACTTTGCCACTGGTTTTCTAAGTTTCACTTTGCTGCCTTTTTTTTCTTGTGTTGGGTCAAACTCATGATTAAAAATAAATATTGGTGCTTAACCGTGAGTGTTGTTGGTCCCGCCTGTAGCCACCAGCTCAAATTAAGCAACACACAAGGAGAGTAGCCCTAGACCTCTTACCTGTTCTGGTCAGCCACTCCCCTGCCACTGCCACAGCATAGAGGGACTGCTCATGGCCCTCCAGCTAAGCAGCAGCAGTTCAAGCCAGGTCCTTGATAGTCCTTTGCTCACTCTTCATCTTTGCCCTCTATGCTCTCTTCTGGGCCTTTTGCTTTTCTTCCCATCTGCCCATTTGTTCTTCTGATCATTCTCTTTCTCTTTCTTTGCCCTTTTTTCTGTTTCTCATCCCTCTCAGGGCCCTTATTTCTCTTTGTCTCCTTCCTCCACCTCACCACTATCCCCTGCCTCCCCCACTCCCCTCACTGCACTCATTTCCCCACCGCTGTCCAGTTTGCTCCCGTCCCTACCCAACCCTTGCCCTCCTGCTACCCAGACTGCCCCTCCCACCTCACAGGGCTATTTATACCGTAAGATCTCCAACATCTACTGCAAACTCGACCCCCAACCCACCATCCTCAACTACCACTGCACCCAAACCAACGACTCCCATCCCCACCGGATCTCTGACTGTAAGCAACTCTCTATCGAAGAAACCCTCTCCATCATGAACTCCATTTGCTCTGATTCCTGCCCACACCACATCTACAACTTAGGAAGGGAAGTAATCGGGGGCTCCCTCACAGAGCTCCTCAACACATCTATCACCCCACCCACAATTACCAATGCCTGAAAGCATGCCAAGGTCAAACCCCTCCTGAAGAAACCCTCAGGCAACCCCAACAAACTGAAAAGCTACCGCACCATCTTGCTTCTCCCCTTCCCTGCCAATTATTGGAAAAAGCCATGAACTGACAGATCACAGACTACCTTGAGGAAAACAACCTGCTCGACCCATCCCAACCAGGCTTCTGGCCCAACCACAGCAATAAGACAACCTTGATCACAGCAATGGATGACATCAGACACCTCCTCAAACTAGTTAGAACAGCCGCCCTCATCCTCCTCAACCTATCTGCAGCCTTCAACACCATCTCCCACCACACCCATGTGACCAGACTCCACCACATCAGCATCATCCAGGGCAACACACTTGAATGGATCACCTCCTTCCTCTCCGGATGAGCACAGACCACCCTTATCCTCCGCACCCAAAGACCCCCCCTCCTAAACACCTACATGACACCACTGGCAGATATAACCCAAACCCACGAACCCAACATCGTCTCTTATGCCAAGAACACCCAACTCGTCCTATCCCTCAAAAAAGATGCCAAAACCACAAGGGTGAATTTCCAAAGCACTATGACCGACATAGCCACCTGGAGAAAGACCAACGGCCTGAAACTCAACTCAGAAAAAACAGAGGTCATCATCATCAGGAACAAGCCCTCCCCCTGAGAAGACACCGGATGGCCGTCCGCACTCGGCCCCTCACCCACCCCCACCGACCATGCACACAAACTCGGAATCATCCTGTACACCCATTTGTCCATGAAGCAATAGATCAATGCTCTCTCCTCTGCCTGCTTCCACACCCTCTGCATGCTCCACAATATCTTCTGATGGATCCTCGTCTCAACTAGGAAGACAGTCATCCAAACCATCATCTCCAGCTGCCTTGACTACGGCAATGCACTCTACGGCGGAACCACCAAACAGCTCCTGAACCGCCTCAAAACCATCCAGAAGTCATCGGCAAGACTAATCCTCGACCTCCCCAGAAGAATCAGCATCACCCATCACCTCAGAGCTCTACATTCACCACCCTCCAGGAAGTATGTCTCTTTAAACCTCTCATGCATGCGTACAAAGCCCTCCACAATTCTGGACCCGTCTACATCAACAACCGCCTGACATTCCACCAACCAACCAGAGAGCTCTGATTCTCCACCCTCAACTTGGCCCACATCCCCCGCTTACTAAGTAGCCACTGTGGAAGTCGTTTCTTCCCCTACCTTGCGACCAAGTCCTGGAACAACCTCCCCCTCCGCCTGTGCACCTCTCCATCTCTGAAGGACTTCAGGAAGCAACTCAAGACTGGAATGGAAATGTAGCAGAATTTGTTGAGATATTTACAGTAAAGAGCAGAATATAACACACAATGCAGCTCCGGACAAGGGCTGTCCCTGCTGTTCATTTTGAGTAACTTACTCATTTTGAGCAACTTACACATTTTGTGTAACTTACTCATTTTGGTATTCACAGAAGGCACTTACTCATTGATGAGTAAGTGCCTTCTGTGAATACCAAAATGAGTAACTTACTCATTTTGTGTAACTTACTCATTTTGGTATTCACAGAAGGCGCTTACTCATCAATGAGTAAGTGCCTTCTGTGAATACTAAAATGAGTAACTTACTCATTTTGAGTAACTGACTCATTTTGTGTAACTTACTCATTTTGGTATTCACAGAAGGCACTTACTCATCAATGAGTAAGTGCCTTCTGTGAATACCAAAATGAGTAAGTTACACAAAATGTGTAAGTTGCTCAAAATGAGTAAGTTACTCAAAATGAGTAAGTAAGTGCCTTCTGTGAATACCAAAATGGTAGTAAGTTTAGGATTTTGTCTTAAGTTAGTTCTGTGAATCGGGCCCAGTATCAACAAGTGGGTGTTCACTTGATCTGTCATGAAGGTCACAATGAGAAATAAACAGACTAAATTAAAATCTGTTAAAATGACTTTCACTCAATGCAATTTTCCAAACAATTATTTATTTGGAGATGTTGAGGTGTCCCTTATCTTATTGTTAATTGAGGATAAGAATTTGTTGTTGACATGAAAATGTTTGTCCCCTTCGTCAGAGTGCAGCACTTCTGCATTAATTCACAATATGCACAGAAATGCATTGGACAGTGCTACTGTCACTCAACATATGTCTGACTCTCAATGCTATTCACACATGTGCTAACTTGTGTTTTATGAGGAACAGTTTACACTCCTAGGGCCTGATTCACAAAGGAAAGTGTACACTTCTGTATAAGTTCACGTCTGTTTTTGCATTCACAAACACGGAGTTAATAGTAAGTTTACCACTGCGGAGACTCCACAGCCAGGGCCGAGAACTCCACGCATAAAAAGATAGGCCTATCCTATCTTTTTATATGTGATAATACCTCCAAAATACTGATTCGGAATTGGATGCACTAGTGTTTTGTATCCGAAATCCGGTCACAAAACTTTAATACTTTACCAACTACACAAATCTAATTGTAACCCATTCATAAACAGGAAGTGGTCCAAAAGAAACCCATTCTCCTTTGTGAATGTTGACAAAAATGTGTTTTTAAAATTAGTCAGTTGTCTCAAAAATGTTACTTAAACTTTTTTTTTTTAAACGCATCCCATTGTCCTTTATTTAAAAAACAACCACAGATATGGTGGTCTGCAGAACCCAGCAGTCCACTATCCCTGTGATGGCTGCGAATCATAGTGGGTCATAGTTTTCAACCTTCCTCATTATTTTTCATGAGGTTGGTTTAATTGCAGCCCATTATGATTCAGTATTTTGTGAACCAATCTAATAGTTCATAGGTTGGTTCGCTACATACTATACTACTCTTAAATATACTGGTCACAAATTTCAGCCAGTATTTTGCAACCACTCTTTTACACATCTGGCCCAAGACATTTTTCAAGGTAGCAGGCATTATGGATGCATCTACTCCATTAGTTTCTCTTTTTGCTCCGGTTTCTCCTGAAATTTCCAGGTGAAATTTGAATATCCACTGTGATTCCATAGTTCTCAAAATTACAGTTGGGACAGTAACTGAATTTACCAGTCCCGTTGGAATGAAATAGCCAATTGTAAGTTACAAGGCTTAAGTGGGATGTATGTTTTTCATGTACTGCAGGGGTTCAAGTGTTGTGGTTCACAATCACCATTTTCTCTGTAGTTGCGGAAGTGTGCTGGGGCCAACCTTGTCTGCAAGAGAGAGAAGGGAACTCTAGAGTTTACGATGAAGGATACCATCATTCACATATGTGCTTTTCCATACGTGATTAAAGCAGCACCTGAGAGCATTGAACAAACACATGTACCCCTTCTGTCTGACTAATTATTAAAAATCCACGTTTCCCCAACTTTTGTTTTACTCTCTCACCTATCTCTCTCTGTCTCTCAAAAAGTAAAGACCGGATCATTGGTAACTTCCTTGCTCTCCTTATGTCAACAAAGATGTTTTGTGATTGCCTGTGAACCTCCAAGAAACGTACTAAAAATGTTAAAAAAGAAGTCCTATGTTCAATGCTTCATATAATAGATGCTACTAAACAATAGTATTTATAGATTTTATATATCAATATATTTTGTAAGCACTGGAAAAGCACTGATTTTGGCAAATGCTTTCAGAATTTCGGAAAGACTGGAAAATCCCCACTGAAATCCAAATGAAAGCAATAAACATCGAATATAGGGAAGCCTAAATATAATATGTCAAAAATGCAGCACAAAAACACAGAAGACATAACTACCACAACAAAATGCCACACAACAAATATGCACAAAGCTTCTTGTCACACATTACCACTTCAGTAATATAATGGTAAACGTTGTTTGTGCGTGATACAAATGTGATTGTTATTACGACGATATGGCGACACAGCTATCTGCAGATTACAAACAACGACAGCATGGTCACAATCTTGGCCCAAGGCAAGGATGCTTTTTTCTATATATAACCTTTTGTTTCCAAATACAATCAGAGTAGATGCTTCTGCTCACTGCGAGGGATCCCTGCATGCTGAAGCTTTCTTCTAGCAGCTGATTGACATCTCCATGAGGAGTATCTAGTTTGTGACCAAAACAGGGTCCTACACTCTTACCCACCAGGTAAAGGGGTTAGATCATCCAGAAGGGGGCTTCTTGGCAGTCCAAACATTTACACCCTAGCTACGTAGGTTAGGATTTGCATTGTAGGAGTACGCTAGATTGTTATAATATTGTATATATATATGCCTTTATAAGTTGTCTCAACAAGATGGTGGAACTCTTCATTTTATTCACTGTTTTGACACTTATTTTAACTTTGCCTGCTTCTGTTTTATAGTAATTGCAGCATATATATTCTATACAAGAACCACTATGGTTCAATAGGCATTGGAAAACGTGCCTTTGTGTATTCTTTGTATATTTCTGTGAGCAAGTGAGCATGGATGACTGAGCAAAATGTTCTAGGTCTGTCACCACAGTTACCAAGGGAACTGGGTGTTCATGTTCAGTAGTTGACAGAACTGTTTGCTCTCTGCCTTGGTTTAGGGGGGCTAACAGTGGCACTGAGAGCTAGCTGGTCCAAGGGATAACATATTCTTCGGGGGTGCAACAAATCAGTCTGGCACCATCCTAGTTTTATGTCATCGACAAACACATTGTTCCTACTGATGAGTTGAAACTACACGACATGGCACCCCCAACATTTCTTATTTTGTATGGATCAACTGAGTAGTTCAATCGTGTTCTCTCGAAGATACCTACACACCCTCAGCCCCACCCTCTGCAACGTCTACATGGCCCCGCTTGCATCCATTGTCAGATCACATGGACTCAACATCGTATCATATGTAGATAACACCCAACTCATCCTCTTCCTATCCAACAAACCCAACATCTCCAAACACAACTTTCAAGAAGGAATGGAAGCAGTCGCCAGGTAGATGAAGAACAGCTGCCAACAACTCAACACAGACAAAACTGAGATGGGCCCATATCCTGATGCCTGGAACAACACCTGGTGGCCCCCGCCCTAAGGAACCCTCCCTGCCCCACGGACCAAGCACGCAACCTCGGAATCATCCTTGACTCTGAACTCAAAATGGACTGCCAGATCAACTCTGTCACATATTCCTGCTACCACACATCCGCCTACTCAGAAAGACCTTCAACTAGATTCCCCTTGAACACAGGAAAACCGCCACCCACGCCCTCATCAGCAGCAGACTGGACTATGGCAACACACTACGCCAGGATCAACAAGAGCCTCACCCGCAAACTCCAGAACATCCAGAACACCGTCACCAGACTAGTCCTCAACCTACTGCGCCACTGACACTTCAGCCAAAACCTACAGGCACTACACTGGCTCCCCGTCGAGAAGAGAATCACCTTCAAGCTTCTCACTAACGCCCACAAAGCCCTTCACAACACCGGACCCGCCTACATGAACTACCGCCTCTCGTTCCACACCCCACAAAGATCCCTCTGCTCAGCCCGGCTCTCCCTTGCGACGGTACCACGCATCAAGAAGACCAGAACAGGAGGACGCTCCTTCTCTGTCCTCGTGGCCAAGGCATAGAACTCCCTCCCTCTTCACCTCCGACAGATACCTACACTCTCTAAGTTATTGAAGGACCTCAAGACCTGGCTCTTCGAATTACTGTGAACATCTAGGAGCTGTGCACCCTTCCACCCCCCAGTGCCTTGAGACCCACTCGGGTGAGTAGCTGCGCTTTAGAAACCCTTGATTGCATGATTGACCTTTTAACCGGAGACATCTGTTGTGGTAGGGAATATTCTCCTCAGCTGAGTAGATATATGCAGTATATTGGCTGTTGGTTGTTCAAGCTTGTAAGGATCTAATTACCACTGTGCTAGCCTACTCTGTAATTCTTTTTTTGCATAACATGGGGCAAAACATTTCTGCAGATATGCAGATATACAGTTCCTCAGAGACTACTACAAAACAGCCTCACACTAGATGGTGGGGACGTTACCTTAGTGGTAGTGGCACACAAAGCAAATAGAACAAGCATTTGCAATGCAATCGGTCTCGCCTTTGGGACCTTAAATGTATTTAGCTATGCAGCACATTAGCCAGGGTGCTGAAACATCTACTGTTCTTTAACATGGAGGGAAAGTAAGCACCAAACTGCGTGACATGTCACGTATGGGAAAACATGGAGAGAAATATTGCCTTTCAGCGGGCAATGGTATATTCCAAAGCTCTGTTTTTAATTTAAAATCATGGCCTTCGGTGGTCATATCACTGAAAATACAAGATTTGAATAAAAAATATTATTGTCTACGGGTGCTCATGGAAGACAATTTCTATTGACTGGAATCTAGAGAATGCTAAAGTGATTCTGGTATTTTTCTGACCTCTACTGGTCATTTTCTATGAAGACAGGTAAATAGAGGCAGCTGAACAGAAAAAAAAGTCCCTAAATGGAATCAGACTGAGACAAGTCCTAGGCCTGATCTCCAGAGCCCACAAAGTACATACACATATTAGTATATACTAAACTATATACTAAAGTATATATGCTAAAGTATATACAAGAGGTCTTGAATGCTCGACCTAAAAGGGGAGAAGCATAGAAATGAAAGGGGAATTGAAAAAGGAGAACATTCAAAACTAAATGACTGGCCAAATAGCCCTGACCCAAATGCACATTCATTTCTAGGTTTTCATTTTCAGGATGTTCACACGTGACCACAAAATGGCATCATTCACAGGGCAAGAGAGACAATGAATGATGCAGACTGAACCATTAGCCCATGCAGTTTGCTGTCATGAATGAAGCAGAGTGTAGATGACACTCACACAGACCAATGGTAGAAAAGAGCTGACCCAAAGGATCTCTATGTATCTATAAGGATATATATTTATATAAATGGATGGATGTATTATTTAATGATTGCTTTTGTTACAGGATCCTGACAGACTGCTCAGAAGAGATTCTAGCAATCCAGGGTTTGTCTTAGGAAGTGACCAACACCAAAGTTACCCTTTACAAAGGAAATTGATGATATTTCATGTAACAACATACCCCTGTATAAGCTTTAATAGAGAGAAATAACAATTCACCCTCAAATGCTTATTGAAAGTAGCATATGCTAACTCGTTTATCATAACTTTTCAATCAGACCTACGGCAACAGAAATATTTCTTCCTATTGAGCCAAGCGGGCCGGTGGCTGTTGTCAATGGGTTATCACCATAACCCACTGAGGCCTCCTGGACTGAACGTAAGCTTTCCAACAAGGCAAGCATCAGGCATTCAGTCATAAAATCACATAGTATACACAATTTCTGTTGCCAAAGCAAAATATTATCTCTCTTATGCAGACCTAGTAAGGTGTCTTGTGGTTTGTGGCCTCCTGGTCTGCCCTGCTACGTTGGCTTAGGCCTGGCTGCCATGATGCTTTTTTGCGCACGTTACTTTGTGCCGTTGTTTTTCCAGCCTCTGCTTCTGCCTGGCTATTTTAGAACTGTCTGACTTTCTGTCTTTCACCTTTTCTCCTGTTCCCTTTGGGCTACGTCTGCACAACATGTACAAGGTCGAAAAACAACGTCCCTTGTTCTTGCTGATCTGGCCAGTCCCTCGCACTTAGACATAACACTATGTACAGCTCCCCTGGAGAAATTTGTGTGCTTTTAATATTGTGTTTTCACGGTTAGAGACACTTGGAGAAAAACCTTTCCAGAGAGAAGAGCTGTGCTTGTCTGATGATGTAAACCTTACATCCAGATATTGAGGTATGAGGGTCCGCCTGACAATGCCCAGAGGTCTTCTATTTTTATAATAAACTAGCTACTAGCACGGGGAGGGTGGTATGGTCATTTAGCCATATATCCACTGCTTTATGAAATGCTTTCCCGTTTGTATTCTATGGAGTTGTAACTATGCTGAATATTTTATTCTTATGCATTATGCTGATAGTACTGGCACGTGTACTGTATCTTAGAGCACGATAGTTGAAATAAACATTTTAAACTATACTGTGTCTCTTATTACGCACGTTATGGACAGAGTATGCATGAGTTATGAAAGGGTGTTCTTGCTCCCGCGAGTCCTGAGAGAGAGAGAGATACCGTGTTCTGGGTTGTCTAATCATTGGTAGCATTGTTGCTAATGAGACGCTACAGCTAGTCGGATTGGGGTTTTAGGTACTAAGGTTTATGGTTGAATCACCACTATATTCCGAGGTCCTATTATCCTGTGCATAGCTCTGTGTATGTGCAGAATCCCTACAACAAAGATTCTGACAAGTCAAACATTATATGCCCATTGTTTGTTGGATACAGTAACCAGCATCGAAACCCCTGCCTCAATAGTTATCTGTAAAATTCCATGACACAGTAGAATTTAATATGGAGTCATAGCATTCTACTCTTAAATGCCTATTGACTTTAACATATGTCATGCATACTGCCTTCATCATAACTCTTCATTACAACAATCAGGCCTTTGTCATTGGCTTGACACCACAACCAACGTAGACATACTGTGTTGGGTTGTAAGGCTTCCTGCCAGTGAACCAGCAGGTGGTTGTCACCACAATCAACTCAGACCTACTGTATTGGGTGTAAGATTTCCCACAAAGCAATTAGTCTTAAAGTTGTAGATGTATGCAAAATTACAGTTGGCAAAGCAAAATGTTATTTCTCCTAACAGGGTGTATTAAGGTTTCTTACAGTACAAGTCTATACTGATGGTTTGTCAGAGGGGTAACCAACACCCTGCCTACTGAGGTCATCTATAGAAGTTTATGGAATAAAAACGCATCTGGGTTTAATTCATAGTGATAACAATGCACCTTTAGATTGAATATAACACATTTTTCATAATCAATAAGTCATGCCCCCTGCCTTTACGATAACTTTTCATGATAAACATTCAGGCAGATAACCTTTTTCATTGGATTGTCAACATAACCAGTTCAAGCCCATATTACGGAGTGTATTGTTTCCATATGGCGACTTAAAAGTAGAAATATATATAAAATTATAAGCTGGCAAAGTAAACAACTATCTCTCCTAAGAGAGCCTAACAAGGATAATATCTTCTAGCCCCACAATTTATTTGGTGGAATCACCAACATAAAACAACCCTTGCCTATTAAGGTAATCTGTGAAATACCTGCCTCCAGGCTTTATCACAGTTGAATAATAATCTCTCCTTAAAAGCTTATTGGCTTTTTATGTATGCTTTTCAATATAAGTAGGTCAGTCATACTGGCTTTTCTATACCCTTTTATAATACACAGATCAAACCTATACAATCTGGCATGACTTTTCCCAATAAAAGGATGAAGCCGTTACCCTTTAAAATTGGTTATAGACTGCACCCTACACTGGCCTATTCTAGAGCACATCAACTGGCAACCATCAGGCCATCATGCATAGAGTTAAACAATTACAAATCTTTGGAAGAAATACAGCTTGCAAAAGAATATATATCCCCTCTCAACAGGGCATAAGAAGAAGAATCCCAGTGAAAACCCCCAATATATTTCAATGTGGGTGGCCAATGTCAAAACCCGTGCCTACTACTGTAATCTGTGAGATTAACAAAATACCAGTCTCTATCCTTCAACACATTGTAAAAACAACCAGCTGTTAAAAGCTTATTAATAATTAATAAACTAGAACAACTGCCTTCGTCATAATGTTTCATAATAAGCACCAAACCTGCGGCATCTGACATAATGTTTCTGTGCACCAAATAGGCAGATAGCTTGTCACAATAACCAGATGAGGCCTATAGTTTTGAGCATAAGCTTTTTCACAAGGCAACCATCAGACAGACAGTCACAGAATTAGAAAGGTGTAATATCTCTCCTAAAATGGCCTAACAAGGCTTCTCACAGAGTAAAACTTCTGAGCCTTATTTACAAGAAATGATACAGTCGGCCACCGCAAGCCATTTGGCTGCACTGCGCCACTTTCAAAGCCCAGGGATGTATCATATTTACAACAATATGTTGCATCCCTCTCCTCCCCCCTGTGCTGGTGCTCCAACGCAGGCACCCTTGCGCCATGGTGCAGGGGTGTCTGCCTTTTAGGGGAGATTGTTTTTGTGGCGGAAGGTGCTGTTCCTGCACAAAAACAATCACATGAGGTGTTTTCCTCTTTCTATGTGCTCTGCAGAATTGCGTTGGAACACCCACAGCAACACCCATGGCACGCCCCTTACCCTCAAAGTGCTGCATGAAAAGGGGCCGTATTTACAAGGCTTTAGGTGGCCTTGCAAATATGGAGCACCACACTGCACCGCTGGTGCATCACAAAAAGTGGCTTGTAAATACGCCCCTCTGATTCCACTCTTTATCACAATGGGTGACTAGTACCAAATCCATTGCCTACTATGGTAATCAGTGATATTCCATAAAATAAAATGCCTATCTGTAGGCTTTAGTATATAGAAACAGTGCCTATCAACTTTACTATTACCTTTTCTCAATAAGGACATACAGCCTAGTGCCTTTATCATATTGTTTCGTAATAAACAGTTTAAGCCTATAACCATGATCATTGGTTTGCCTCCGTAACCAACTCAGCCCTGCTTTATCGAGTATAAACTGTGCTACAAGCCAAAAAGTGCAATACAAGAAGTCTTTTTAGTGGAAGCACATACACTAGCCCAATCAAACTCTGTTCTCAGAGGAATCAATGTATGGTTGGTGCCTAAGCCACTCTCAGTTGGACTCTGAAAGCTCTTTTTTGTTGATCACATAAGGTCCAGTGACAGCTGCACTGTCAAGTCAGACCTTCCGATCCAGATAGATTAGTGTAGCCCTGGGCTCTCAACACAAAAATGCACTCTGAAGTCTAAGGGCAGTCGCCCTTCTCCCAACAACGCTGCTGCCAGAGGAAAACAAACACTGTAATTTAGCTACTAATATAATTTATTAGCTTTACAATGCCATATGTGTGCCTCCGAAAGCTCAAGCACCTGGATAATAAACACAATGATCACAACTGCGTGGATGCACATAACGTTTGCCCTTTCAAAACATGTCCTCTTGACTACCAACATCAGGCAGAGCCAAAGCCCCTTTCCTGGCAATTCTTCTAAAAGCAAACACAAGGAGATGATGGACGGAGCGCTGAAACTTTTCAGACACTCACCCCCAGTCACATATCTGGGTTGAATCCATCATCATTCTTTAGCTCACTTCTCACCTCAGTTAAGACCAGCTATACGCAAATCAGTCTTCACCCTGTGCCTCATGGGAACAGTCCAGCCCGAACTGCAAAGCCAGGTCTTTGCTGAACCGGAAACAAGCATCCTGGGACCGGTTTCAGGCTAACAGCCCTCATCAGCCAGGCTAGCTTGAATCCAGTGGCAAAGTGAGCAAGGGACCCACATCTGGGCATACCCTGCCAACTTAGGGCGAACAAAGCAAACACAAGGAGGTGATGGACGGAGCGCTGAAACTTTTCAGACACTCACCACAATCACAGATCTGGGTTGAATCCATCATCGTTCTTCAGCTCATTTGGCCACCTCAGTTCAGACCCAGCTATATGCAAATCAGTCTTGACCTTGTGTCTCATGGGAACAGTCCAGTCCGAACTCCCAAGCCAGGTCTTCCTTGTGTTTGCTTTGTTCGCCCTAAGTTGGCAGGGTATGCCCAGTTTCAGCACTCCGTCCATCATCTCCTTGTGTTTGCTTAATTCTTCTAAAAGCCCCTTTTTAAGGGTTGACCGCACAGATGTGCTGTCAAGCCAGATCTAAGCTACCCACTGGGGGCAGAGACAAAGCCCCTCTGCTGATAGTGCTTCTTAAAACTTTCCAGGTTCATCTCATAATGTCAGCTGGCACCTTCGGGTTTTAGTGCGCTTTATAAATCCCTATCCTATCCCATCCTATCATAATGTCTGACGACAGTCAGCTGTGCTGTCAAACCAGACCTAAGAAAGGAAAGGTGGCTCCAGAATGAAAATGAGGCTTATGTTATCGTTATAGGCAGCAAAACATCATTTGCTTTATAAAAACAGAAACTTCTATGCAGTCAGAGATGGAATAATGCAAGCTAAAGCATAGCATCCCTGTGCTGCAAACTGTGGGGCGATGAGCCAACTCCATTTGCATTGGAGCCTGAAGATGACATCCAGGATGGAGTAACAACACCTCACTCTGCGTAACATGTGAATAATGTGATGGACAACACCTGCAGAGTACAAAGAGTAACATCTTTAATTAAAATAAACAGTAGTCTGCGGAATGACATAACATGCATGGACATTAGTGTACCAGATTCCATAGAAAAGAAGGTGAAAATAAGTTGTGAACCATAAAATATTAATAACTTAGGGGCCGATTCCGATCTCGGCCGGTAGGGCTCCGAATCGGATTCGGCATTACTGGATCCGATTCGGAGCCCTGTTTCCCGACCGAGTCGGACGTGCGTCCGGGCGAGCGAGTACGATGCGAGCGTACGCGAAATCGCCGACCGACTCGTTCGCAGGACCCAACCGCTCCGACCGACTCGCACGGACACGACTCGCACCGCGCAATGCAGATGTTCCCTGGCCGGGTAAGTACGATGCGCGCCGCGAGCAGTCCGACCGACTCGCGCCGTCCGGCTCGAAAGAGCTGTCGGAGCCGTACTTTGGGGGTCCGTGTCGGACCCCCCTGTACGCGTAGCCGTGCGAGTCGCACACATGGGGGACCATGGGTCCCCCCTACCTGTGCATGTACGGCGCGATTCACTGCGACACGTACCCGCTGTAGGGGGCGCCCTTGTTCGCCTCGCACCCATTGAGTCAATGGGAGCCCGCATACGCGTTGTACGACCGGCTCCCATTGACTTCAATGGGAGTCCGACCGAATCGAGTCCGATAGCATACGAACGCATCGTACTCGTTCGGTCGGACTGCTAGGGTCCGATTCGGTCGGAAATCTCTCCGGGTCCGGCTCGGTCGGAGAGATTTCCAGCCTGAATCGGAATCGGCCCCTTAATGTCTTGAGGCCATTCTGCTTGAAGCCACGCATCCTTAACTGACTTCAGTTAAATCTGCACAGAAACGATTTGGTATTTTGTGTTATTAATAAAACCATAGAGCTTTCTCAAGCTAGTAGCTGTCATTTCCTTCTAATACGCAAGAGCTAGTTGGAAAATGTAACTATTTGTACTGGACAAATTGAGAACATGGGAAATATGTGTAGGCTAGTTCGCAGCAAAATTATGACATCTCGTCCTAATGATCATTAATAATTCCAGGCACTCATGGCCTCATGAAAGGACGTGTCTTTTTACTTTTTATTTAGGAACGTCATTTTTTCCAGTTGACGTTTGATATGCTGGGAAAATGGTGCACAGCAAAGCATTTAGTTGTTTTTTTTAAAAAAAAGAAACAGCATTTAAGCTAATTCTCTGTAAGAGCACGTTCACTTCAACTGGCAATTTAATTAACATTTTATATACAGCGCAGTTGCGGACTGGGCTAGAAAATAGGCCCCAGGAGCCAAAAAAATTGCCCTCGTTTGTGCATTTGATAGTAAAAAACAGAGGCCCACATTTGCAAATCGTGCAACTCCGAACTTTTTAAGACATGCTGACTCTGATCTCTGAGGGAATGGGAATGTTCACAATTGTGCTTTCTGCAAGTATTATTTGTGGTAATATTGGGGAATTTAGCAGTGGAATTCATTATCTTCCCTCTCAGATCTATTTAATAAGTGCATTAACAACGTGAGACTGTGAGACACCGTGGAAGCATTCTAGAAAGAGATACTTTTGTGAACCATTTTTTAGCCCTAACTGAAGAAGCATGGATTAGGTACCAGCCCCTCAACTCATGGCAGAGTAGAGAAAGTCACAGCTGTCTAAATGTGACAGCCCTTGAGAAAAAAGGCATGTAGGTGATGCAGTCTCAAGTCGAGGTGTTTGGAAAACAGCCTGGCCTGGAGACTACATGACATTGTCTGAGCGGGGTGATGGGTAATGGGGGGCACTTTGAGTGGCCTGGGCCTACTTCACTTCTTGAAATTGGCATCCATCCTCGAGTGGGCCTCATGTTCTGTGATCAACGGCACCCAGAAAAGGGTTAAATAGCAGCTGCTGTGAGAGAGCATGACATGGCTATCTGGCACTGGGTAAAAACATTGTAAATAGTGCTTCAGCCATATCATTGTGATATGCCTTCGCCTCCTTGACCATAGCTAGGTACTGCTAGGTGGCTTCTGCAGTCACCCTTCTATATGTGTGGGACTCCCGCACCAATGGCATGAACACCCTACTCAGGCTATCCAGAAGGAGGTAGTGGGTAGTGTAGTATTTTACCCTTTCCTTTTCACTCTACTATCCTAAATGTGAGTATCAGAAGGGAGATGAGAGACAGAAGAAAAAGAAAATTAGAGACGAAGCAAGAAAATGGGAGAGAAACATGAGGTACATAAAAGATTAAGCAACATAGGTGAAGATGAGGAATCAGACAACGCATCAGACAGGTAGGTATTCTAAAGGGGTGGAGAGTCAAAGGCCTGTGGTGATGATTTCCTCACTATGGCCCAGGGCACTCTAGCTTTGCCACTGCACATTAGTCTGGTGTTCCATATTTGTCACAGTACTGTGGGCTGGCACAGTGATATTTCCAATTTGTGTAGTCAAGTATCATTGAAGAAATGGACACCCTTGGCTTTACCGAACTGATCAATCCCCTTGTTCATTCAGGAGGACATTGCCACTACTTAACAGTTTTTCCAGTTACAGAACTGCACCTTGTTGGTCACTTATAGAAATTCTTACAGTCATCAAGCACTTAATTACTCTATACAATGTGGCATGATACTCATAGCCATTTGGCTGCCCACTGGTTCTCATCTGCTGCATGGTAGGGGCAATAAAGGCCCCAACTGACCATCATATGTAAGTTCAAATAATTATAGGAACTTGGTTTTCTAGTTAGATGGAATAACAGGAACTAAAAAGTATGATGAGACTGGGGCCAGGAAGGTAAAGCCAGACCCAGTAGGAGCCCGTGCGGAACGCCTCCTGGGGGTGGGAGCACCCGGGGAAAAGCCCACGAAAGGGGGGCGAGCTGGGATTGGGCGCTGAACAGTCAAGGAGGTTAAAAGGGTGTGCAGGCCCCATTTTTTGACCTCACTAATAACCATTGCCTTGGAAGAAGAAGAGAGGACATCAAAGGATGGAGCTGCCGGAAGGACAGCCTTGCGTCCAGGCTTCCCATCCGGCCGTCCCTTGGAGCACAGCTGACTCTCACCTGGTATCGGAGTCCATCGGGGGCTGCAGCGCGGGATCACCGGACATCGGCCGGGCCAGCAAGGACCTCCGCTGCTTCCAGAGGGCAGGGCAGCTTACGGGAGTGCGGTGAACAGAGGCAAGCCACGCCCCACCCCGCCATTGTCTACCTGGCCGCATGGTCGCGTTCCCGGGGAACAAAGAAGAATGCTGGCAGCAGCCCGAGTCTGCGCATCCATTTCCTCAGTCCGGTGGGCACAAGCGGAGATTCGGACCGGATAAGTGGGGCCGCAAAAAGGTTCAAGCAGCGGCCCCACCCATGGAAGCAGAACTTAGCCGGCAGAACCAGGAAGCGGGTCCGTACATCAAAGAAAGCAGTGGCCTGCCCACAAGGGAAACAAGTTGTTTTGCAAGGCCATGGCGGGAAAACGCGGCGCCGATGGCCGACAAAGTAGAAACCATATTTGTAATGCAATAGGACTTGCATTTACACAAGACCTATTGCATTGAAAACAGGAGTGCGGGCGGAGGGCAGGGAGTGAGAAGGCACGACCAACGAGAGTGGGGGGGCAAGAACACACAGACTGCGGGAGGGAGCAGTGGGGGAAAAGGCACGGGAAGAAAATAGTTACCGTGCAACACTCGAAGTAAAGGGGCCAGTAGCCTTGGAAGTATACAAATCACAACATGGTCTTCATGAGGAGGGACTAACAAGCCTAAAAACAATCGGAAGGCAGCATTTAGGACCTACGCCAATGAAAAATATTGGCAGAGAGTGGGCGGAGCTGCCACACTATACTGAATGCTGCATGCTTCACAAAGCGAGCAGCGCATGCGCTGCAATGCTAGGCTCAACCTAAAAATGAAATTCTACTCCTGGGTTACCTTCCCAGCTGCAGATGATGTCACACTGGTATTTCATGAATATGAAGTAGTTGTAATACCAGCTGATTACACTCCATATGAGGCAATAGAAGTTTCTCTCACTTACCAAGAATATAATAATTGGTTTAAATGCGCCCTTCCCCACACTCTAAAGAAAATGTGATACTGGGCCCACCCAGCATGGCCAGTCCTAGATAGATACACACCATACACAGATGCGTTACACAGTTTGTGATGTGTACATTAACATTTACTCCTGTGTGGGCTGTTCAAGCTGAATCACCACAAGTGGTCACACCGAGCATTAGCTCACAAACACTGAATGCAGTAATGGGAAAAGTTCCCACCAAAAGGGAAGAAATTCCATTTTGGATAGCACAGAAAACAAACCAGCTTGAAGGAGCATTGCCCCATATGAGCCTACAGGAATACACAGGATACTAAAAATGTCCTTGCTGATGAGGATGGCCCCTCCGATAGAGGACTGTGCTTCTTAGGGTACGGTCTTCGTTGCAGTACATACCATAACACATGCTACCCCTTCCTTGGCAGTTCTACCTGAAGTACTAAAACATGTACAGAATGAGCACAATGCAGAAATTGATGGGTACTTTTGCCAAGGTATCCGCCATAATGTTGAGTAACATGAAAGGGGAAGCAGCAGCGTTAGCCATACACCAACGCCTGAGGGATTTGACTCCTGCCCAGCAGGAGTGCGAGTTACCTAAAATGATCAAAGAAACCTATGCTACACTGGGTAGATATAATTTGGGAACCAGACCTGGGAAACTACAGTTAAAGAGTAATTCTGAAAATGATAACTCTAAGCAAGCATCCGACTCTTCAATGAAGAAGAAGTGGGACAATAAGAAAAACAAAGATGAAACAAAATCACAGGGTGGTTCTCCTACGCAGGAATCTACTGAAAAACATTACAACTTATGCAACAGTGATAATGTTAAACCGCCTGATGGGTATCAGAATACTGATACACGCTCCTCTCATTCCTCTCAGAATTCATCCAATGAACGTTTGTAAAGAGGAGGATGACAAGATCGCAGATCAGAAGAGCCCATGAATCCAAGGAAGGACTCGCAATGCTCGTCTGATTATGTAATTAAACAAGAATACAAACCTAGAACATCTAAACCTCAACTTAAGAAGGAGAAGGTAGCCGGACTAAAGGTCAGGAATGCCCCGGATTTTGAGGACTCTGCTTCTGAATGGGTAATGGGCATTGGCAATGCTGGACTGTGTGGCAGAAGCCACAATAGTTTGTCAGTCTGGTGGGAGTAGAGCTGAGTGAATATCAAGGTGTGATTGGAAATTGCACCTGAACACAGCTAATGCACATTTGCAGTACAAAAAACACTAGGGGGCCGATTCTGATGCGGGTTGGAAAAGCTTCCCGACCGAGGGCCTGATTCTGATGCAGTTAGGAAGGCCTCCTAATGGCATTTGCTCCTTCCAAATCGGATCGGGAACGTGTCTTCCCGACCGAGGGCCCAATTCTGATGCGGTTAGGAACAAATGTTCCCATTGAAGTCAATGGGAGTTCAACCAAATCGTATCTGGAAGCATCCGGATGCATCCTACTCCGCCGGTCGGACTTTCCCGATCCGAGTGGGTCGGACACCATTTCCCAACCGATTCGGTCTGGAAGCTATTCCAACCCGCATCAGAATCGGCCCCTAGATATCGTGAATGTTTTTTTCTGCCAAAATATAGCACCTGGAAGCAGATATTTGACCACCATTATGGCGCTAGACTCTCAAAAATATTTCTGCCATTTGCTACCCGGATTAACCTCGGACTGTTTGAAAATTTTGATATCCAGGCATTGTCATACGTCAATGACATATACTTAACAGACAATGACCTGATGGAACGCTTGACCAGAGAAGACCGCATAATTTTAGAGTTTGCTCACATGAGCTATGTATACAATTTAAAAAAATCTAAACTTACCCACCTCAGTGTCCTATTTTTGGGATACGAGTTGGCAACCCATTTCTTAGAGAAATGTGCATTGCTCCGACCTCCATCTACTCTGAAAAGACTGAAATCCATATTGGAATTCTTACGTTTTGGCAGAACATACATTCCTGATTACGCAGAACAAGTTAAACCATTCTATGACTTAAAACTTTTCAAGCACACATTGGACACAAGAATATACAGAAATTTTGGTAAACAGTCTAAATATCAAATTTTAAATATCGAGTTGCCAAAATATCGACTTACAAAAATATAGTGGTGCAGAATATCGAAATGCAGGTAAGAAATATCGTTTTTAATAATATCAAAGTTAGTAATATCGACAGTCATAATATAGTTGTAAAAAATATTGATTTTTTTTTGTGTGTTTTAAGTGTTAGTATATGTGTTAAAATTATATATTATGTTTTTAATGTATGTTGGAATTTTTTTTAAGTAATGATTTTTATGTTAAATAATTTTTACGTATTTTAGTTCCGTAGCGGGTTTATAGGGGAATAGGGTGGGAAGTAATTTAATTATAATATATTAATTAAGAATTTTTTTCAAATTAATTACTTATATGTTAATTAATTTTTGTGTAATTTTGGGGCCCATTACGATGGCGGGCGGAAGCACCACCGCCGTGCTGGCGGATGCAAAAACCACCAGTTACCGCCGGCACGCAGCAGTCCACACGCCCGTCCAATTACGATGCGAAAAGTAGGCCAAACACCGCCGGCAAGCCAGCAACACCGTCCGCCATCAAAGTGCGCCCGTACATGTAGCGGCGCAGCCCAACTGACACACACCGTCCGACGAAACACGTCCCGCCCGGCGCATAAATTACGATGCCGCAAACAAACGGCTCCCATGGCCAAGAGATACCGTACGAGAAACCGAAGCGGTAACACGGATGCCGAGCACGGACAACGAAGAAGGGGCTCCCGAGCATGAATCCAGCACTGCAGGCACTCCCCATGCTTCTGCTGATGCACCACCAAGGACGCAACGTACCGCGGAGACGCAGGTAGGCACACACAGAACAAGTGCACGCAAACAGCGCACACAGTGCAAGGGCGGAAAAAGCGGACAACCCCCCACCAGCGCGTGTACACTACACATCCACCATCGCATCCACATATGACACACAGGCCAAATCGTAACATCGCAGAACACATGTGTACACACCACCTGGGACTAGGAACCAACCACCCCGTCACGGCCCCAAAGCGCCGATGACGCCGCCACACATGCGCACAATGCAGAGGCCAACCGCAGCGCCATGCATGCATCGCACACAGACACAGGGACACAACCAAGCAGCACACACATCAGCCCCACCCCGAACGCACATGACACGTGACAGGCCGGCCACAGACATGTCCCCAACGCCCAATTCACGGACAACACCCAACGCCACACAACCGACGCACACATGTCAGTGAAGACACGCAACAGCAGGACACACCCCAGTGTAACAAACATGGCGTAGCACACAGCGGCGGCAACACCAACTAGGAGAAGCAGGGCCCCTTCGGGAAGAGGAACGCCAGTACCACACAGAAACACCCATACCACCCTGCACATATGAACAAGACATATAAAACGGAACACCAAAGAGCCCGGGGACCGACAACAGGTGGCCCAAGAATAACATTCACACACAAGGCCCAACGCAGAGCGGAAAGGCAGCCTGCCGCCCACACAAGGGAGAGCAGACAGCACTGAATGACCTTCCATTCCAACTCCGAAACCACAGCCCTACGACAGAAGCCGGTGAATACAGCCATTGTCCAAGAATAGACCAACACAGGCATGCCGAGGAGACCGACCACAGGGCAGATAGCGCATATCACAGAAGCACACAACGGACGGGGAAGAAACAAGAAAACACTCCCCCATGTCGGCCACATGCAAGTTAATTGGAAGGAGTCACACATCACTGACCTTGAACTGTCTGAGAAGCATGTGGGAAGAGGGCCTGTGTCCTCCAAACAAGCCAACAGAACACAAGTCCTGTCTCCCTACGACTACACAGAGCTCACAGCAACCCCGGAGCGTGCACATTGCAGACTGCACACACAGCCGGAGCACGCCACCTCAACGAACCGCTGCGAAATGGCAACCGCAACACACCTACCCAACTACGCCGAACAGCTCAAGCTGTACAAAACCAACCTGTTCCATACATTGGGATGCGATCTCCTGTCCCTGCTGAACGTAAGTTACCGACTGACTTACCGCATCACATTGTTCAGCTGCGTCATGCCCGTCTTCTACTGTCGGAGGTGTCCCTACCAGCATCCCGTCGAGATATGCCTCTCCAACCCGGCATGTCTGAAGGCGGACCTGCTACCACTACTCCTCCCTCTGGACGCACACGACAGGGCCTGCTCTGCCTATGGGGGCATGGCGTATGTGGCCAACATCGCACCCGCACTGAAATGGGACCACTGTGCCTCCACACGACGGATCATCGAGAACAGCTACATCGAATGTCACCCAGCATGCCCCATCATGGTCCTCCAAGGGACAACTTACGAACAACACCTTGACAGCCACCATCCGCTACATTGGCTGGCAAACATGTACACCACCAATGACATGGAAGCCCTGCTGGACGGCATCGCATACCTGACAACCTGTCAATTCGTCGGACCACAACGCAGGTTCCCCGAGTGACCTATGATGTCCAACCCCGCACCCATGCTTAGCTTCCGCACGGACTGGCCAGTCACCACCACAACAGCCATACCAAACGACCGGCAACTGTAACCACACCATCAACGACATCACCATGACATCGGATATGACCGGGACATGCACACTGTTCCCCATCACATCCAGGAACACCGCATGCATCGTGGGAGGCAGTGGCATGGGCTCTGTGTATCGCACCCACATGGACGGAACTGCACGAACAACCAGGACACGACATGGATCCAGCGCCCATGGACACACACACCGCTCAGTGGACATGAATCGGTCGCCTGGAGTCTGTGGGTGCTGCACCCCTCCCACCCCGCCCCGGGAATCCCATACCAGGACCTTTGCATGGACGACAAGTGCATACAACAACAACACGACCCCAGTGACTGTGACATGTCCAGTAACCACCACAGTGCAACAACAAGTGGCACGCCGCTGCATGCACGCAAGCACATGCCCTGATGTCATCTCACATGCACGCGTGCATGAGGAACAACCGCAGCAAACCTGTCACATGGAACTGAGATGGACTGTGCCCATGATGCCAAGCGGTCTGGTAGGCTACATGTATACCGTCTGTGTCAAAGTCCGCAGCTCCGCAGCTATACGTAAATGTACATTAGCACAGCCTTGGCCAAGCAGATGTCACTCTGAAGCCCACATCCCACATGCAACAGCCAATCACATGTAACCCCACACCCTATCCCATTTGCAATCATGCTCAGTATATCCTCAACATGTATTCCGCTGCCAGTAGTGTCCACTATACTGCATCACAGAGGACAGAAGACTCAATATAATGTTTGAAACCAAAACTGTCTCCGCTGACTCATTTCACAAGTACGAATGAGAGAGGATGAGAGTATGTGAAGTACACGGCAGTCGTGACATGACCATGTAGTCCACTGGTATTGGATGTCAACGCAAATGAGTAGCACTACTGTGGAAGACACACATGTGTCGTGTGAAGTCGTATGGACGCAGTGCTCAGGTGGGTGGGTGCGACGGGTAGATGCGCACATGCCAAGTTGGAGCACGCCGTGTTGGGAGGGGTCATGAACAGTACACCACCGCTTCCCTGGGCATTGTGAGAGGACACCTGTCGGGGGGAGTGAACACGTGTGTGCACAGCAGCCGGGCACACGTACAAAGCGGTACCAGGCGCACCTCAGCCCACCCTCTGTGGACAAGCTGGATCCTGTTGTGCGCCCGCCATGCCCCTTGACAAGGCACACACAGCCCCAGTCGACCAGGTGTAACCCCAACATAGTCAATCCGCACAGGCGATACAGGGCACGGGATGGCAGTGGAGCATGGTGTGTGAGAGGTCTCCTCGCGCTCCTCCTGGTCATATCACGCAGGCAATAGAACCTCAACGTCTAGCATGGCACAAGTCACAAGGAAGTGTAGGGGGACGCACCACAGCACGAGCAGCACTGACGTCACGGGAGGTGGCTCGCACCATCCCATCCATTGCCCATCATACCAACCACGCCACATGCCATTGCGACTAAGTGCAAGCGCGTGCGCCACCACCCCGAGCCCTCCCCAGAGAGGCCAAAGAGTGAATGTGTGGGCCATCAGCCACAGACGGACGCGGCCTGGCCGCAAGGGCAGCCACAGCCACTGGGTGTCGCAGGTGGCGGATCCGGAAGGCGAAGACTGTGATGCATAGTCCATGCAGGCCGGGTCTCCATTTGGGGCACCACGCAGGTGGACGGCGTCCCGCCACACATCATACCCTGAGACAGCCCACTCGTGCAACTGGACCCACACATACACTCCTTGCCCTCTCTGGTGCGAGCTTGGGGCTGCCTGTGCAAGCGCTAGCCTCGCAGGTGAGCATGCATATTGGGGGAGCGAGGGGAGGACATGAGGGCTGGGGCGAAGATGACTGTATCACTGTCAGTCAGTACAAGGGATGACCCAGATGTGGAAAGGAAGAGACGTGTTCCGTGTGTACTGCAACTAGTCGCCAATCCAACTACCCCCCATGTCCGGAATGTAAGCCCGCACCTAGGCCCGCCCATCCGCCACATCGAACATACCACCAGCACGACAACCTTCCCATTCGAAACACTGACTGGGGGTGGCGACCAGTGTACAATCATGTGTAGCCTACCCACGCGTACATGTGGGCCCTCCATGATCCATGTCACCTGCGGCAAAGTCATGACATGCGCAATGAGGGAAGTGAGGAGAGCTGTCCGCCCCACGCGCAGAAGGTGCATCAGCTCCACAGACCCAGCAGCGAGTCCAGCAGGGGTCACATGTGCAGGGGCAGCTGTGCCTGGTGTGAAGGCACATGCATATAGACAGCACATCGACCAATGTGTAGTCTGCCCACATCTACAGTCCATCATCATGCGGACATAGGAATTGAACACAGGGCAACACATCTTAGTTGGTGCACCCACCGTGACCAACAATGCGCAATCATCGACGTACCCGCCCTGTGCATGGCCCCCCACCCAACGGAGGCACATCCAGTGCCACCATCCCACACACACAAGCCTACCACGGAACATGCTGTGTCCAATGGTCAGTACAGAGTCAGCGCCCATCTGGTGGAACCTGAACAGGAGACACATGCACACACATGCCAGCTCCCACTATGTACGTCTGCCACCTGGCACGTGCAATGTAACCTCTCACCTGTGACGTGTGACTGCAAGCACACAGCCGTCTTGGCATGGGGCTGTCAATGTGGACACCTGTCAATGTTTCGGGAGGTGTGATCCGTACAGTGCTGTACATAGGGTGCAGTGCTGACACCTACTACTGTCTCATATCCCCTCGTGCCACAGGTCCCACTTGTTTTGGCCGCTCAGCCTGTGCCCACATCGTCGGCGTCGTGTGCCATACTCATCCAGCCACGGAAGCAGTTCCATGCTCAGCAGACATTCATGTTGCCGTGGCGTTGCCGCTTGACGGATATGCAGTCAGTCCCCATCAGCACGCCCCGCAAGTCATTGGGGCCTAGATCCCCATGTGCATGCACATGGCAGTGGTTTGTATCACTAGCCATTGCCATTGTTGGGAGACCTGTGTAAGTGTATTGTGGCCGTGCCGTCCCATCTTGACAGCTGGGCTGTGGCTCATGTGCTTGCTCAGTCATGTCAGTGATGTGTATGCGAAATTGCTATGTGTCGTGTTGCATTGACATGTGTCCTCTGCCATTGTCCCTAGGCGGAGACCGAACATTGACCGCCCATACCAATTGCTGGCGGACATGGACGATACAGAGGTTATTAGGAAGTTTCGGCTGGACAGGCCAACCCTGCATCGACTGTGTGCCATGTTAGAACCCCATCTCCGTCCCCGCAGGGTGTATCCGACTGCTGTCACCCCCACGGCTAAGGTGATGGCCGCCATGCATTTCTTCGCCACTGGGTCATTCCAGCACACAGTGGGCATTGGAGGAGGGATGTCCCAGCCCATGTTCAGCAAGGTGCTGAGGGATGTACTGGCAGCCATGATGCTGTACCGGAACAGGTACATCCGCTTCCCCAGGGCTCGTGAATTGGCGGCAGTGAAGGGTGCATTCTATGCCCTTGGCAGAATCCCACACGTCATTGGAGCCATTGACTGCACACATGTCGGCCTTGTTCCACCACAGGCCACTGAGCACCTGTACCGCAACAGGAAGCACACGCACTCCCTGAATGTGCAAGTGGTATGCCTTGCGGACATGGTGATCACCCACGTGTGTGCAAAGTTCCCAGGCTCGGCCCATGACGCACACATAATGCGCAACAGCATCTTGCCACGACTGATGTCCAATATGCAACAGGATTGTGCCTGTATTGTCGGTGAGTATGTGGAGTGGTGTAGCGTGCTGGCTGTGCGATGCTGTCCCCTGTCCAGTTGGATTAGCAACGGTTCTCTGTGTCCCTCACACCCAGGTGACTCTGCGTATCCGAATGGGGCATGGCTGCTCAGTCCATTGAGGAATCCTCGCACCCCAGCAGACGATCGCTACAATGAGGCACATGGGAGGACAAGACGTGTGGTCGAGCGTACCTTTGGCCTCCTCAAGTCCAGGTTCAGGTGCCTGGACCGCACCGGGAGTGCGCTGGCGTACTCCCCACAGAAGGTGTGCCGGATAGTGGTGGCGTGCTGCATGCTGCACAATCTGGCCATTCGGAAGCAGATCCCCCTCATCGTGGATGACGGAGATCAACCAGGGCCCCAGCCCGCAGACCAGGACAGCTCGAGTGAGGAGGACAGCGGAGAGGAGGAAGCTGGTAATGTGCGGCAGCAGCTCATCGCCCGCTACTTCACTTGACGGTGAGTGTCCATGTACGACGGCTGATGTGGCTGTATCTGTGCAGGTGTGTGTGTGCTGTGTCAGGGTGGCCGTTTGTTCACTGCGTGCTGTGTGTCAACGCTCCATGGCCAGGGTAGTATGCCACTGTTGGTGGCTGTGGCATTGTGCCCTATTGCTCTGTGCGATGTGTGTACATTGCTTGTAGTTGTTGACATGTACTGTGTGATGGGTGTGTGACACACTCATTGAATGTGCTCCTGTTCTGTCTCCCACCCCTAGGTCCCTACAGGCCCTCCGGATTCAATTGCCATGCCACGCATCAGGTGCCTTTCCGCCCAAGGTGGCCGTTGTATTCCGTACAAATAAGACACAGGGCACAAACAGCAGTTAGTGAAAAAGGTGCATTTATTACAAACTGTGACATGTGATTGTGTGTAAGGTGATGACAAAAGTGGTGCGTGCAGTGACAATGAGCTGTCGGTCATGGCTGCGTGATGATCAGGGTGTACCCACTGGTTCTATGTCCATAGTCCAACACACACATGCCATCCAGATGGCTGTGTGGAGTGGGATCGTAGTCCAAGTCAATGCAGTGGCTGGTCAAGGAAGGCTGGCGGAAGGCTGGCTGGCTGCCTCACTTGCGTTTGGAGCGAGCGAAGTCCTCCCGGGAGATCTGTTTCCACTTCGGACGGCCCCTTCCACGTTTGCGAGGGGGTGCCTGCTTGCGACATGCTGGTGGTTGAGGTGTGATCACTGGCTGTGGACGCAGGGGAACTGGACACTGCTGCTCCACCCTGCGCCCCGGCAGGTGGTGGCGGAGGGGAGCTGCTGTCCCTGGCTGTGACCTCACCGCCACCACCAGCTGTCCCATGAGGTCCACGATTTGGCCCATACGGGCGTCCATGGACCTCAGCACCCCCAGCACCTCACGCGTGTCTGAAGCAGACCGGACCCATTGTCCTTGGGCCTCTTCATAGGCCCCAAGGACTCTGGCCATGTGAGGCAGGGCATGGCTCCCAGGGGAGGCTGGCGTTTCCCTGACCCTGCTCCTCCTACCAGTCCTGCTGCCACCGGCCCTGCCCACTAGCCACATTGCTCACCACGGTCCTCGCTGTGGCTCCCAGGGTGGATCCAGTCGTCCGGGCCACCACCTGCGCTGGGGCTGGTGCCAGCGAAGACGTGGCGGTGGTGGCGGCGGTGGTGGTCGGTGCGGCGATGGTGGCGGTTGCGGCAGTGGTAGTGGCCACAATGACCGTGGCAGCAGGGGGCTGGGAATGTTCAGCAGCCCTGGATGATGGGTTGGTGGGTAGGAGGGGTCCTGGGGAGCGGCTGGGCCCTGCCACACCAGATGGGCCTGCTTGGTGGTCCGTGTCCGAAGAGGAGGACAGATCCTCCAGATCCGTGTGTCCTCGCTGGGGGCTTGTAGGCTGGCTGTGCTGGCTGCTGGCTCCATCCCCAGCATCCAGCAGTTCGTCACCTGTGGAGAGAATGAGATTTGTTATTGTGTTGCACCTGGCGAAGTATGTATTTGTCGTCTGACATTGACAGTTCGTGCAATCTCGTACATGGGTTTCCCGGAGGCGTGTGTGTGGCTGTAGCATCTGTAGTTGTGTGTGCTTGGCAATGGGACTGTGTGCTGTGCACATGTGGCATGGGACGGATTGGCCATGCCGATGGGTGTGTTGGTGTGCCCCTACTTATTGTGACTCTGGTGTATGCGGGCTCCTGGCCCATCCTGGGTCTGGTTTGTACTTTGCTTTTAGTGTTCAGATGGGACGCTTAGGAACGCATATGGCAACATGGGGGCCATGCCCCAGATTCGCATTTGGGAGGGGATATGCTTTTGGGGTTCAAATGGAACGCTTAGGAACGCATATGGCAACATGGGGGCCATGCCCCAGATTCGCATTTGGGAGGGGATATGCTTTTGGGGTTCAAATGGAACGCTTAGGAATGCATATGGCAACATGGGGGCCATGCCCCAGATTCGCATTTGGGAGGGGATATGCTTTTGGGGTTCAAATGGAACGCTTAGGAACGCATATGGCAACATGGGGGCCATGCCCCAGATTCGCATTTGGGAGGGGATATGCTTTTGGGGTTCAAATGGAACGCTTAGGAACGCATATGACAACATGGGGGCCATGCCCCAGATTCGCATTTGGGAGGGGATATGCTTTTGGGGTACATGCTGTGAGCCATGGGTGCCGAACGTGACATGTGTTGTGGCAGCATGACAGTGCATGGTTTGAGGTGTGTGCATGCTTGACATGGCCTGCATATTTGCTGTCTGTTGTGATTACTGGACATGGCATTGGACGCATCGTTATGAGTGAGTGATAGTTGTGTGCCAGCCAACGTATTGCAGTTGTCCCATCTCCTTGGTGTGCGTGCTGCCCTGTGCCATGTGCATAACTGCAGTGCTCGGGGGGTGTGGCCCATGTTGTGTGTTGTTGCTCACAGTGTGTCGTGCGCTTAATTGACTTCTGGCACATGGTTGGTCATGGGCATGTGTCTTAGCGTGACTGCTGTATGTGTGGCAGCTGTGCGGATGACATGCCTTTCATGAGACTGGGGCTGACGGATGGGATGGATGGTATGTTGTATGTGCATGGTGTGTCTGTGAGTTTGATGGGTTCAGTGGTGTTCGTGTGCATTTATGTTGTTCCGCTCTGTTGCGTCTAGTGTTGTTTGTCTTACATAGGCGTAGTTGTGGGGTGTGTGGTTGACAGGCAGTAGGGGCTACATGGACAGGACTTCAATGGTGTTTCGGTTGTGTGTGATGAGTTGCACAGTGGCTGCCGTGTGGGACTATATTCAGTGTGGCTTGTGCATGCAGACGTGGCTCCTTGGGTGTTGCTATGTCTGTGATGGGTCATGTGGGGTGTGAGTCTGTTGTTCATGTCCGTGTGCACATTGTTCACTTGTTCGTGACGGTGGGCGGTGCTGCGTGTTCGTCTGCTACGTGACATGTCCCATGTGTTGGTCGTGTTATGGTCCTCATGCCTCCAGTAATCCAGCCCTGTCCAGTTTCCCACCTGCAAGTTGTTCGTGCGTGCACTGTACTGGATGCCACATGGCTCTAAGCGGGGGTGCTCCATGTTGCAGGTCTGTGGGGGTAGGGGGTGTTGTGGGTCGTAGGGGTGGCTGGACACCCACTGACACCGATTGCTGTGGACCGTGATGTCTGCCTTTCGGCTGTCGTTGTGCACTGCGGTGGCTGACACGTGGCTGTGGGGTGTGGGGGATGCTCCTCCTTGCTGTGCTGTGGGACTGGGGCCTGGTGTGTGTTGTACTTGGGCTGTCCACCGTCCCACCCACTGCACTTTGTGTTCCTGCCACTTACCTGTTACTTGTCGGTTAGTGCAGCTGTGGCGGACACATGGGTGTGGTGGGTGCTCGTTGTGGCGCTTCTGGCATATTTGGGGACCTGTTGGTGGTTACGTGGCTGGCTTAGTGTACACATGTCCCCACGCTTCTTACAGTTGTTCGGTTTGGGCTGTGTGTGGTAGTGTCTGTTGCATGTGTGTGTGATGTGTTGTGTATTGTGTGCTGGACATGGGGGTGTTTGTCCCTGGGAGCTGTGGCATGGTAGTTGCGCATGTGAGTACATAGCGGTGTGCTGGTATACATTAGTTTGTACTTACCAGCCTCCACTCCTCCTGCTAATCCGGCGAGGATCTCCGGATGTATTACGACTCGCACCTTCTCCTCCCACGCGCGGGATTCCCTCCGCCAGTGACGGCAGCCAGCTCTCTGTTTTTGCCCTCCTTCTTCTTGACCAGGCTCTTTACGTCATTCCAACGTTTGTTAATTTCGACTCTGTTCCTGGGCAGGGTCCCGACTGCATTGACCTGGTCTACGATCCGGTTCCACATTCTGTTTCTGGTGGCTAGTGGTGTGTGCTGGACCATGTTCCCATAGATTTGTGGGTACACCTTGATGATCTCGTCGACCATGACCGTCAGCTCCATGGGCGTGAACTTGGGCATTCTTTGTGGTGCCATGGTGTTTGTGGTGCTGGTGCGGTGTGTGTTGTGTAATGTGCAGGGGGTTTGTGGTGCCGGTGTTTGGTGGTGGTGGTGGTGGTGGTGGTGGTGGTGTTTGGTGGTGGTGGTGGTGGTGGTGGTGGTTGTGATGTGTGCGTTTCTGTGGTGTGCTGCTGTCCTTGCTGTGTCACTGTGTCCTCTCCTCTCTGGTTTGCAATGTAGCAAGGGGTTGTGGTCTGTGGGAGTGCTGCTTTTGTACTCACCTATGTGGGTGTGTCCTCATGGTCTGTTGTTTTCAGGTGTGTTGTGTCTGGGGTTCTGGCCTTTGTATTTTTTGTTTGTCCGGGGGTGTTTTCGGGATGTGTACTGTGCTTGTGTATTTGTGCGTGCCTTGCTGTGTGGACTTGTTGGCCATGTTGTGTGCTATTGGTTTTGTGTGCGGATGGTTTCTGTGCAGGTACGTTGGCGCCATGGCTTCTGCCGTGTCGATTCTCATCGGCGTTGTTTGCGCTGGCGGGCGGTATATTTGTGGTTTTTCCGCGTTCATGTCGGTGCGATCGTAATGTCACGTGCGGTGTGTCGGCCGTGAGGGCGGGCGGTTTTGTGTTGTTGTGCATGTTTCCGTCCGTGGCGGGCGGTTTGACTCCGACTCGGACGTTGGCGGGCGGTATTTTGTGTGCTTTTCCGCCGATGGCGGTTTTCGGTTTGTGAAATCGTAATGGCGTGGTCGGTGTTCAGGCGGTGTGTGCGGGCGGATTTTTGCCGCTTCCATGCCTGGCGGATTTATTTACGCCGGGTATCGTAATGGGCCCCTATATTATTAACAACGATATTTAGGATTCAATATTTTTGTACTTACCTGTTTGTAGATAGGAAGTCGATATTCTGTCACTCGATATTTTTACCTCCATATTGTGGCAGGTCGATATTATTCTCCTCGAGATTCTGTCAGTGATCCAGAAATGTTATGTTCTGTCCAAGCTAATATGATAGCTTCCAAATGTATGCACACATGTGGAAATGCAACAAACTTGGTGATCTGTGTAATTGCAGGTACATCAGGATACACATATATCATGTTCAATGAAGGTGACACAGTACCAATTGCATATAAATTGCATCTCTATACCAGATGCACCTGCTAACAGCAGTTCAGACTGCTGTACTGAGAGAGTGTGTCCTGGCTCAAGGAAAACAAATTACTGTTGTGACTCAGGTGCCGACCTTAGAGGCGGTTACCAGAGCAAACTCCCTCACTGCAACAGATGTTGAGTACAGATTTGACCCTACATTACAGACACAAGCTTTCTCCGGTAGGAGCAAGAATATCCTCTGCCTAATGAAATAATGCCTCTAGTTCACTATGACTACATCATATACACTGATGGTTCTGCTCAGCCTGCTGTAGGGACCAAGCACCAATATTCATCCGCATGCACAGTCGTAAAAGACTATATGCACAATGGAACCTTCCATCCTGGGAAAACCTACACGCAGTCACTAGGTGATTGTGTGGCACGGCTGGCAGATCTAGAAGCTCTAGTAATAGCACTACAGAACACGATTGATTGGTTCCCCACACTCATTGCGTGTGATTCATATTACTGTGTGCAGTAATATAATGATTATCTTAATTATTGGGGTCAGAATGGATTCAGGGACTCAAAAGGCTGCACAGTGAAGCACAAGGAACAAGTGGCAAAGCAGAAAGAATGTTTTCCACAGACTGATGTCATTCATACATTCATCAACGTGTTGGTGTTCACGTTGCAGAGAATTCACTGGCTGATGAAGCCACAAAGGAGATAGTTCGCACTACTGCAGTTGCTGCAATCACTCCTTAAGGTACGAGAACAGACAGAGACATTATGGTGGATGTCAACGCTGCACGCAATGACACACACCTGCTGAAAGGCTTTCCACTCAAGTACTCCTACAAGTTAGATGCACAAAACATGCTCAGATTCTATGGGAGGGGACAGAGTACTACCAAACAGTGATCACATACTACGATTAATACTGGCTGCACATGAGGGTCTGGCTTCTGCACACACAGGGGTAGCTACTACAATTTCACTATTGCAAACAATGCTATTGGTGACTGGGTCTCTACAAACAGAGTGTGCGAGTGGCTGTATGGGTATATGAGTGGTTGTGTGAGTATCTATAAGTCTGTATGACTGGATGTGTGATTGGCTGTATTGGTTAGTGAGAAGGTGCATGAGTGGTTGTATATATGAGTTAGTGGTTGTGTGACTGGCTGTATGGGGAGCTGATGTGTGAGTGGCTCAATATGGATCAGCAAGTAGGTGTGTGAGTGTTTGTACTGGTCTTGGAATGGGTATGTCAGTGGTTGTGGGTGAGTGGGTGTATGAGATGGTGTATTGGGGTGTAAGTATCTGTGTGAGTGGTTCTGTGGAGTGATGTCACTGCCGTGTGATGAGTGATGTAATATATGGGGTCATAAACAGTGCATTGCAGAGGCATACGTTATAGTTAGCTCAGCTTGCTATAACTGCTGAATTTCTGTAGTTTTGTATGAGTGAAATGTCAGCCTAACTATAATATCCTTGTTACAGTTTGTTTTTCCAATTAATTTCTAAGGTTTTTTAAATTCTGTTTTATAACTATATTGTCCCTGTAACCTTTGATTTGTTCAGTGAATTTCTATGTTTTTTTTAATGCTATTGCCTAACAATGACATCCTTGTAACCTTTGGTGTTTTCTGTAAATTTCTATGGTAGTTTTATTAGTATAAAATTCTTGTTTTTTTTATAGATCACTATTGTTTTTTAAATTGTGTTTACTAAGTATAACGTCTCTCTCCTTTTTTTTAAAGTACATTTTTATTAGCTTTTTGAATTCTGTGGGAGATTGTTCACAGGAGGTCTCCGAGAACCACAGTCAATGGCCGATCAACTGGATTTTTATGAGTTTACACAGCATTAAAAAAGGAATGGATATGTTGATGCAAAATATGACAAAAGAATTACAATCAGAAAGTACCACAAATAATAGAAAACTGTAAGGTGAAAGCAGTGACAATGATGTAAATAGGTAGGAAACAATATAGTACACAGAGTTCAAAACTAGATGACAGAGGAGTGACAATCATAGTCCAATGTAAATAATGATAGTACATTTTTTGGGGAAAAACTATTGAATACTATTAATATTTTATATATAAGTATTATAAATGCATTATTTTTAAATAAATTGTGGGATCCGCTGATTTCTTGCAGAATCAAAGGGTTTGTCCAGTTCTAACTCTGTGGTTTTTGTTCTGATCACGTGGTAGAAACAAAATGCCAAAATACTAATAAATTATTTTAGGGATTTAAGAAGCTTGTAATTACATTATAGTATTAGCCTGAAGATATTTAAAAGTTTCTTTAATGTTTTGTTTAATTTTTTTGGGTAAAATGAGTTGTTTTATTACTATGCAAATCTGAGGATTTGCTGCGGAATCCATGGAGTCACTCCATTTTAAAGACTAAAGCCCCATGCCAGGTGCAGGAAATCGGCATCAGTCAACGTGCATTGCTTACACCGTGTGTCCTCCCTCCGTCCATATCTATATAGTCTAGCAGGCGCATAGAACTTTTGCTGCAGGTACTTAACGTGTAAGATGTGTAAGTTACAATTTGGGGTTTGCAGCCTCATCAAAGTGCAGCAGAATTCCCATTACTCCTGTGTCCGGGTTGTATACAATGTGTTATTCCATCACTTGAACACTTTGATCATACGCAGCGGGCTATATTATTGGGTAGCATTCTATGGCGTGACCATATTTCTGTGTGTAGGGCTAGTGATCAGTGTCTGCAAGGTGTTCAGCATGGGAAACGATGGGTATAGGGTCCTGAGAGCTGAACGGAGTCAGTAGTATTCAAATGTACATGACGGTGTTTTGTTTCTTATAAAGGTCATGCCATTGGTGTCTAAAAATTTTCCCTCTGTGTATATGTCACCCAGCATAGGAATTCACACTCTTTTAAGAAGGGCGAGGGTCCCTTCCTCCCGCGTTACTGATAGGGCTGGATGGTGGCGTAGTGGGAGTACAGGAGCATAAAAGCTCAGTTTGCGGGTTCCTCTTCAACAACACCCAAAGTTTTGGAAAACCTAACCTAAAACAGTCACTTTGATCCTGGCTGTTGATGCATAAAGGTGCAAAGGTGATTGGTGCCTCACATTATGGCAGAAGCAGATGTTCCACCTCCTTCTGTTGCACGAGAGGAAGGAGTTCTAGAAAAGGAAGACGTTACTTCCACCCAAAAGCAGAGTGATGTGTGGAACTGGTTTGTAGCACCTTCTGGAGACAGGAAAGCCACTGCCAGGTATGCTGAATGCAAGCTGTGTGGGAAGCAGCTTACCAGAGGTACTATGAAAAAATATATGGCAGCACATCAAGAGCAACGATGAACGTGCATATTTATTTATGCTGAAGGAGAAAGCAACATGTTCTACTGACGCAGGAGGATCATCATCTACACCCAGCCAACTTTCTGGGAATATCAGCATTTCACCAACTTGCACTGAGTTTAAAGAAATGGTTGTTCACTGTTCTTAATGCCAAGAACGTGTTTTGAAAGAAAATGATGACAATATCACCATATTGGAGAAGGTGTAGGGACAGCATTGTTAATTGTTTTTGTTTCTTTCTAAAAGCACAAGAATATGTGCTAATCTCATACTTGTTAAGGAGATTGGAAGTTCCACAAGTGCCAAAGGACCCTCAGCCAACCATCTCTGAAGAATAAAACTTCATCAACCAGGATTGAAAATTAAATAGTGGTTGTCCCAAGATGTCATTTGAAAATATGGGGAAATTTTCTTGTTGAACAAACAGAAGTGTTTCCTTTGTTAATTTTTCTCTTTTTATCTTACTGTTTTAAAATTGGCATTTTTTTTTAATATGCAACAGTTCTGAATAGAATTTCATTCTTTGCACTTTTGCTATGCTAATTTGTGCATTTTTTGGTCAAATAAAAATGAAATATAAAAGATAATAAAAAGCACATTTTTTGAAAGAGCTGTGTCAATGTGTTCTTATTATTTTATGGCTGTATCAGTGTTTTAATAAGTCTGTGTTTCAGTGTTGCAGTGTATGTGTTATCATATGTCTGGGTGTGTTAGTGTATGAATAATGTCTGCATAGGTGTGTCCAAGTATGTGTTATTGTGTGGCTGCATGTGTAAATATATACGTCAGTGAGTGCTTGGGTGTGTTACTGTATGAATAAGTGTATGCCTGGGTGTGTCAGTGTATGCATGTATATGTGACTGGGTATCTTTATCCTTAAATAAATGTGTGTCTTGATGTGTCAATGTATGTCTTACTCTGTGTCTGGATGTGTCGCTGCAGAAAAGAGTTTGTATATTGTTGTGTCAGTATATCTGTCAGTCTATGCATCAGTGTGTTTATGGGTGTATCAGTTTATGTCATAGTGTGTGTGTAATTATGTTGGTGTATGCATCAATAAATGTTTTGCTTTGTGAATGTATGTGTGCATAGGTTTGTTGGTGTATAGTTAATTGTGTGTCTAGGGTTGTAAGTCTATGAATAAGTGTGAGTGTGCATGTGTCAGTGAATATATCAGAGTGTGTCTGGGTATGTCAGTGTATGGATAGGTATGTGCTTGGGTGTGTCAGTGTGTGCATCAGTGTGTGTTTGGGTCTCTCAGTGTATGAATGAGTATGCATACAGGTGTGTCAATGTATATTTCAGTGTGTGCCTGGGTGTGTCAGTGTATGAGTAGGTGTAAGTGGGGGTGTGTCAGTGTATCAATGAGTGTGTTCGTGGGTGTGTCAGTCCATGTATATTGTGTACCTGGGTGTGTCAGTATATGCATAGGTGTGTACCTGCTTGTATCAGTGTATATGTAAGTGTATGTTTGTGTCTGTCACTACATGCATGGGTGTATGCCTGGGTATGTCTGAGTATGTGTTAGTATATCTCTGGATGTGTCAGTGCATGAAAGGATGTGTGCATGGGTGTGTCAGTGTATGTGGTAGTGTATGCCTGAGTATTTGATTATATGTGTCAGGGGGTCCCTTGGTGTGTCAGTGTATGCATCAGTGTACTTGGGTATGTCAGTATATATGTTAGTGCATGGGTGTATCACTTTATATGCTAGTGTGAGTCTCGGTGTGTTAGTGTTTAAATAAGTGTGTGTCTAGGTGTGCTGGGTAACGATCATCGAGGTTAAAAGTTTGAGTGAATATTAAGTAAAGGGCTCAGGTGAGAGGTTTCCTGGCCTCGTGTATGCGTTGAATGAGGGATGAGGATATATTATGGCCATGAAAATGCCCCAAGTATTACATTTTTTGGGAAAATACAATCACAAAATACTGTGGGGCATATTCTCAATGAGCTATCGCCGAGTTATCGGCACTTTATCGCAGCCAAAGTTGCAATTAACTTATCACCCAATTCACAAGCCGGTGCTAACAGCCCATAGCACCAGTTTACCTACAATATCAGCTGCAAAAAACATCGACACAGAGGACCCCGGCAACTATCGCTAATGAGATTCAGAGTAGGTGTTCCCGTTTAAAAAGCCGCGTCAAAACCACACCGCAACATTCTCAACGACCAGCCAGATCTGGGGTGAGATCACAAAACATGCAATAATGCGCGTTAGCTGCAGGAAATTAACACCTGCTCTGACCTGGTGTAAAGTCGAACAACAGCCTGCACGACAAAAGGGAGCCCAGCCCACAGCCACACCTGAAGGACAACAGATGCCATGGAGCCACTGAACATGCGACCGGACACCCAAGAGGGCCCCAACACCCACCTCCACCTCCCCCAGGACCACCCCCACCCTCCCGGACACCCACCGCCCCCCCCGGACCAACACTGAGGCAGCGCAGACAAAGACAGCAACTCACCGAAAATGCACCAACCTCACAGACTCAACACCAGAGAATGTCATCGCCCACTATATGCTCAAAGGGACAACCCTCCTCCGCATCCTGACCACCATTGCCCACAGGCTGAAGGTACCAACACAGCGGACAACCAACATCCCACCTCAGACAAAGCTGCTGGCCGTGCTGCACGTGTTGGCCTCTGGTACCCTCCAACCAACATCTGCCTGAGACGGAGGAGTCACACAGCCAGGCCAATCCAAGTCCCCCACAACGGGCATGGATGTCACCATCAGCTAGGTTCCCCACTATCTATACTTCACACACTGCGCAGGAACAGCCCGAGACCAAGCAATGCGTGTACGCCACAGCTGGCATCCCGCACGTGTCAGGGGCAATTGACTGCACACATGTCCTACTAGTGGCCCCTGGCAACACTGCACACAATAAGCGCAAAAGAAAGCACAAGTATCCCACCAATGTGCAGGCAACAGTGGACCACCGTGGAACCTCTGCCAACCACCCAGGCAGTGTGAATGAATCCTACACCTTCCGACAGTCTAACATCAACCTGCACCACCAGGATGGCACCCACGGAAATGCACTGCTCGTTGGCCAATAACAAATGCACACACCACACACCTCAACTTCACAATCATGCAACACACAACACAGGAAATACACACCACACAAGCTCACATACAACATGCACACCCACCAGACACGACAGCACAACTCACTGTGGGAACCTGTGCCAGCCTGTTACATGAGCCATCAACGGCACAGCACCTCGGCCACACAATAGCAGAATGTCGGAAGAGGCGTTGACCAGGCATGTGCGAAGGAGGAAAGGGAACGATGAATGAGAATGTACACAATGCCAAGTGTGTCGTGGATGTGCTGGCCAGACTGCATTATGCAGGCCAAACACACATCCATGTCGACACACACCACTGGTGTTTGGAGTGTAGTGGACAGTGGACGCAACCATGTCACCCCAGCCAGTGGGGGAGTACGTGGAAATGTTGCCTGTTACGTCGGCCTCCTAAGCGGGAGTGGAGTGGGATGGCCGGACGTACACCAGGTCAGCGTAGGGGTGTGAATAAAAGGCACGTAACTCTGGGCGTGGTCCTCTTCTGGAATGCCCAACGTCTCTGCCAGGGCAGCACCTCCCACCCCACCACAAGGCCGACACTGTGAGCAGTGTTGCTAGCGATCGTGTGTGCCTGCTGCACCCCGGGATGCTGGTCCCCGAATCAGTCCTGCCCGCCCCTGCGCACCCAGGCCTCAATGCCCACCTGCCGACACCGGCGTGTGTCGAAGAGGGCCCACCACATGCCGGTGCAATCTCCAAGGCCGAGGCCTGCGACCTTGGCTGCCTCCTCAGACCATCGCGGCCTCCGCAACACAGGCACGCAGTACTCCTTTCACGTTGACGTACTCCACCGGCATGCACAGCGGACAAGTAGGTCACACATTTGGAACTGAGTCTTGTACACCATGGCAGAGCACATTAATCATGGCTGAGTGTATGTCACTATACCCCCTCGATGTGGTGCCAACAGGTCTTAGTAGTACATCACACCTGCAAGAATCTGTAGGCCCACGCGGACTACTGCTATCGGCCTACGCTGCGCCCGAGTAGGTCACAGAATTGGAACTGAACATCGATTATTCAATGGCAGAGTGCATATCATTGCACGCAAGGAGAGGCGTAAGAGGATGACGCATTGCATTTGTGAGTTGAAAAGGATCATCGTTACGGAGGTGATCCGACACTACCGACAACTGCCCTGATGTCACTAATTATGTGCATCGCGAGCCCACGACAAGTGGCATGTTGCCCACTGCTGACCGCTGCCTCCGGCCTACACTGCGGTCCAGTAGGTCACAGGGTCTTGATTTGGCAATGCCGGAGTTCATATCAGTGTACCGGCATCATCGCAGACTGCATCCCCTCTCAGCCCCGGTGCCACCAAGTCTGTTCCCCGACATTCATGGACACTTTCTGGTCATGCATTGGTGGCGTCTGAGTTTATGGACTAGGGGGTAGTTTTCATCCTCATGCAGTTGGTATCGAATTGGTGGTGGCAACGAGGCTGTCACTTTCCACTCCTCCATTTGCTGCTTCCGGATAGCTTCTGCCCTCTGCATCATGCCCTGGAGGACTCCTTCCACTGTCCCCCGCAACCCTCCGCCACAGTCAGCTTCGACATCGATGAGGACCCGCTCAGTCTGCGTGGCCCTGCCTCAGTGGACCGCAAGTCACCGTCCTGTGGTGGTGTGCCTGTGCCGGCCGCTGTGCATCCGGGGCCACTAACTCTGTGCAGCTCAAGTCAGGGTCCCTGACTGAATGAATATTGGATGACCTCTGTGACGGTGGTCTTGGGGTCATCAACGCCATGTGCATGTGGCCCTGCGCTGTCCGCTGCCTCCGGCCTCAACTGCGGACCACCAGGGCTCACACATCAAATCGAGTCCTGACCAGCCCGGACATCGCATCACCGCAGGAGGCACACGCCACCATCGCCAGGGCCAACTCCAACCACCATCTTCCAGAGTCGAAAAGTGGTACTGGCAGACTGACGGAGTTGCTCAGACCTGTCGTGGATGCCATCATCTCCCCTGCTCAGCACTCCAGGTGCCACTGTCTCAGTGCACTGCAACTCACGGACACCTCTGTTTGTATGTCGGGTGACCTCTGTACTTGCTCCGGCTCCCTCCATGTTGCTCAGCAGTTGACTCTGTTATGCATGTGTTTTCTGTTTCCAGTGCACTGGTGTCCACTGTTCAAGTTGTTGCCAGCACCAAGCACTCTGTGCGGGCTGGCTCATGCTCACCCCACACACATCCAGCACAGGCGTCACTGTACATGTGGACCTGCCAATAAAGGGGCCAGGCGCACGTGCGCGTAGCCAGTTCCACATTATATCTGCGTGTGTCCCTGTGGTCTTGTTGTATGCATGAGGGCCCTGGGCCCTAAGACATTACATTGTGCTGTGTACAGCGGATGCAGACATGTCACCGCAGGCAGCGGGTTGGGAGCTTGGGCATGTAGCTTTGTCGTCACCCTCTCAATTCGTAAGGGGAGTGGACTGGGCCGTCGTACGCAGAGCCAACGTGGGTGTGTGACTGGTATGTGCGTGCCCCTGGGCGTGGTTCTATACTAGGAATGTGCATCTGCATGTGTCTCTATGGCAGTGTGGGTCTCCTTTGTGGGGTGTAGGTGGTCCCTGAAGGGTAATGGACACCCATGTATGAGATCTAGTTTTCCTTCCATGGGTTCGGACCACACACCCCCCTTTCAGACCCCTCCTTTTGGCGTTCTGACACCTGGACTTGGGGTGCCATGTGTGGGTCGGTGTAGTGTTGTGAGCCAGCCGTGCTTGCGGGTGCATCATGCTGTGTGGTCTGTTGCAGGGGCTGGGTTATCCTCACAGTAGCTTGGCTGCCCAGGTCCTGGTGGTGGGTTGCGTGGGATGTCCATGGGCTGTTGTAGGGCATCGGTGTCGAAGGTGTGGTGGTCCTCTCCGGCATCACTGATGTGTGGTCTTCTGTGCTCTGCTGGAGGTGGTGTGTATCCCTCTGCAATGTGAAGGGGAGATGCATGTTGACATTGTGTTGACATGTATGTTGGCGCATTGTTCTTGTTTACATGCAGACTGTATGTTAATATACATTGTGACTGTTTTGGATGTGCAGGATTTAGATGTGGGACAGTGTACATTTGGACTACATGAAGGATGTGCGGTTGTATGCGTACATTTCCATTTCACAGTTTCCAGCTCTGTCAGATATAGTAGGCCTGTTTCTGCGCGTGTGCGGAGCCAGTTGTTTCCTCTGTTCTGCAGTGTCGGGGTTGCACATTGTACAACATTGTCGTCAATGTGGATGTGCTGTTATTGCTATGTGTGTGTGCTGCAGTGTGCCACGGCGATGAGGGACATGATCCAGGGTCATTGTGGGTGTGCAGTGTGCTACACATCGTTGCGCATGTGTGCCATTGTGCCCATCTCCCCCCGTGCCCCCAGTCCCTGGTCTTTACTCACCCTGTTGATGTTGTGTCAGGTCCTCTCGAGCTGTGTCCGTACTCCCTCCTCCTTGCACCGTCTCCACACTGATAACTGGCCTCATCTCCTCCAGCTCCTCCTGTGGCGCAGGACTCCCACCTCCTGTCGCCATTGCTGCCTTCCTGTTGGCAGCGGCTTTGGGCCTGGTTCAGGTTTTCACATCATGCCGGCGCCTCTTGGCCTCCTCCATTGGCCTCATCGACACTCCGGCTGCATTCAAGGTGGTCTGATTGTGGGTCAGTTGCTGGTAGTGTTCTGTCACCTCCGTGACGCTGATCATGTTTTCCGGCGGACTGCAACCCGTCTTCCTCTCCCTCTTCTCCTTGGCCTTCCCTGAACCAGTTGTTCCTTGCTGGTGGTCTGTGGGGCTTGTGGGGTTCGCGTTGGCCTCTGCCCTGGGTCAGGGTGCCTCCATGTTGCTACGCACATTGGATTGTTTCTGGGGTGTTGTTTGTGTAGCAATAATAGTACATTTTCCCACCCGACGCGTGGGATTTGCAGGCCTGTGGCTGGTTTTTGCAGATTTTTGTATCGCGATTGGCCTCATCCCATCTTTTTTTTAGTTAGTGTTTCACATTTTTGCGGCGTGGCGTTTATTTTAACGCGGTCAGTTGGCGTGTTATCTGGAGACTATCGCATGGTACCGCCGCATTGTGAATACTTGGTTAACACAGCGTTAATTTCCCGCGGTGGACTGCAATGTTGGAGGTTGCGTTAAGTAACTTTTGCGATGGTTATCACACGTTCTTGAGAATATGCCCCTGTAAATACTACAAAAACAGTAAGATGAAAGGAGTGACAATGATGGAAAAGGTAGAAAACAATGAAGTACATAGACAAAGGAGTGACAATGATGTCAACATTTAAAGAACGATAATACATTTATTTGGATAAAACAATTGAACACCATTAATATTTTATACAATATATATATATATATTCACTGAAAAAACCATAGGTTTCAGGCACGTTATAGTTAGAAATTAGCATTTAAAAAACCATAGAAATTAACTGAAAAAAGGTTTCAGGAACGTTATAGTTAGTTGGACATTTCACTTGTACAAAACCATAGAAATTCCGGCATTATAGTTAGTTCAGCTAACTATAACTCGTGCCCCCGCAATGCACTGCTGATGACGTCACATATTACATCATTCATGACATGGTCAGTGACATCACTGATGACATCACTGATGACATCTCAAATGACATCACTGATGACATCACTGATGACATCATCCACGTGAAAATCTGATGCACCTCCTCACACCTGAATATAACCTTTGATACACCCACTCTAAAATACAGACTACCATTTTCAAAAAAATAGACACATCAATACCAGTTACTAAATACGCACTGACTGATTCCTAGGTCTACACACACATCCACTCATTCACCCATACAGTCATTCATACATGCAGTCACTCATCAATACAACACTATCATATGCACTCCTACTCCTATACAGACACTCACACACTGCCACATATCCAGAGTTACTCACACACTTAGTCAGTCATGCAAAGAATCAATCATACTTCCATTTACTCACCTATACAGTTATACAGACACAACCTCACTTATTCATACAGATACTAACACATAATTACTCTCTTATAGAATCACTGATACAAATACACACTCATCCATGCAGCCACTCTCACAATTACTGACTCTCACATATAGTTATTTATATACACCATCACTCACATATACTGCCTTTTACATATGTAGTTACTTGTACATGTACCACTGAGACATCCATTCACTCACCAACACACCCATACACACACTCACCCACCCATACAGCTGTTTCCACATGCACTCTTGAACCCATACACCCCGTGAATCAACCACTCACACATCTATGCACAGAGTCACACACCTCCCACCCACCCACACACACACTCAGGCAGCCATACAAATACTCAGGCAAGCAATAAATAACCCATATAGACACTCATACAGCTACTCACCAACCCATGCAGCAGCTTACACAACAACAGACAGACTGATACAGACTTTCACAGAGTTTAGTCACTAACCCATGCATTCAGTAAGACACATTTAATCACTCACTTATACAGTCAGTCACGTACCTACTAAATCCTCCATACAGACACTTATACACCCACTCATTCCTCAGTACAGCTTGGCATATATATAAAACAAATTTAAACTTTACAGAAACACACAGTCACTGGATGATGTCATCAGTGATGTCATTTGAGATGTCATCAGTGATGTCATCAGTGATGTCACTGACCATGTCATGAATGATGTAATATGTGACATCATCAGCAGTGCATTACGGGCGTGAGTTATAGTTAGCTGAACTAACTATAACGCCAGAATTTCTATGCTTTTGTACAAGTGAAATGTCCAACTAACTATAACGTTCCTGAAACCTATGGTTTTTTCAGTTAATTTCTATGGTTTTTTAAATGCTAATTTCTAACTACAACGTGCCTGAAACCTATGGTTTTTTCAGTGAATTTCTATGGTTTTTTAAATGCTAATTTCTAACTATAACGTGCCTGAAACCTATGGTTTTTCCAGTGAATTTCAAAGGTTTTTTAAATGAAAATTTGTAAGTCTAATGTACCTCAATACTATGTTTTTATTATTATATATATATATATATATATTCACTGAAAAAACCATAGGTTTTAGGGACAGTTATAGTTAGTTGGACATTGCACTCGTACAAAACCCGTGAAATTCCCTGTTATAGTTAGTTCAGCTAACTATAACTCGCGCCCCGCAATGCACTGCTGATGACGTCACATATTACATCACTCATGACATGGTCAGTGACATCACTGATGACACACTGATGACATCTCAAATGACATCACTGATGACATCACTGATGACATCATCCAGTGACTGTGTGTTTCTGTAAAGTTTAAATATGTTTAATATATATAGGGAAAGGCGTATTGAAGAATGAGTGGGTGTATAAGTGTCTGAATGGATGATTTAGTACGTGAGTGACTGACTCTACAAGTGAGTGATTAAACGTATCTTACTGAATGCATGGGTTAGTGACTAAACTGTGTGAATGTCTGTATCCGTCTGTTTGTTGGTGTGTAAGTGGATGCATGGATTTGCGAATAGCTACATGAGTGTCTATATGGGTTATTGATTGGTTCTCTGAGTATCTGTATGGCTGCCTGAGTGTTTGTGTGGGTGGGGTGTGTGTGACTCTATACATAGATGTGTGAGTGGGTGATTCACTGGGTGCATGATTTCAAGAGTGCATCTGTGATGGACTGCTTGGGTGAGTGTGTGTATGGGTGTGTTAGTGAGTGAATGTATATCTCAGAGGTACATGTGCGAGTAACTACATATGTAAAAGGCAGTATATATGTGTGTTAGAGTATTTAAATGGCTATAAGTGAGAGTGTGTTATTGTGAGAGTGGCTGTATGGATGCGTGTGTGCTTGTATCAGTTATTGTATAAGAGCGTAAGAATGTGCTAGTATTTGCATGAGTAAGTGAGCTGGTGTGTGTATAACTGTATAGGTGAGTAAATGGGTGTGTGATTAATTTTTTGCATGACTGACTAGGTGTGTGAGTACCTCTATGGATGAGTGGCGGTGTGTGAGTGTTTATATAGGTGTATGAGTGCATATGATAGTCCTGTACTGAGTGACTGTAAGTATGAGTGACTGTACAGGTGAGTGAGTGGATGTGTGTGTAGACCTAAGAATCAGTGAGTGGGTATGTAGTTTTTGGTGTTGGAGTGTCTATGGTTTTGAGAATGGCAGTCTGTAATTTAGAGTGGGTGTATCAAAAGTTATATTAGGGTGTGAGAAGATGCATGAAATTATCACATGGATGATGTCATCAGTGATGTCATTTGAGATGTCATCAGTGATGTCATCAGTGATGTCACTGACCATGTCATGAGTGATGTAATATGTGACGTCATCAGCAGTGCATTGCGGGGCGCGAGTTATAGTTAGCTGAACTAACTATAACAGGGGAATTTCACGGGTTTTGTACGAGTGCAATGTCCAACTAACTATAACTGTCCCTAAAACCTATGGTTTTTTCAGTGAATTTCAAAGGTTTTTTAAATGCTAATTTCTAACTATAACGTGTCTGAAACCTATGGTTTTTTCAGTGAATTTCAAAGGTTTTTTAAATGCTAATTTCTAACTATAACGTGCCTGAAACCTATGGGTTTTTCAGTGAATTTCAAAGATTTTTTAAATGCTAATTTCTAACTATAACGTGCCTGAAACCTATGGTTTTTTCAGTGAATTTCAAAGGTTTTTTAAATGCTAATTTCTAACTATAACGTGCCTGAAAACTATGATTTTTTAAGTGAATTTCAAAGGTTTTTTAAATGCTAGTTTCTAACTATGCCAACAGAGGTAGGACATGTGAAGAAAGAAGAAAAAACGCACAGAAAGAAGCAAAAGATGTGCAGAAAGAACCAACAGAGGAGCAGAAAGAGGCCTTGTTGCAAAATCATCCTGTGCCCACAACTTTTTCAGACGGGTACTGGTGGTAACTGACTCTGACTAACCAGAGCCAGTGCGCGTTTGCACAGTGGTGAAGGGAGGCCTGAGGTGACATGTGTGCAAACGCGCCCGTGGCGCGTTTTAAGTTGCGGGATTAAGTCCCCTTGAATCCTGAGGGTCCCTGGGGCCCAACTAGCCCCCAGGTACCTACAGTTAGGACCACAGAGCTGAGTTGCAGAGAGGCGTTCCGAGGCCACGCACCTTTTTCACCTCTCTGCAACGCACCTCTGTTGTGCTTACTGAAGGTACCTGGTGGGCTAGTTGGCCCCCAGGATTCAAAGGGAATTAACTCCCCAACTTAAAACGCACCACAGGGCGTGTTTGCGCACATGTCACCTGAGGCCCCGCCCCCTCCCTTCACCACTGTGCAAACGCGCCCCGTGGCGCGTTTTAAGTTGGGGGATTAGGTCACCTTGAATCCTGAGAGTCCCTGGGGCCCAACCAGCCCACCAGGTACTTCCAGTAAGCACCACAGGCCTGCGTTGCAATGCCTGTAACAAATTGTGCAGTTGTGTTTAGGTAGTGAAGAGGGTCGTGCTGGGGGTAGTGTTTTAGGGTTTAGGGTAGTGCAGTGGTGTTTGTGTAGTGTAGGGGGTCATGCTGGGGGTAGATTTAGGGTTTAGGGTAGTGCAGTGGTGTTTGGGTAGTGTAGGCAGTCGTGCTGGGGGAGTGTTTTAGGGTTTAGGGTAGTACAGTGGTGTTTGGGTAGTGTAGGGGTCGTGCTGGGGTTAGTGTTTTAGGGTTTTAGGATTTAGGGTAGTGCAGTGGTGTTTGGGTAGTGTAGGGGATACTGCTGGGGGTAGTGTTTTAGGGTTTAGGGTAGTGCAATGGTGTTTGGGTAGTGTAGGGGGTACTGCTGGGGGTAGTGTTTTAGGGTTTAGGGTAGTGCAGTGGTGTTTGGGTAGCGTAGGGGGTACTGCTGGGGGTAGTGTTTTATGGTTTAGGGTAGTGCAGTGGTGTTTGGGTAGTGTAGGGGTTCATGCTGGGGTAGTTTTTTAGGGTTTAGGGTAGTGCAGTGGTGTTTGTGTAGTGTAGGAGGTCGTGTTTTAGGGTTTAGGGTAGTGCAGTGGTCTTTGGGTAGTGTAGGGAGTCGTGCGGGGGGTATTGTTTTAGAGTTTAGGGTAGTGCAGTGGTCTTTGGGTAGTGTAGGGGTTGTGCGGGGGTAGTGTTTTAGGGATTAGGGTAGTGCATTAGTATTTGGGTAGTGTAGGGGGTCATGCGGGGGTAGTGTTTTAGGGTTTAGGGCAGTGCAGTGGTGTTTAGGTAGTGTAGGGGGTCATGCTGGGGGAGTGTTTTAGGGTTTAGGGCAGTGCAGTGGTGTTCGGGTAGTGTAGGGGGTCGTGCTGGGGTGAGTGTTTGAGGGTTTAGGGCAGTGCAGTCGTGTTCGGGTAGTGTAGGGGGTCGTGCTGGGGGAGTATTTTAGGGTTTAGGGTAGTGCAGTGGTGTTCGGGTAGTGTAGGGGGTCATGCTGGGGGTAGTGTTCTAGGGTTTAGGGCAGTGCAGTGGTGTTCGGGCAGTGTAGGGGGTCGTGCTGGGGGTGGTGTTTCAGGGCTAGGGCAGTGCAGTGATGTTCGGGCAGTGTAGGGGGTCGTGCAGGGGGTGCTGTTTCAGGGTTTAGGGCAGTGCAGTGGTGTTCGGGCAGTGTAGCGGGTCGTGCAGGGGTGGTGTTTCAGGGTTTAGGGCAGTGGTGTTTGGGCAGTGTAGGGGGTCATGCTGGGGGTGGTGTTTCAGGGTTTGGGGCAGTGCAGTGGTGTTCGAGCAGTAAAGGGGGTCATGCTGGGGATGGTGTTTCAGGGTTTAGGGCAGTGCAGTGGTGTTCGGGCAGTGTAGGGGGCGGTGCAGGGGGTGGTGTTTCAGGGTTTAGGGCAGTGCAGTGGTGTTCGGGCAGTGTAGGGGGTGGTGCAGGGGGTGGTGTTTCAGGGTATAGGGCAGTGCAGTGGTGTTCGGGCAGTGTAGGGGGTCGTGCAGGGGGTGGTGTTTCAGGGTTTAGGGCAGTGCAGTGGTGTTCGGGCAGTGTAGGGGGCGGTGCAGGGGGTGGTGTTTCAGGGTTTAGGGCAGTACAGTGGTGTTCGGGCATTGTAGGAGGTGGTGCTGGGGCTGGTGTTTCAGGGTTTAGGGCAGTGCAGTGGTGTTCGGGCAGTGTAGGGGGTCGTGCTGGGGCTGGTGTTTCAGGGTTTAGGGCAGTGCAGTGGTGTTCGGGCAGTGTAGGGGGTCGTGCTGGGGCTGGTGTTTCAGGGTTTAGGGCGGTGCAGTGGTGTTCGGGCAGTGTTGGGGGTCGTGCTGGGGCTGGTGTTTCACGGTTTAGGGCAGTGCAGTGGTGTTCGGGCAGTGTAGGGGGTCTTGCTGGGGCTGGTGTTTCAGAGTCTAGGGCAATGCAGTGGTGTTCGGGCAGTGTAGGTGGTCTTGCTGGGGCTGGTGTTTCAGGGTTTAGGGCAGTGCAGTGGTGTTCGGGCAGTGTAGAGGGTCGTGCTGGGGGTGGTGTTTCAGGGTTTAGGGCAGTGCAGTGGTGTTCGGGCAGTGTAGGGGGTCGTGCTGGGGCTAGTGTTTCAGGGTTTAGGGCAGAGCAATGGTGCTCAGGCAGTGTAGGGGTTGTGCTGGGGGTGATGTTTCAGGGTTTAGGGCAGTGCAGTGGTGTTAGGGCAGTGTAGGGGGTCGTGCTGGGGGTGGTGTTTCCGGGTTTTGGGCAGTGCAGTGGTGTTCCGGCAGTGTAGGGGGTCGTGCAGGGGTGGTGTTTCAGGGTTTAGTGCAGTGGTGTTCGGGCAGTGTAGGGGGTCGTGCTGGGGTGGTGTTTCAGGGTTTAGGGCAGTGCAGTGGTGTTCGGGCAGTGTAGGGTGTCGTGCTGAGGGGTGGTGTTTCAGGGTTTAGGGCAGTGCAGTAGTGTTTGGGCAGTGTAGGGGGTCGTGCAGGGGATGGTGTTTCAGGGTTTAGGGCAGTGCAGTGGTGTTCGGCCAGTGTAGGTAGTCTTGCTGGGGGTGGTGTTTCAGGGTTTTGGGCAGTGCAGTGGTGTGCGGGCAGTGTACGGGGTCGTGCTGGGGCTGGTGTTTCAGGGTTTAGGGCAGTGCAGTGGTGTTCGGGCAATGTAGGGGGTCATGCTGAGGGTGGTGTTTCAGGGTTTAGGGCAGTGCAGTGGTGTTCGGGCAGTGTAGGGGGTCGTGCTGGGGCTGGTGTTTCAGGGTTTAGGGCAGTGCAGTGGTGTTCGGGCAGTGTAGGGGGTCGTGCTGGGGCTGGTGTTTCAGGGTTTTGGGCAGAGCAGTGGTGTTCGGGCAGTGTAGGGGGTCATGCTGGGGGTGGTGTTTCAGGGTTTAGGGCAGTGCAGTGGTGTTTGGGCAGTGTAGGGGTCTTGCTGGGGGTGGTGTTTCAGGGTTTAGGGGCAGTGGTGTTCGGGCAGTGTAGGGGGTCTTGCTGGGGGTGATGTTTCAGGGTTTAGGGCAGTGCAGTGGTGTTTGGGCAGTGTAGGGGGTCGTGCTGGGGGTGGTGTTTCAGGGTTTAGGGCAGTGCAGTGGTGTTCTGGCAGTGTAGGGGGTCATGCTGGGGGTGGTGTTTCAGGGTTTAGGGCAGTGCAGTGGTGTTCGGGCAGTGTAGGGGTCGTGCAGGGGGTGGTGTTTCAGGGTTTAGGGCAGTGCAGTGGTGTTCGGGCAGTGTAGGGGGTCGTGCTGGGGCTGGTGTTTCAGGGTTTAGGGCAGTGCAGTGGTGTTCGGGCAGTGTAGGGGGTCTTGCTGGGGGTGGTGTTTCAGGGTTTAGGGCAGTGGTGTTCGGGCAGTGTAGGGGGTCTTGCTCGGGGTGATGTTTCAGGGTTTAGGGCAGTGCAGTGGTGTTCGGGCAGTGTAGGGGGTCTTGCTGGGGGTAGTGTTTCAGGGTTTAGGGCAGTGCAGTGGTGTTTGTGCAGTATAGGGGGTCGTGCTGGGGATGGTGTTTCTGGGTTTAGGGCAGTGCAGTAGTGTTCGAGCAGTGTAGGGGGTTGTGCAGGGGTGGTGTTTCAGGGTTTAGTGCAGTGGTGTTCGGGCAGTGTAGGGGGTCGCGCTGGGGGTGGTGTTTCAGGGTTTAGGGCAGTGCAGTGGTGTTCGGGCAGTGTAGGGGGTCATGCACGGGGTGGTGTTTCAGGGTTTAGGGCAGTGCAGTGATGTTCGGGCAGTGTAGGGTGTTGTGCTGGGGCTGGTGTTTCAGGGTTCAGGGCAGTGCAGTGGTGTTCAGGCAGTGTAGGGGGTCGTGCTGAGGCTGGTGTTTCACGGTTTAGGGCAGTGCAGTGGTGTTCGGGCAGTGTAGGGGGTCGTGCTGGGGCTGGTGTTTCAGGGTTTAGGGCAGTGCAGTGGTGTTCGGGCAGTGTAGGGGGTCATGCTGGGGCTGGTGTTTCAGGGTTTAGGGCAGTGCAGTGGTGCTCGGGCAGTGTAGGGGGTCGTGCTGGGGGTGATGTTTCAGGGTTTAGGGTAGTGCAGTGGTGTTCGGGCAGTGTAGGTGGTCGTGCAGGGGCTGGTGTTTCAAGGTTTAGGGCAGTGCAGTGGTGTTCGGGCAGTGTAGGGGGTCGTGCTGGGGCTGGTGTTTCAGGGTTTTGGGCAGAGCAGTGGTGTTCGGGCAGTGTAGGGGGTCATGCTGGGGGTAGTGTTTCAGGGTTTAGGGCAGTGCAGTGGTGTTCGGGCAGTGTAGGGGGTCGTGAAGGGGTGGTGTTTCAGGGTTTAGGGCAGTGCAGTGGTGTTCGGGCAGTGTAGGGGGTCGTGCTAGGGGTGGTGTTTCAGGGTTTAGGGCAGTGCAGTGGTGTTCGGGCAGTGTAGGGGGTCATGCAGGGGCTGGTGTTTCAGGGTTTAGGGCAGTGCAGTGGTGTTCGGGCAGTGTAGGGGGTCGTGCTGGGGGTAGTGTTTTAGGGTTTAGGGTAGTGCAGTGGTGCTTGTGTAGTGTAGGGGGTCGTGCTGGGGGTAGTGTTTTAGGGTTTAGGGTAGTGCAGTGGTGTTTGTGTAGTGTAGGGGGTCATGTTTTAGGGTAGTGCAGTGGTGTTTGGGTAGTGTAGGGGGTCGTGCTGGGGGTAGTGTTTTAGGATTTAGGTTAGTGCAGTGGTGTTTGGGCAGTGTAGGGGGTCGTGCTGGGGGTAGTGTTTTAGGGTTTAGGGTAGTGCAGTGGTGTTTGTGTAGTGTAGGGGGTCATGCTGGGGGTAGTGTTTTAGGGTTTAGGGTAGTGCAGTGGTGCTTGTGTAGTGTAGGAGGTCGTGCTGGGGGTAGTGTTTTAGGTTTAGGGTAGTGCAGTGGTGTTTGTGTAGTGTAGGGGGTCATGTTTTAGGGTAGTGCAGTGGTGTTTGGGTAGTGTAGGGGTCGTGCTGGTGGTAGTGTTTTAGGATTTAGGTTAGTGCAGTGGTGTTTGGGTAGTGTAGGGGGTCGTGCTGGGGGTAGTGTTTTAGGGTTTAGGATAGTGCAGTGGTGCTTGTGTAGTGTAGGGGGTCGTGCTGGGGGTAGTGTTTTAGGGTTTAAGGTAGTGCAGTGGTGTTTTTGTAGTGTAGGGGGTCATGTTTTAAGATGCAATGCTCCAATACCTGACCAGTCTGCACTACATAAAACTGCAAAAAACTAAAAATAAAAAGTGTTTTGCACACTTTTGTCATTGGGCTATATGTGGGCTACATCTGGGTAATATTTGTGCTACATTTGGGCTCTTTTTTCACTGGTGGCCATCTTGGAAGACTTCTTTGTTATGAAGTTTCCTAATTTCTTCATTTACTGCAGTCTCCTCAGTAGGAAATGCTTTCAGTTTTTACTTTGATTCCATCAAGAAGGCATTCAGATGTCTCACATCTGCCATAAATTCAGAATGTTAGCACTCTAGTTGCTCATTAGATCACTGGAGTAAAGCTACTGCTCACCAGGGAGTTAACTGGTAGTCTGCTGCTGGTATTGAAAGTGATTGTTTCAGTCTGCATGTCAGAATTTTCTAATGAAATAGAAGAGGATTTGAGATCTCACTTAAAACATGCCCTAATTTTTCTTTCTGCAGCACTAACCATAATTTCTATTTCAAAAAGAACCCTCATTTTGTTCCTTTTTAAATTAAATGTTTTAAGTGTTACTGGTTTATTCCAATCAAGATGGCTTCAGGTGTGCCATACTTTTGTCATAAGTAAGGCTGTTAGCGCTCTAGTTGTTCTTTAGAACACTCTGGGAAGCTGCAGTAGAACACAAAGGCATCAACTGGCAGGCTGCTCCTGTTGAAATATAACAGGAAGATATTTGAGATCACACTTGAAATATGTCCTAATTTTTCTTTCTACAGCACTAACCATAATTTCTATGACAAAATGAACCCCATCATTTTGTTCCTTTTTAAATTAAATGTTTTAAGTGTTACCAGTTTATTCCAATCAAGATGGCTTCAGGTGTGCCATACTTTTGTCATAAGTAAGGCTGTTAGCGCTCTAGTTGTTCTTTAGAACACTCTGGGAAGCTGCAGTAGAACACAAAGGCATCAACTGGCAGGCTGCTCCTGTTGAAATATAACAGGAAGATATTTGAGATCACACTTGAAACATGTCCTAATTTTTCTTTCTACAGCACTAACCATAATTTCTATGACAAAATGAACCCCATCATTTTGTTCCTTTTTAAATTAAATTGTTTAAGTGTTACCAGTTTATTCCAATCAAGATGGCTTCAGGTGTGCCATACTTTTGTCATAAGTAAGGCTGTTAGCACTCTAGTTGTTCTTTAGAACACTCTGGGAAGCTGCAGTAGAACACAAAGGAATCAACTGACAGTCTCTGCCCTTGTTGGATGTACATGTTTTACTGAGAATGTCAGACTTCATTCTCACATGAGTGAGAAAGATAATGTGAATTTACAGAAAATATGCTCTCATTTTAGCTTCTGGAGCACCTTCCAAACCTCCATGGGACAAGCATGAGAAAATAGTGTTCTCTCAAACATGATTCATGATATCCCAGCAGAAGGTTTTTCACATGGTAAAATCACCTTAGAATACACCACAATTCCTAAAATTAGTATGGTACCATCAACAAATAAATTCTAATGTAACTAAAGCCTGTTATCACCCTTTATAGTTCTCCTTTTGGTGACCCTCAAAATCTTCTATTCACTACAATGCATTTCAATGAGGTACTATCATTTATATTGGTCCCAAGATGGCTGCCAGCAATTCCAGGATGAAGTGCTGACAGCCAATCAGATCTCACGATGACATGTGTGGTTAGGCTCCGCCCAGATATATATGTGACTTTACTTTTGATTTTCTCAGGAACTACTGAACGGATTTACACCATTTAAGCAAAAGGCACGACACTGAACCAAGGGCTACCTCTTTGCCAAATTTGGTGTAATTCCGTTCAGCAGTTCGGGCTGTAGCTGCGACTAAAGGTTCCTATGGAAAAATGAATGGGGAAAACGCGTTTTGGGACCCCCTTTTTCTCGGCCCCCGCTTGACGTATCACCCCGAGACTTTCAGGATAGGAGCGGACCGGAGCGCCCCAACAAGTTGGAAACTTTCGCGAAGATTCGTCAACCGGCGCCAACGTTATTTCAAATAGAATGTCGCGGATTTCCTATGGATAATAGGTTTTAACTATAACTATCTACTGGCGACCGCCAGTAGATAATATATTATCTACTGGCGGTCGCCAGTAGATAGTTATAGTTAAAACCTATTATCCATAGGAAATCCGCGACATTCTATTTGAAATAACGTTGGCGCCGGTTGACGAATGTTCGCGAAAGTTTCCAACTTGTTGGGGCGCTCCGGTCCGCTCCTATCCTGAAAGTCTCGGGGTGATACGTCAAGCGGGGGCCGAGAAAAAGGGGGGTCCCAAAACACGTTTTCCCATTCATTTTTCCATAGGAACCTTTAGTCGCAGCTACAGCCCGAACTGCTGAACGGAATTACACCAAATTTGGCAAAGAGGTAGCCCTTGGTTCAGTGTCGTGCCTTTTGCTTAAATGGTGTAAATCCGTTCAGTAGTTCCTGAGAAAATCAAAAGTAAAGTCACATATATATCTGGGCGGAGCCTAACCACACATGTCATTGTGAGATCTGATTGGCTGTCAGCACTTCATCCTGGAATTGCTGGCAGCCATCTTGGGACCAATATAAATGATAGTACCTCATTGAAATGCATTGTAGTGAATAGAAGATGTTGAGGGTCACCAAAAGGAGAACTATAAAGGGTGATAACAGGCTTTAGTTACATTAGAATTTATTTGTTGATGGTACCATACTAATTTTAGGAATTGTGGTGTATTCTAAGGTGATTTTACCATGTGAAAAACCTTCTGCTGGGATATCATGAATCATGTTAGAGAGAACACTATTTTCTCATGCTTGTCCCATGGAGGTTTGGAAGGTGCTCCAGAAGCTAAAATGAGAGCATATTTTCTGTAAATTCACATTATCTTTCTCACTCATGTGAGAATGAAGTCTGACATTCTCAGTAAAACATGTACATCCAACAAGGGCAGAGACTGTCAGTTGATTCCTTTGTGTTCTACTGCAGCTTCCCAGAGTGTTCTAAAGAACAACTAGAGTGCTAACAGCCTTACTTATGACAAAAGTATGGCACACCTGAAGCCATCTTGATTGGAATAAACTGGTAACACTTAAACAATTTAATTTAAAAAGGAACAAAATGATGGGGTTCATTTTGTCATAGAAATTATGGTTAGTGCTGTAGAAAGAAAAATTAGGACATGTTTCAAGTGTGATCTCAAATATCTTCCTGTTATATTTCAACAGGAGCAGCCTGCCAGTTGATGCCTTTGTGTTCTACTGCAGCTTCCCAGAGTGTTCTAAAGAACAACTAGAGTGCTAACAGCCTTACCTATGACAAAAGTATGGCACACCTGAAGCCATCTCGATTGGAATAAACTGGTAACACTTAAAACATTTAATTTAAAAAGGAACAAAATGATGGGGTTCATTTTGTCATAGAAATTATGGTTAGTGCTGTAGAAAGAAAAATTAGGACATATTTCAAGTGTGATCTCAAATATCTTCCTGTTATATTTCAACAGGAGCAGCCTGTCAGTTGATGCCTTTGTGTTCTACTGCAGCTTCCCAGAGTGTTCTAAAGAACAACTAGAGCGCTAACAGCCTTACTTATGACAAAAGTATGGCACACCTGAAGCCATCTTGATTGGAATAAACCGGTAACACTTAAAACATTTAATTTAAAAAGGAACAAAATGAGGAGTTCTTTTGAAATAGAAATTATGGTTAGTGCTGCAGAAAGAAAAATTAGGGCATGTTTTAAGTGAGATCTCAAATCCTCTTCTATTTCATTAGAAAATTCTGACATGCAGACTGAAACAATCACTTTCAATACCAGCAGCAGACTACCAGTTAACTCCCTGGTGAGCAGTAGCTTTACTCCAGTGATCTAATGAGCAACTAGAGTGCTAACATTCTGAATTTATGGCAGATGTGAGACACATCTGAATGCCTTCTTGATGGAATCAAAGTAAAAACTGAAAGCATTTCCTACTGAGGAGACTGCAGTAAATGAAGAAATTAGGAAGCTTCATAACAAAGAAGTCTTCCAAGATGGCCACCAGTGAAAAAAGAGCCCAAATGTAGCACAAATATTACCCAGATGTAGCCCACATATAGCCCAATGACAAAAGTGTGCAAAACACTTTTTTTTAAAGTTTTTTTGCAGTTTTATGTAGTGCAGACTGGTCAGGTATTGGAGCATTGCATCTTAAAACATGACCCCCTACACTACAAAAACACCACTGCACTACCTTAAACCCTAAAACACTACCCCCAGCACGACCCCCTACACTACACAAGCACCACTGCACTATCCTAAACCCTCAAACACTACCCCCAGCACGACCCCCTACACTACCCAAACACCACTGCACTACCTAAATCCTAAAACACTACCACCAGCACGACCCCTACACTACCCAAACACCACTGCACTACCCTAAAACATGACCCCCTACACTACACAAACACCACTGCACTACCCTAAACCCTAAAACACTACCCCCAGCACGACCCCCTACACTACACAAGCACCACTGCACTACCCTAAACCCTAAAACACTACCCCCAGCACGACCCCCTACACTACACAAACACCACTGCACTACCCTAAACCCTAAAACACTACCCCCAGCACGACCCCCTACACTACCCAAACACCACTGCACTAACCTAAATCCTAAAACACTACCCCCAGCACGACCCCCTACACTACCCAAACACTACTGCACTACCCTAAAACATGACCCCCTACACTACACAAACACCACTGCACTACCCTAAACCCTAAAACACTACCCCCAGCACGACCCCCTACACTACACAAGCACCACTGCACTACCCTAAACCCTAAAACACTACCCCCAGCACGACCCCCTACACTGCCCGAACACCACTGCACTGCCCTAAACCCTGAAACACCAGCCCCTGCATGACCCCCTACACTGCCCGAACACCACTGCACTGCCCTAAACCCTGAAACACCACCCCTAGCACGACCCCCTACACTGCCCGAACACCACTGCACTGCCCTAAACCCTGAAACACCACCCCCTTCACGACCCCCTACACTGCCCGAACACCACTGCACTGCCCTAAACCCTGAAACACCACCCACAGCATGACCCCCTACACTGCCCGAACACCACTGCACTGCCCTAAACCCTGAAACACTACCCCCAGCAAGACCCCCTACACTGCCCGAACACCACTGCACTGCCCTAAACCCTGAAACATCACCCCCAGCAAGACCCCCTACACTGCCCGAACACCACTGACCTAAACCCTGAAACACCACCCCCAGCACGACCCCCTACACTGCCCGAACACCACTGCACTGCCCTAAACCCTGAAACACTACACCCAGCATGACCCCCTACACTGCCCGAACACCACTGCTCTGCCCAAAACCCTGAAACACCAGCCCCAACACGACCCCCTACACTGCCCGAACACCACTGCACTGCCCTAAACCTTGAAACACCAGCCCCTGCACGACCCCCTACACTGCCCGAACACCACTGCACTACCCTAAACCCTGACACATCACCCCCAGCACGACCCCCTACACTGCCCGAGCACCACTGCACTGCCCTAAACCCTGAAACACCAGCCCCAGCACAACCCCCTACACTGCCCGAACACCACTGCACTGCCCTAAACCCTGAAACACCAGCCCCAGCACGACCGCCTACAGTGCCCGAACACCACTGCACTGCCCTAAACCCTGAAACACCAGCCCCAGCACGACCCCCTACACTGCCCGAACACCACTGCACTGCCCTAAACCGTGAAACACCAGCCTCAGCACAACCCCCTACACTGCCTGAACACCACTGCACTGCCCTGAACCCTGAAACACCAGCCCCAGCACAACACCCTACACTGCCCGAACACCACTGCACTGCCCTAAACCCTGAAACACCAGCCCCAGCACGACCCCCTACACTGCCCAAACACCACTGCACTGCCCTAAACCCTGAAACACCAGCCCCAGCACGACCCCCTACACTGCCCGAACACCACTGCACTAGACCCTGAAACACCAGCCCCAGCACCACCCCCTACAATGCCCGAACACCACTGTACTGCCCTAAACCCTGAAACACCACCCCCTGCACCGCCCCCTACACTGCCCGAACACCACTGCACTGCCCTAAACCCTGAAACACCACCCCCTGCATGACCCCTACACTGCCCGAACACCACTGCACTGCCCTAAACCCTGAAACACCACCCCTGCACCACCCCTACACTGCCCGAACACCACTGCACTGCCCTAAACCCTGAAACACCACCCCCTGCACCGCCCCCTACACTGCCCGAACACCACTGCACTGTCCTAAACCCTGAAACACCACCCCCAGCATGACCCCCTTTACTGCTCGAACACCACTGCACTGCCCCAAACCCTGAAACACCACCCCCAGCATGACCCCCTACACTGCCCAAACACCACTGCACTGCCCTAAGCCCTGAAACACCACCCCTAGCACGACCCCCTACACTGCCCGAACACCACTGCACTGCCCTAAACCCTGAAACACCACCCCCTTCACGACCCCCTACACTGCCCGAACACCACTGCACTGCCCTAAACCCTGAAACACCACCCCCAGCACGACCCCTACACTGCCCGAACACCACTGCACTGCCCTAAACCCTAAAACACCACCCCCAGCACGACCCCCTACACTGCCCGAACACCACTGCACTGCCCTAAACCCTAGAACACTGCCCCCAGCATGACCCCCTACACTACCCGAACACCACTGCACTACCCTAAACCCTAAAATACTCCCCCAGCACGACCCCCTACACTACCCGAACACCACTTCACTGGCCTAAACCCTAAAACACTCCCCCAGCACGACCCCCTACACTACCCGAACACCACTGCACTGCCCTAAACCCTAAAACACTCCCCCAGCACGACCCCCTACACTACCTAAACACCACTGCACTGCCCTAAACCCTAAAAGACTACCCCCGCATGACCCCCTACACTACCCAAATACCAATGCACTACCCTAATCCCTAAAACACTACCCCCGCACAACCCCCTACACTACCCAAAGACCACTGCACTACCCTAAACTCTAAAACAATACCCCCGCACGACTCCCTACACTACCCAAAGACCACTGCACTACCCTAAACCCTAAAACACGACCTCCTACACTACACAAACACCACTGCACTACCCTAAACCCTAAAAACTACCCCCAGCACGAACCCCTACACTACCCAAACACCACTGCACTACCCTAAACCATAAAACACTACCCCCAGCAGTACCCCCTATGCTACCCAAACACCACTGCACTACCCTAAACCCTAAAACACTACCCCCAGCAGTACCCCCTACACTACCCAAACACCATTGCACTACCCTAAACCCTAAAACAGCTACCCCCAGCAGTATCCCCTACACTACCCAAACACCACTGCACTACCCTAAACCCTAAAACCCTAAAACACTAACCCCAGCACAACCCCCTACACTACCCAAACACCACTGTACTACCCTAAACCCTAAAACACTCCCCCAGCACAACTCCCTACACTACCCAAACACCACTGCACTACCCTAAACCCTAAATCTACCCCCAGAATGACCCCCTACACTACACAAACACCACTGCACTACCCTAAACCCTAAAACACTACCCCCTGCACGACCCTCTTCACTACCTAAACACAACTGCACAATTTGTTACAGGCGTTGCAACGCAGGCCTGTGGTGCTTACTGGAAGTACCTGGTGGGCTAGTTGGGCCCCAGGGACTCTCAGGATTCAAGGTGACCTAATCCCCCAACTTAAAACGCGCCACGGGGCGCGTTTGCACAGTGGTGAAGGGAGGGGGCGGGGCCTCAGGTGACATGTGCGCAAACACGCCCTATGGTGCGTTTTAAGTTGGGGAGTTAATTCCTTTGAATCCTGGGGGCCAACTAGCCCACCAGGTACCTTCAGTAAGCACAACAGAGTTGCGTTGCAGAGAGGTGAAAAAAGTGCGTGGCCTCGGAACGCCTCTCTGCAACTCAGCTCTGTGGTCCTAACTGTAGGTACCTGGGGGCTAGTTGGGCCCCAGGGACCCTCAGGATTCAAGGGGACTTAATCCCGCAACTTAAACCGCGCCACGGGGCGCGTTTGCACACATGTCACCTCAGGCCTCCTCCCTTCACCACTGTGCAAACGCGCACTGGCTCTGGTTAGTCAGAGTCAGTTACCACCAGTACCCGTCTGAAAAAGTTATGGGCACAGGATGATTTTGCAACAAGGCCTCTTTCTGCTCCTCTGTTGGTTCTTTCTGCACATCTTTTGCTTCTTTCTGTGCGTTTTTCTTCTTTCTTCACATGTCCTACCTCTGTTGGCATAGTTAGAAACTAGCATTTAAAAACCTTTGAAATTCACTTAAAAAATCATAGGTTTCAGGCACGTTATGGTTAGAAATTAGCATTTAAAAACCTTTGAAATTCACTGAAAAAACCATAGGGTTCAGGCAAGTTATAGTTAGAAATTAGCATTTAAAAACCTTTGAAATTCACTGAAAAAACCATAGGTTTCAGGCACGTTATAGTTAGAAATTACCATTTAAAAAACCTTTGAAATTCACTGAAAAAACCATAGGTTTCAGACACGTTATAGTTAGAAATTAGCATTTAAAAAACCTTTGAAATTCACTGAAAAAACCATAGGTTTTAGGGACAGTTATAGTTAGTTGGACATTGCACTCGTACAAAACCCGTGAAATTCCCCTGTTATAGTTAGTTCAGCTAACTATAACTCGCGCCCCGCAATGCACTGCTGATGACGTCACATATTACATCACTCATGACATGGTCAGTGACATCACTGATGACATCACTGATGACATCTCAAATGACATCACTGATGACATCATCCATGTGATAATTTCATGCATCTTCTCACACCCTAATATAACTTTTGATACACCCACTCTAAATTACAGACTGCCATTCTCAAAACCATAGACACTCCAACACCGAAAACTACATACCCACTCACTGATTCTTAGGTCTACACACACATCCACTCACTCACCTGTACAGTCACTCATACTTACAGTCACTCAGTACAGGACTATCATATGCACTCATACACCTATATAAACACTCACACACCGCCACTCATCCATAGAGGTACTCACACACCTAGTCAGTCATGCAAAAAATTAATCACACACCCATTTACTCACCTATACAGTTATACACACACCAGCTCACTTACTCATACAAATACTAGCACATTCTTACGCTCTTATACAATAACTGATACAAGCACACACGCATCCATACAGCCACTCTCACAATAACACACTCTCACTTATAGCCATTTAAATACTCTAACACACATATATACTGCCTTTTACATATGTAGTTACTCGCACATGTACCACTGAGATATACATTCACTCACTAACACACCCATACACACACTCACCCACCCAAGCAGTCCATCACAGATGCACTCTTGAAATCATGCACCCAGTGAATCACCCACTCACACATCTATGTATAGAGTCACACACACCCCACCCACACAAACACTCAGGCAGCCATACAGATACTCAGAGAACCAATCAATAACCCATATAGACACTCATGTAGCTATTCGCAAATCCATGCATCCACTTACACACCAACAAACAGACGGATACAGACATTCACACAGTTTAGTCACTAACCCATGCATTCAGTAAGATACGTTTAATCACTCACTTGTAGAGTCAGTCACTCACGTACTAAATCATCCATTCAGACACTTATACACCCACTCATTCTTCAATACGCCTTTCCCTATATATATTAAACATATTTAAACTTTACAGAAACACACAGTCACTGGATGATGTCATCAGTGATGTCATCAGTGATGTCATTTGAGATGTCATCAGTGATGTCATCAGTGATGTCACTGACCATGTCATGAGTGATGTAATATGTGACGTCATCAGCAGTGCATTGCGGGCGCGAGTTATAGTTAGCTGAACTAACTATAACAGGGGAATTTCACAGGTTTTGTACAAGTGCAATGTCCAACTAACTATAACTGTCCCTAAAACCTATGGTTTTTTCAGTGAATATATATATATATATATATATTATCTACTGGCGGTCGCCAGTAGATAGTTATAGTTACAACCTATTATCCATAGGAAATCCGCGACATTCTTTTTGAGATAACTCTCTTGCCGGTTGACGTATCTTCGCGAAATTTTCAAACTTTGTGGCCCGCTCCGGTCCGCTCCTTCCCTGAAAGTCTCGGGGAGATTCGTCAAACGGGGGCCGAGAAAAAGGGGGGTCCCAAAACGCGTTTTCCCATGCATTTTTCCATAGGAAACTTTAGACACGGCTACAGCCCGAACTGCTGAACGGAATTACACCAAATTTGGCAAAGAGGTAGTTCTTGGTTCAGAAATAACCCTTTTGTTAAATGGTGTAAATCTGCTCAGTAGTTGCTGAGAAAATGAAAAGTAAAAAGATAGTGATATCTATGGCCGAGTAGGGTCCGCGTACCCTCAGCACACCCTGCGCGCACCGTCCCGATCACGAGCTGCATGTTAATTGGCTGTCAGCTGGCTGTCAACATTCCGATTCAGGAAATGTTGGCAGCCATTTTGTCCCTCGGTAGAACCGAGGGACAGAAACAAGTGTGCAAAGCGCACAAAGGGGGCAGGGTAGAAACACCCTGACCCCTAGGTTTGCTCAGGGGGTCCCACAAGGACCCCTGGGCAAAAAAAAAAAAAATTTTAAAATCGGCAGGATGCGCTCAGGGTGCGCGAATCCTGCCGAAAAATCGAGCGCGGTCTCCCGCGCTCGATAGCTAATTGGCCCCCGGGTGGGCCAAGTCCCGGGGGCATGCTGGGGGGTTAATTTATGTGTGGGGGCCTCTAAGGCTCCCCAAGCCCCGGGGACCACCACCCCCGGGGCTTTATGTAGTAATGGTGCGGGAGGGCTCTGAGCCCTCCCGCAGCCCCGGGGACCACCACCTCCCGGGGCTTCTTTTTTAAATTAAAACCTGTGTGGGGGCTCCAGCCCCACACGCCCGGGGACCACCACTTCCCGGGGCACTAAGAAAATTAAAATGGGGGTCTGTTTTGGACCCCCAAGCCCCGGGGACCACCACCTCCCCGGGCTTTCAAAATGTAGGGAGGGGGCCGCGCGGCCCCCTCCTGGAGCCTGTGGTGGCCCTGGGGACCGCCACCCCCAGGGCCGGCTCCTGCAGTGTCCCGGGGTGCCTACCCCCGGGACACTGCTGTTTGCAATGACAGGGACGGAGCCTCGCGGCTCCCGTCCTGTCATTGCAAACTTGCTTTGGATATTGGAAGAGAGAGCAGGAAACCTGCTCTCTCTTCCAATATCCAAAGCCGACTGCTTTTCCACATGGGGAGCAGCATGTTAGCTGCTCCCCATGTGTAAAGCAATGCCGGCTCCCGTAGGACACGGGAGCCGGCGGGACTGTGGGGGCTTGGGGACCCCCCACAGTCCCCAACGAGAGGCCAGGCCCCGGGGATGGGGTCCCCGGGGCCATAAGTGGCCACGGAGGGGGCCACGCAGCCCCCTCCCCAAAGTAAAAAAAGGAAAAAAAAAGAAAAAAAAGTGCAAGGCCGGCCCGGGGATGGGGTCCCCGGGCCTTAATGGCCTGAGGAGGGGGCCACGCAGCCCCTCCAAATAAAAAAAAGAGGCCATGCCCCGGGGATGGGGTCCCCGGGGCCAATACAGGCCCAGGGAAGGGGGCCACGCGGCCCCCTTCCCCGTTTTTTTAATTTATTTTAATTTTAAGAAAGGGGTAAGGCCCTGGGGGATGGGGTCACCAGGGCCTAAAAATAGGAAAAAGGAAGGGGGCCACACAGTCCCCCTTCAGGGGGAAAAACCCAAAAAAAACGATCGGGCCCGTAGGCCCCGCCCCTTCCTTCACCACTCTGCAAACGCGCCCCTGGCGCGTTTGCAGAGGGGGAACGATTCCCCTTGAATACTGGGGTCCCTGGGGCCAACTAGCCCACCAGGAACCTCCAGTATGCGCCAGGGGCTGCCTTGCAGAGAGGTGTACAGAGGCCACGCCCCTTTTTACACCTCTCTGCAACGCAGCTCTATGGCGCTTTTGGAGGTATATGGTGGGCTAGTTGCACCCCAGGGACCCTCAGGATTCAAGGGAGTTAATCCCCCGACTTAAAACGCACCACGGGGCGCGTTTGCACAGTGGTGAAGGGAGGGGCGGGGCTTCAGGTGACATGTGTGCAAACAGGCCCCGTGGCGCGTTTTAAGATGGGGAATTAAATCCTCTTCAATCCTGAGGGTCCCTGGGGGCCAACTAGCCCAACAGGTACGTCCAGAAATCGCCACAGAGCTGCGTTGCAGAGAGGTGTAAAAAGGGGTGTGGCCTCTGTACATGTCTCTGCAACGCAGCCCCCTGGCGCATAGTGGAGGTTCCTGGTGGGCTAGTTGGCCCGTAGGGACCCTCATGATTCAAGGGGACTTAATCCCACCACTTAAAACGCGCCACGGGGCGCGTTTGCACAGATGTCACCTCAGGCCCCGCCCCCTCCCTTCACCATTGTGCAAATATTCCTCTAAAATCAGCCGAAATACGAATTCTGATTTACTCACCTGTTATCAGGAGAGACCTCAGTGCTGCATCTTTGAGCCCAGTACTGATCCTGAAAAGTAATTTTAACCGTACTTACCAGTAACTTGAATTTCCTTCCATAGGCTAACATTGACTGGTTTCACTTGGAAATTCTTCTAAGTGTGGAGTTTTGTAACTTTAAAATATTCCTCTAAAATCAGCCGAAATACGAATTCCGATTTACTCACCTGTTATCAGGAGAGACCTCAGTGCTGCATCTTTCAGCCCAGTACTGATCCTGAAAAGTAATTTTAACCGTACTTACCGGTAACTTGAATTTCCTTCATAGGCTAACATTGACTGGTTTCACTTGGAAATTCTTCTAAGTGTGGAGTTTTGGAACTTTAAAATATTCCTCTAAAATCAGCCGAAATACGAATTCCGATTTACTCACCTGTTATCAGGAGAGACCTCAGTGCTGCATCTTTCAGCCCAGTACTGATCCTCATAAGTAATTTTAACCGTACTTACCAGTAACTTGAATTTCCTTCCATAGGATATCATTGCCTGCTTTTTGCTGAAAAAGTTTCTAAGTGTTGATTTTTGAAACATACAAATATTCCTCTAAAATCAGCCGAAATACGAATTCCGATTTACTCACCTGTTATCAGGAGAGACCTCAGTGCTGTATCTTTCAGCCCAGTACTGGTCCTGAAAAGTAATTTTAACCGTACTTACCGGTAACTTGAATTTCCTTCCATAGGCTAACATTGACTGGTTTCACTTGGAAATTCTTCTAAGTGTGGAGTTTTGGAACTTTAAAATATTCATCTAAAATCAGCCGAAATACGAATTCTGATTTACTCACCTGTTATCAGGAGAGACCTCATTGCTGTATCTTTCAGCCCAGTACTGGTCCTGAAAAGTAATTTTAACCGTACTTACCGGTAACTTGAATTTCCTTCCATAGGCTAACATTGACTGGTTTCACTTGGAAATTCTTCTAAGTGTGGAGTTTTGGAACTTTAAAATATTCATCTAAAATCAGCCGAAATACAATTCCGATTTACTCATCTGTTATCAGGAGAGACCTCAGTGCTGCATCTTTCAGCCCAGTACTGATCCTCAAAAGTAATTTTAACCGTACTTACCAGTAACTTGAATTTCCTTCCATAGGATATCATTGCCTGCTTTTTGCTGAAAAAGTTTCTAAGTGTTGATTTTTGAAACATACAAATATTCCTCTAAAATCAGCCGAAATACGAATTCCGATTTACTCACCTGTTATAAGGAGAGACCTCAGTGCTGTATCTTTCAGCCCAGTATTGGTCCTGAAAAGTAATTTTAACCGTACTTACCAGTAACTTATATTTTCTTCCATAGGAATCCATTGTCTGGTTTTCAGCAGAAAAGTTTCAAAGTGTCAATTTTCACAAACTACAAATATTCCTTAAAAATCGCCTGTATGACTTAAACGCATTCTTTCAACTGTTTACAGGAGATGCACCAGTGCTGGATCCAGGATCTACCACTGAGTAAGAAAAAGTAACGATAACACTACTTACCTGCTAAGTGAATTTCCTCCCATAGGATAACATTGAAATTCTATGTGAAAAAGTTTCTAAGTGTCAACTTTTAAAATACAATAATATTTCTTAAAAATCACTACTGTAACAAAAACGCTTTTACTCAACTGTTTACAGGAGATGTCCCAGGACTGAATCTAGGATCCAGTCCTGTGGTTAGAAAAGTAATCCATAAAGTAACTAATTGCATTTAGGTAGAAATTCACATTGAGCTCAATGTTGCATTGTGTTTGAATTGTGTTGCCCATTGCAACAACTGTAACTACTGTACTTAAAGGTCTATTGCCTATTTGCAAAGTATTTAAACTAAAGTAATTCATTCTGAGAAAGTATATTTTGTAATGTAATGTATAATGTAATTACAATGTAATTTAAAAAATAAAACATCTAAAAATAAATAGTTTAAAAAAATGTAGTAAATCAGTATAAAAATAAATAAATATAACAATTAATACATTTAAAAATTGTCATTTACAAAACCTTTGAAATTCACTGAAAAAAACCATAGGTTTCAGACATGTTATAGTTAGGAATTAGCATTTAAAAAACCTTTGAAATTCACTGAAAAAACCATAGGTTTCAGGCTTGTTATAGTTAGGAATTAGCATTTTAAAAACCTTTGAAATTCACTGAAAAAACCATAGGTTTCAGGGACGTTATAGTTACAAATTAGCATTTAAAAACCTTTGAAATTCACTGAAAAAACCATAGGTTTTAGGGACAGTTATAGTTAGTTGGACATTGCACTCGTACAAAACCCGTGAAATTCCCCGTTATAGTTAGTTCAGCTAACTATAACTCGCGCACCCGCAATGCACTGCTGATGACGTCACATATTACATCACTCATGACATGGTCAGTGACATCACTGATGACATCACTGATGACATCTCAAATGACATCACTGATGACATCATCCACGTGATAATCTGATGCAGCTCCTCACACCCTAATATAACCTTTGATACACCCAATCTAAATTACAGAGTGCCATTCGCAAAACCATAGACACTCCAACACCAATAACTACATACCCACTCACTGATTCTTAGGTCTACACATACACATCCACTCACTCACCCGTACAGTCACTCATACTTATGGTCACTCAGTACAGGACTATCATATGCACTCTTACTCCTATATAGACACTCAAACACCGCCACTCATCCATAGAGGTACTCACACACCTAGTCAGTCATGCAAATAATTAAACACACTGCCATTTACTCACCTATACAGTTATACACACACCAGCTCACTTAATCATACAAATACTAGCACATTGTTACGCTCTTATACAATCACTGATACAAGCACACACTCATCCATACAGCCACTATCACAATCACTCACTCTCGCTTATAGCTATTTATATACTCCAATACACATATATACTGCCTTTCACATATGTAGTTACTCACACATGTACCACTGGGACATACATTCACTCACTAACACACTCTTACACACACTTACCCACCCATACAGTCTATCACAGATGCACTCTTGAAACCATCCACCCAGTGAATCACCCACTCACACATCTATGCACAGTCGCACACACCCCATCCACACAAACACTCAGGCACCCATACAGATACTCATAGAACCAATCAATAACCCATATAGACACTCATGTAGCTATTCACAAATCCATGCATCCACTTACACACCAACAGACGGATACAGACATTCACACAGTTTAGTCACTAACCCATGCATTCAGTAAGATACGTTTAATCACTCACTTGTAGAGTCAGTCACGCACGTACTAAATCATCCATTCAGACACTTATACACCCACTCATTCTTCAATACGCCTTTCCCTATATATATTAAACATATTTAAACTTTACAGAAACACACAGTCACTGGATGATGTCATCAGTGATGTCATTTGAGATGTCATCAGTGATGTCATCAGTGATGTCACTGACCATGTCATGAGTGATGTAATATGTGACGTCATCAGCAGTGCATTGCGGAAAGGCGAGTTATAGTTAGCTGAACTAACTATAACGGGGGAATTTCACGGGTTTTGTACGAGTGCAATGTCCAACTAACTATAACTGTCCCTAAAACCTATGGTTTGTTCAGTGAATATATATATATATATATATATATATATATATATATATTTAAAAAATTGTGAATAATTTTTAGTTAGGAAAACTATATTCATTCTTTTTTTTTTTTTAAATATTAGACAGAAGTCGTGCACCCTTCGCGCACCCTATACGATGGCTGCGCGCATTCCGGTAGCCATTTAGAAAAGTTGCGCTGGGGTCGCGACTTCGGCGTAATTTGTAAAGTATGAAATATCTTTAAATTAATTATAAATAAAAGTTTTCCTTTAAGTGTTTGTCTAAATTTATTAATAAAAGTATTTTTAAAGTATTATTTTCAATATAATTTCGACTAAAAATTATTCGATTATTATTGGATTCGGAGGTTAGGAGGGATGGCCATTTTGCTTGATCTGTTTTGCAAGATTTTTTGGTCTAGTCAGGTGGACACCCTCCTCCGGGTGAGGTTCGGCTTGAGGATTCTATTCAAAAGGTGAGGAATCCACAGGCAGACGTATCCATCAGAAGAGCAAGTTACTTACCTTCGGTAACGCTTTTTCTGGTGGATACAGTATCTGCCTGTGGATTCCTCACTGTCCCAGCCGCCTCCCCGTTGTGCACCTGTTTCTACCAAAAAGATGCTTTTACTGTTTGGCATGAATGTTTTTAATATGTCTTAATCATGCTTATGATTTAATAGTGAGAAATGCTTGATCTGTTGCTATTTCTTTATGACTTTATTGGTTATGCATTTGTATATATTATCTACTGGCGGTCGCCAGTAGATAGTTATAGTTAGGACCTATTTTCCATAGGAAATCCGCAACATTCTATTTGAAATAACTCTTGCATCGGTTGACAAATCTTCGCAAAATTTTCAAACTTTATGGCCCGCTCCGGTCCGCTCCTTCCCTGAAAGTTTCGGGGTGATTCGCTAAGCGGGGCCGAGAAAAAGGGGGTCCCAAAACGTGTTTTCCCCATTCATTTTCCCATAGGAAACTTTAGCCACGGCTACAGCCCGAACTGCTGAACGGAATTACACAAAATTTGGCAAAGAGGTAGTTCTTGGTTCAGAAAGAACCCTTTTTGTTAAATAGTGTAAATCCGTTCAGTAGTTGCGGAGAAATTAAACAAATAAGAGTAAAAAAATCAATTTCCCATAGGAAACTTTATGCAAGGCTACAGCCCGAACTGCTGAACGGAATTACACCAAATTTGGCAAAGAGGTAGTTCTTGGTTCAGAAAGAACCCTTTTGGTTAAATGGTGTAAATCCGTTGAGTAGTTGCTGAGAAAATCAAAAGTAAAATCACATATATATCTGGGCGGAGCCTAACCACACATGTCATTGTGAGATCTGATTGGCTGTCAGCACTTCATCCTGGAATTTGCTGGCAGCCATCTTGGGACCAATATAAATGATAGTACCCCATTGAAATGCATTGTAGTGAATCGAAGATTTTGAGTGTTACCAAAAGAAGAACTATAAAGGGTGATAACAGACTTTAGTTACATTAGAATTCATTTGTTGATGGTACCATACTAATTTTAGGAATTGTGGTGTGTTCTAAGGTGATTTTACCCTGTGAAAAACCTTCTGCTGGGATATCATGAATCATGTTTGAGAGAAAACTATTTTCCCATGCTTGTCCCATAGAGGTTTGGAAGGTGCTCCAGAAGCTAAAATGAGAGCATATTTTCTGTAAATTCACATTATCTTTCTCAGTCATGTGAGAATGAAGTATGACATTCTCAGTAAAACATGTACATCCAACAAGGGCAGAGACTGTCAGTTGATTCCTTTGTGTTCTACTGCAGCTTCCCAGAGTGTTTTAAAGAACAACTAGAGAGCTAACAGCCTTACTTATGACAAAAGTATGGCACACCTGAAGCCATCTTGATTGGAATAAACTGGTAACACTTAAAACATTTAATTTGAAAAGGAACAAAATGATGGGGTTCATTTTGTCATAGAAATTATGGTTAGTGCTGTAGAAAGAAAAATTAGGACATGTTTCATGTGTGATCTCAAATATCTTCCTGTTATATTTCAACAGGAGCAGCCTGCCAGTTGATGCCTTTGTGTTCTACTGCAGCTTCCCAGAGTGTTCTAAAGAACAACTAGAGCGCTAACAGCCTTACTTATGACAAAAGTATGGCACACCTGAAGCCATCTTAATTGCAATAAACCGGTAACACTTAAAACATTTAATTTAAAAAGGAACAAAATGAGGTGGTTATTTTTGAAATAGAAATTATGGTTAGTGCTGCAGAAAGAAAAATTAGGGCATGTTTTAAGTGAGATCTCAAATCCTCTTCTATTTCATTAGAAAATTCTGACATGCAGACTGAAACAATCACTTTCAATACCAGCAGCAGACTTCCAGTTAACTCCCTGGTGAGCAGTAGCTTTACTACAGTGATCTAATGAGCAACTAGAGTGCTAACATTCTGAATTTATGGCAAATGTGAGACACATCTGAATGCCTTCTTGATGGAATCAAAGTAAAAAACTGAAATCATTTCCTACTGAGGAGACTGCAGTAAATGAGGAAATTAGGAAACTTCATAACAAAGAAGTCTTCCAAGATGGCCACCAGTGAAAAAAGAGCCCAAATGTAGCACAAATATTACCCAGATGTAGCCCACATATAGACCAATGACAAAAGTGTGCAAAACACTTTTTATTTTTAGTTTTTTGTAGTTTTATGTAGTGCAGACTGGTCAGGTATTGGAGCGTTGCATCTTAAAACATGACACCCCTACACTACAAAAACACCACTGCACTACCCTAAACCCTAAAACAGTACCCCCAGCACGACCCCCTACACTACACAAGCACCACTGCACTATCCTAAACCCTAAAACACTACCCACAGCATGACCCCCTACACTACACAAACACCACTGCACCACCCTAAACCCTAAATCACTACCCCCAGCACGACCCCCTACACTACCCAAATACCACTGCACTACCCTAAAACATGACCCCTACACTACACAAACACCACTGCACTACCCTAAACCCTAAAACACTACCCCCAGCACGACCCCCTACACTACACAAGCACCACTGCACTACCCTAAACCCTAAAGCACTACCCCCAGCACGACCCCCTACACTACACAAACACCACTGCACTACCCTAAACCCTAAAACACTACCCCCAGCATGACCCCCTACACTACCCAAACACCACTGCACTAACCTAAATCCTAAAACACTACCCCCAGCACGACCCCCTACACTACCCAAACACCACTGCACTACCCTAAAACATGACCCCTACACTACACAAACACCACTGCACTACCCTAAACCCTAAAACACTACCCCCAGCACGACCCCCTATACTACACAAGCACCACTGCACTACCCTAAACCCTAAAACACTACCCCCAGCACGACCCCCTACACTTCCCGAACACCACTGCACTGCCCTAAACCCTGAAACACCAGCCCCTGCACGACCCCATACACTGCCCAAACACCACTGCACTGCCCTAAACCCTGAAACACCACCCCCTTCACGACCCCCTACACTGCCCGAACACCACTGCACTGCCCTAAACCCTGAAACACTACCCCCAGAAAGACCCCCTACACTGCCCAAACACCACTGCACTGCCCTAAACCCTGAAACATCACCCCCAGCAAGACCCCCTAAACTGCCCGAACACCACTGCCCTAAACCCTGAAACACCACCACCAGCACGACCCCCTACACTGCCCGAACACCACTGCACTGCCCTAAACCCTGAAACATCACCCCCAGCACGACCCCGTACACTGCCCGAACACCACTGCTCTGCCCACAACCCTGAAACACCAGCACCCAGCACGACCCCCTACACTGCCCGAACACCACTGCACTGCCCTAAACCTTGAAACACCAGCCCCAGCACGACCCCCTACACTGCCCGAACACCACTGCACTACCCTAAACCCTGAAACACCACCCCCAGCACGACCCCCTACACTGCCCGAGCACCACTGCACTGCGCTAAACCCTGAAACACCAGCCCCAGCACGACCCCCTACACTGCCCGAGCACCACTGCACTGCCCTAAACCCTGAAACACCAGCCCCAGCATGACCCCCTACACTGCCCGAACACCACTGCACTGCCCTAAACCCTGAAACACCAGCCCCAGCACGACCGCCTACACTGCCCGAACACCACTGCACAGCCCTAAACTGTGAAACACCAGCCTCAGCACGACCCCCTACACTGCCCGAACACCACTGCACTGCCCTAAACCCTGAAACACCACCCCCAGCATGACCACCTACACTGCCCGAACACTACTGCGCTGCCCTAAATCCTGAAACACCATCCCCAGCACGACCCCCTACACTGCACTAACACCTCTGCACTGCCCTAAACCCTGAAACACTACCCCCAGCAAGACCCCCTACACTGCCCGAACACCACTGCACTGCCCTAAACCCTGAAACATCACTCCCAGCAAGACCCCCTACACTGCCCGAACACCACTGCCCTAAACCCTGAAACACCACCCCCAGCAAGACCCCCTACACTGCCCGAACACTACTGCACTGCCCTAAACCCTGAAACACCACCCGCAGCATGACCCCCTACACTGCCCGAACACCACTGCTCTGCCCAAAACCCTGAAACACCAGCCGGACCCCCTACACTGCCCAAACACCACTGCACTGACCTAAACCCTGAAACACCAGCCCCAGCACGACCTGTACATTGCCCGAACACCACTGCACTGCCCTAAACCCTGAAACACCAGCCCCAGCACGACCACCTACACTGCCCGAAAACCACTGCACTGCCCTAAACCCAGAAACACCAGCCCCAGCACGACCCCCTACACTGCCCGAACACCACTGCACTGCCCTAAACCCTCAAACACCAGCCCCAACACGACACCCTACACTGCCCGAACACCACTGCACTGCCCTAAACCCTCAAACACCAGCCCCAGCAAGACCCCCTACACTGCCTGAACACCACTGCACTGCCCTAAACCCTGAAACACCACCCCCAACAAGACCCCCTACACTGCCCAAACACCACTGCACTGCCCTAAACCCTGAAACACCACCCCCTGCACGACCCCTACACTGCCCGAACACCACTGCACTGCCCTAAACCCTGAAACACCACCCCTCAGCACGACACCCTACACTGCCCGAACACCACTGCACTGCACTAAACCCTGAAACACCACCCCCAGCACGACCCCCTACACTGCCCAAACACCACTGCACTGCCCTAAACCCTGAAACACCAAACCCTGCACGACCCCCTACACTGCCGGAACACCACTGCACTGCCCTAAACCCTGAGACACCACCCCCAGCATGACCCCCTACACTGCCCGAACACCACTGCACTAAACCCTGAAACACCACCCCCAGCAAGACCACCTACACTGGTCGAACACCACTGCACTGCCCTAAACCCTGAAACACCATCCCCTGCACGACCCCCTACACTGCCCAAACACCTCTGCACTGCCCTAAACCCTGAATCAACACCCCCTGCATGACCCCCTACACTGCCCGAACACCACTGCACTGCCCTAAACCCTGAAACACCACCCCTCAGCATGACACCCTACACTGCCCGAACACCACTGCACTGCCCTAAACCCTGAAACACCACCCCCAGCACGACCCCCTACACTGCCCAAACACCACTGCACTGCCCTAAACCCTGAAACACCACCCCCTGCACGACCCCCTACACTGCCGGAACACCACTGCACTGCCCTAAACCCTGAAACACCACCCCCAGCACGACCCCCTACACTGCCCGAACACCACTGCACTGCCCTAAACCCTGAAACATCACCCCCAGCAAGACCCCCTACACTGCCTGAACACCACTGCCCTAAACCCTGAAACACCACCCCCAGCAAGACCCCCTACACTGCCCGAACACCACTGCACTGCCCTAAACCCTGAAACACCACCTCCAGCACAACCCCCTACACTGCCTGAACACCATTGCTCTGCCCTTAACCCTGAAACACTAGCCCCAGCACGACCCCCTACACTGCCCGAACATCACTGCACTGCCCTAAACCCTGAAACACCACCCCCAGCACGACCACCTACACTGCCCGAACACCACTGCACTGCCCTAAACCCTGAAACACCAGCCCCAGCAAGACCCCTACACTGCCCGAACACCACTGCACTGCCCTAGACTCTGAAACACCAGCCCCAGCAAGACCCCTACACTGCCCGAACACCACTGCACTGCCCTAAACCCTGAAACACCATCCCCAGCATGACCACCTACACAGCCCAAACACCACTGCACTGCCCTAAACCCTGAAACACCAGCCCCAGCACCACCACCTACACTGCCCGAACACCACTGCACTGACCTAAACCCTAAAACACCAGCCCCAGCACAACCCCCTACACTGCCCGAACACCACTGCACTGCCCTAAACCCTGAAACACCAGCCCCAGCACGACCCCCTACACTGCCCGAACACCACTGCACTGCCCTAAACCCTGAAACACCACCCCCAGCACGACCCCCTACACTGCCCAAACACCACTGCACTGCCCTAAACCCTGAAACACCACCCCCTGCACGACCCCCTACACTGCCGGAACACCACTGCACTGCCCTAAACCCTGAAACACCACCCCCAGCACGACCCCCTACACTGCCCGAACACCACTGCACTGCCCTAAACCCTGAAACATCACCCCCAGCAAGACCCCCTACACTGCCTGAACACCACTGCCCTAAACCCTGAAACACCACCCCCAGCAAGACCCCCTACACTGCCCGAACACCACTGCACTGCCCTAAACCCTGAAACACCACCTCCAGCACAACCCCCTACACTGCCTGAACACCATTGCTCTGCCCTTAACCCTGAAACACTAGCCCCAGCACGACCCCCTACACTGCCCGAACATCACTGCACTGCCCTAAACCCTGAAACACCACCCCCAGCACGACCACCTACACTGCCCGAACACCACTGCACTGCCCTAAACCCTGAAACACCAGCCCCAGCAAGACCCCCTACACTGCCCGAACACCACTGCACTGCCCTAGACTCTGAAACACCAGCCCCAGCAAGACCCCCTACACTGCCCGAACACCACTGCACTGCCCTAAACCCTGAAACACCATCCCCAGCATGACCACCTACACAGCCCAAACACCACTGCACTGCCCTAAACCCTGAAACACCAGCCCCAGCACCACCACCTACACTGCCCGAACACCACTGCACTGCCCTAAACCCTAAAACACCAGCCCCAGCACAACCCCCTACACTGCCCGAACACCACTGCACTGCCCTAAACCCTGAAACACCAGCCCCAGCACGACCCCCTACACTGCCCGAACACCACTGTACTGCCCTAAACCCTGAAACACCAGCCCCAGCATGACCCCCTACACTGCCCGAACACCACTGCACTGCCCTAAACCCTGAAACACCACCCCCTGCATGACCCCCTACACTGCCCGAACACCACTGCACTGCCCTAAACCCTGAAACACTACCCCCTGCACGACCCCCTACACTGCCCGAACACCACTGCACTGCCCTAAACCCTGAAACACCGCCCCCTACACTGCCCGAACACCACTGCCCTAAACCCTGAAACACCACCCCCTGCACGACCCCCTACACTGCCCGAACACCACTGCACTGCCCTAAACCCTGAAACAACACCCCCAGCACGACCCCCTACACTGCCCAAACACCACTGCTCTGCCCTAAACCCTAAAACACCACCCCCAGCACGACCCCCTACACTGCCCGAACACCACTGCACTGCCCTAAACCCTAGAACACTACCCCCAGCACGACCCCCTACACTACCCAAACACCACTGCACTACCCTAAACCCTAAAATACTCCCCCAGCACGACCCCCTACACTACCCGAACACGACTGCACTGCCCTAAACCCTCAAACTCTCCCCCCAGCACGACCCCCTACACTACCGGAACACCAGTGCACTGCCCTAAACCCTAAAGCACTCCCCCAGCACGACCCCCTACACTACCCGAACACCACTGCACTGCCCTACACCCTAAAGCACTCCCCCAGCACGACCCCCTACACTACTCAAACACCACTGCACTGCCCTAAACCCTAAAACACTACCCCCCGCATGACCCCCTACACTACCCAAACACCAATGAACTACCCTAATCCCTAAAACACTACCCCCCACACGACCCCCTACACTACCCAAAGACCACGGCACTACCCTAAACCCTAAAACACTACCCCCGCACGACTCCCTACACTACCCAAAGACCACTACACTACCCTAAACCCGAAAACACGACCTCCTACACTACACAAACTCCACTGCACTACCCTAAACCCTAAAACACTACCCCCTACACTACACAAACACCACTGCACTACCCTAAACCCTAAAAAACTACCCCCAGCACAAACCCCTACACTACCCAAATACCACTGCACTACCCTAAACCCTAAAACACTACCCCCAGCAGTACCCCCTACACTACCCAAACACCATTGCACTACCCTAAACCCTAAAACACTACCCCCAGCAGTACCCAAACACCACTGCAGTACCCTAAACCCTAAAACACTACCCCCAGCATGACCCCCTACACTACCCAAACACCACTGCACTACCCTAAACCCTAAAACACTCCCCCCAGCACGACTCCCTACACTACCCAAACTCCACTGCACTACCCTAAACCCTAAATCTACCCCCAGCATGACCCCTACACTACACAAACACCACTGCACTACCCTAAACCCTAAAACACTACCCCCAGCACGACCCTCTTCACTACCTAAACACAACTGCACAATTTGTTACAGGCGTTGCAACGCAGGCCTGTGGTGCTTACTGGAAGTACCTGGTGGGCTAGTTGGGCCCCAGGGACCCTCAGGATTCAAGGTGACCTAATCCCCCAACTTAAAACGCTCCACGGGGCGCGTTTGCACAGTGGTGAAGGGAGGGGGTGGGGCCTCAGGTGACATGTGAGCAAACAAGCCCTGTGGTGCGTTTTAAGTTGGGGAATTAATTCCCTTTGAATCCTGAGGGACCCTGGTGGCCAACTAGCCCACCAGGTACCTTCAGTAAGCACAACAGAGTTGCGTTGCAGAGAGGTGAAAAAAGGTGCGTGGCCTCGGAACGCCTCTCTGCAACTCAGCTCTGTCGTCCTAACAGTAGGTACCTGGGGGGCTAGTTGGGCCCCAGGGACCCTCAGGATTCAAGGGGACTTAATCCCGCAACTTAAAACGCGCCACGGGGCGCGTTTGCACACATGTCACCTCAGGCCCCCCCTCCCTTCACCACTGTGCAAACCGCCCTGTAGCGCATTTTAAGAGTTAGTTTTAATCCCCCTGCCCTATTATGTACTAGGGACTTGCAGAGGAGGTCATGCTAATCACAGGGGTACTCCAACGCATAGTGTTCCCTAGTGTATGTAGGTGTTTTCACTGTATTCTAAGTGTCTTTTAGCATAGCACTGGCTCTGGTTAGTCAGAGTCAGTTACCACCAGTACCTGTCTGAAAAAGTTGTGGGCTCAGGATGATTTTGCAACAAGGCCTCTTTCTGCTCCTCTGTTGGTTCTTTCTGCACATCTTTTGCTTCTTTCTGTGCGTTTTTTCTTCTTTCTTCACATGTCCTGTAATTTGCACTACTGTAATTTAGAGTGGGTGTATCAAAAGTTATATTAGGGTGTGAGAAGATGCATGAAATTATCACATGGATGATGTCATCAGTGATGTCATTTGAGATGTCATCAGTGATGTCATCAGTGATGTCACTGACCATGTCATGAGTGATGTAATATGTGACGTGATCAGCAGTGGATTATGAGGCGCGAGTTATAGTTAGCTGAACTAACTATAACGGGGGAATTTCTATGGTTTTGTACGAGTGAAATGTCCAACTAACTATAACTGTCCCTAAAACCTATGGTTTTTTCAGTGAATTTCAAAGGTTTTTTAAATGCTAATTTCTAACTATAACGTGTCTGAAACCTATGGTTTTTTCAGTGAATATATATATATATATTTAGTATACTATGTATACATGTGAAAATATGTCAGTCCACCTGTTTACCTCGGTGGCACGGAAAAAATGGGTGGAACTGATGTCAGCATGCCGACGAGGTCCTCTTATGGCTCCTATGACGTCATACGGTGTCGTGAGCAGAGCTGTGCTATTATGACATCGTCGTTGACGTGGGAGAGCTAGGAAAGAATTTCCGCGGAATGCTGGCGCAGGGGATATTCACCTAAGTGTTCAGGCTAGTCCTTTGGGAGCAACTGTTTATGTTGCCACTCCAGAAACCGAAACCAGTGATCCGAGGACAGAGGCCCTGCAGATGGCACACGAGGTGGGGAGCCCAGTCGTGTGCACCGGTGAGGCAGCGAAGTGACAAGCACCACTACCCACAGAAAAGGTAACGAGGGCACTGAATAACACAGGATCTTCACTTTGTAACAACAAGGTTAAAATGCCCTAGTTCCAAAATGTAGAATTAGTGCTACAACGGTCTTCAAGAGGACCTGCAATGGATGACGCTTCTGCCTTCCGTACACTGGAGGCAGCACATGGGTCACGCGGTACGGTCATACTGCGGTGGGACGCACACTTGTTGACCTCTCATGGCACTGCTCCACACTTCGGGGACAACGCTTTCCATTAGCTGTGTTTTCTGATGACGTGTTGCGCCGGCCCCGTCCAACAGCAGAACCCCTTTTGATCCAAACAGACTCTTCCACTCTCTCACCGGAAGTGAAACCAGGCCACGTGGACACTTTCACAATACAACAGCCGGGAATGCACTTTTCGGTAAAAAAAACACATTCCTTCCTCCTAATTTATCAAATAAACGACTCACTGAAGAAAAGGGGCCAGTTTCGATCGGTAAACAGCCGTTACAATGACTTTTTTACTTCGCGATACCATTACAACGCATGCATTACCACGCATGCGTTGTACATCGCAAAGTCATTACTACGCATTTTTTTAGAACGCATGGTCATTTACCACGCGTGCCTTTACAACAAATTTTGTTGTAAAGTTATGTATGGTAAATGACCATGAGTTCTAAAATAATGTAGACGATCGACGTCGTTGTAAGGAAACAGAGGCTGTTCCATTTCCTCACAACGACGTGCACCGCCCCTCAGAGACGACATGAAGTAGGTACCACGAGGAGAGAGGAACCACGAGGAGTGAGAGGTAAGGGGGATTGGGCATGGGGTGGTGGTTACTTTTCTAGGGTTTAGGGTAGTGCAGTGGTGTTTGGGTAGTGTAGGGGGTCGTGCTGAGGGTAGTGTTTTAGGGTTTAGGGTAGTGCAGTGTTGTTTGTGTAGTGTAGGGGGTCGTGCTGGGGGTAGTGTTTTAGGGTTTAGGGTAGTGCAGTAGTGTAGGGGGTCGTGCTGGGGGTAGTGTTTTAGGCTTTAGGGTAGTGCAGTGGTGTATGGGTAGTGTCGGGGGTATGCTGGGTTAGTGTTTTAGGGTTTAGGGTAGTGCAGTGGTGTTTGAGTAATGTAGGGGGTCATGCTGGTGGTAGTGTTTTAGGGTTTAGGGCAGTGCAGTGGTGTTTGTGTAGTGTAGGGGGTCGTGCTGGGGGTAGTGTTTTAGGGTTTAGGGTAGTGCAGTGGTGTTTGGGTAGTGTAGGGGGTCGTGCTGGGGGTAGTGTTTTAGGGTTTAGGTTAGTGCAGTGGTGTTTGGGTAGTGTAGGGGGTCGTGCTGGGGTAGTGTTTTAGGGTTTAGGGTAGTGCGTGGTGTTGGTGTAGTGTAGGGGGTCATGCTGGGGGTAGTGTTTTAGGGTTTAGGGTAGTGCAGTGGTGTTTGGGTAGTGTAGCGGGTCATGCTGAGGGTAGATTTAGGGTTTAGGGTAGTGCAGTGGTGTTTGGGTAGTGTAGGGGGTTGTGCTGGGGGTAGATTTAGGGTTTAGGGTAGACTAACATAATTAATTACCAGTTAAAGAAATATTATTAATTAAAAAACAAATTAAAACTCATAAACATTATTTTACTTCCCACACTTTACCCCTATAAACCTCACAACCCACATCTAAAATTAATTTGTAAAGAAATTAATTACACAATTAAAACTTATTTTCAAATTAAAAACTAATAGTATTTAACAACTAATTATAAAGTGAGTAAAATTAATTTACTCCCCACAATGTACCCCTATAATAAAACCCACACACAAAAAACTCTAAACAAATACCCTAAATAAATATAATTTAATTAATTAATCTTAATGATCAACTCATTTTTAATAATTAAACAAAAATTACTTCCCACCCTTTACCCCTATAAACTCCACAACCCACACCTACAATTAATTACGCAAATTCCATATTTAAAATAAAACCCACACACCAAAAACTAACCTGCACCTAAAATTATTAAAACCATTTCCATAATTAATGTTTAATCAATTAATTAATATACATTAACAACTAATTATTAATTAATCAAAACAAATTACTTCCCACCCTTTACCCCTATAAACCCCACATCCTGCACCTAAAAAAAATTACACAATTACCATAATTAATTATCAATTAATTATTATTGATTGGCAACCAATTAAGAATTAATTACAAATAAATTACTTTCCACAATTAACGCTAGAAAATCGAAATTAAATAAATAAAAAATAATCAGTAATTTATTATAGTTAAATTACTTCCCCTATAAACCCACAACCTGCTACGGAACTAAAAAATGCAAAATGTAATTTAAATAAAATTCATAACTACTACAAATTTAACACATATCTCAAAAAACATAAACAATACTTATACAAAAACATACATCACATACATTTAAAATATAATCTAAAATACATAACACTAATTAAAAAATCGATATTTTAAACATCTATATTTTTGCAAACAATATTAATGACGTCTATATTTTTAAAAACAATATTTCTTACCTTAAATTCAATATTCTTGACCACGATATTCTTGCTGTCGATATTTCTGAATCACGATATTTCCAACTCGATATTTGTGTAAGTCGACATTTCCAACTCGATATTCTATCTCAGCACCGAAGTGGTTGATAGATCGCTGAAGGGTGAATGGGGTGTTGGGGGGTCTGTAGATGAGGGTGCCATGGAGGGTGGTGTTCAAGTTGGTCTGGAAGTGCAGATGTTCCATGTTGGTCGAGTGGTTGTCCGAGTGGGTGGTGAGGCGGAGGGTGCTTTTGGTTTACGATGGCGATGCCTTCACCTGGTTTGTTGATGCAGCCCTTGTGAATGATCTTGTAGCCATTCGGGTTGGCAGTGGTGATGTCAGGGCTGGAGGTGGAGTTCATCCAGGTTTCCACGAGGAAGGCAATGTTGGGGTGAACAGAGTCGAGTAGGTCCCAGATCTCAATGGCTTGTTGTGGAGGGAGCATGTGTTGAGTAGGGCACAGCTGAGGCAGTCGGGTCTGGTCTTTGTCGGTCGAGTGGTGGGTGTGGCTGGTGTGCGGTGGCAGGGGAAGGTGCAGCTGCAGCTGCAGATTCAGCAGGAAAAAGGGGCCTGGGTTTCATTCGGCGATGCCCAGTGGCAGGTGGTGTGGGGTCCAGTGTTGAGGGTGCTGGTGTTGTAGCAGTCAATGGTCCACAGACCAGGGTCCATGGCGTTGGGTGCGGTCCAGGCACAAACGGGTGCAGACAGGCTTGCCTTTGGCATGCCAACGGTGGGGCCACACAGAGGCCACCATTTAGTAGCATAAGAGGGAGGGCTGGACAGCTGGGAGGCAGGAAAAGTGGGAAGCAGGAAAGCAGCACTGGAAGGGCAGGGCTACGGGGGATGAGCAGGGGCACGGCGAGGAAAAGGTGCAAGGTGCGACAGTGAAAGGAGAAAAGCATTAAGTGGAAAAGTGCAGAAGTGTAAGAAAGTGATGGGCCAGCAGAAAAATGCAGAAATATACTACCGGAAAAGAAGACAAATGCAGAAAGAAAGTGACAGAAAAGCAGAAAAATGCAGAAACGTGAAAGATGGTGAAAGAGAGCAGAAAGGATGAAAGGAGGAAAAAGAGATAAGGAGAGAAGGCAGAAAGCAGAGAGACAGATGGCAGAGCAGCGGCAGAGCAGAGATGCTCTCTACTGGACCACCAGGGATGAGGGTCAGTTGGTTGCTTGTGAGTGGAGGAGGGCATCGAACTCTGGACCTGAAAGGGGCAGGGGCAGCAGCTACCAGGTGGAGCTGTGCGGAGAGAAAAAGCTACCTAATGACACATCATCTCAGATTGCTACAGTGGTTCCCAGTTGCAAGTGAATTACATTCAAAAGCATAGTACTTATTATATATAGGGCTTTTCATGGTATGGGTCCTAGGTATATGAATGAATGTGTAACACATTACCATCCCATCAGGAATTTTAGCTCATCAAATGCACACCTGTTAACAATTCCTAAGAACGAGCAGGTAAGGAAAGGTGAAGGTTTCTTTGCCATTCTGGCCGTAAAAGGTTTGAATGACCTTCCAGTTACATTCTGTGGCATTGACAATGAGATTTTCTTAAAAAAAACAACTGAAAACCTGTCTCTTTAGAGCTGCTTAACCAATGCTCGAACACTCTCAAAGTGCATCCTCCTACTTTCTGTAGCATTGGGATGCCAGTTGTGGGCAGATGTTGCCCTTTACAAGTGACCTATCCTTTCATTTCATGTAGGGACAGCAAGACTGAACCCAGGACTCATTGTAGGTGTGTAAATTATCACTCGTCCCACTGCAGAGACAAAGCGCCTACGCTGGGGGACTATTGAAAGGACCTCAGAGCATTACCACTCTGTCATTGCAGTAGATATAGAGCAAATAGAAAATATTCTGCAGACAAAAGTACTGACGTCCACATTTAATGAGCACTTGGGTACAGTATTAAGGGCAGATTCAAGGGCTAACCCGGCTCACTTTGTCAGACAAATACCTGCTATTGCAAATTTAAAAAGAATTATTAGCAGGAAAAGATAGGTGGTAATACAGTCCTTCCCCAATTCAAAACAGTTAGTGAAATTAGCATACCCAAAGGATTTAAAATAAACATTTCCTTTGCTTCTTTAGGACAATAAAAACCCTAAAAAAAGAATAACATAACATAGTAATCGTGTTTATTGGCATTTACACAATACATGCTAAAATGCCTCCACTAAATGCATTCTACTAGTCAAGCGGTCTTGCACACAGGATGTTTGGCACGTAACCAAAATCCAGTGAAATGAATATTGACTTTTAATTGGTTATGATTTTGAATAAAAAAAACATCTTAACAGAAAAAATCAATCCTATATTTTTTTATTTTCCACGGGCAATATGGCGTAAGAAGTGCAAGAACGTCCTTAGCACAAGACTGCAGTAGATGTAGAATGAAAGAGAAAATATTCTGCAGTCCAATGAGCACTTGGGTGCAGCACTAAAGGCGGTTTCAAGGGCTATCCCGGCTCACTTTAAAAGACAAATGTCTGCTATTGCAAATTTAAAAAGAACTATTAGCAGTAAAAATAGGCTGTAATGCAGTCCTTCCCCAAATCAAAAGAGATGGTGAAATTAACATGCCCAAAGGAATTAAAAGAAATGTTCCCTTTCTTTCTTTATGACAACAAAAACCCTCAAAGAAGAATAATACGTTTTGGTAAAAACATATCACCGTAATGTTTGAAAATGAAATGGAGGGTATTAGATGAGGGGTCAGACTTTTAAAAGAACGCCACAATCAGTCTTTCAAATGTACATAATCCATATTAAAATGCCTCCACTATATCCATTCTATCAGGCAAGCAGTCTTACACTTACACACGATGCATGACTATTGAAAACAGAAAAACAGAAAGAACGTAACCAGAAAACACTGAAATGAATATTTGACCTTTAATTTGTTATGATTTCAATAAAACATATATCTTGACACAAAAAACAATCGTATTTATTTTTATTTTCCACAGGCTATTTGGTGTAATATGTGCAAGAACATCCTTAGCACAGAACTGCATGAAAGATAGCACAATGCAATTTGAGTTGAAAAGGTTAGTGGTTAGCTGTCCCCTCATACCATTAGATGTTTACTACACAGTGATAATACAATCTGGTTATTGCTCACAAAATGAAGATAATTTGACCCCTTTACTGTATAATTTTGCACTGACCTGGATTGGCATCTAAACAGGGCGCGCATTTTCAAATTAACTGGTGGAACTGCTACTCAACCATTTTACATTTTCAAAAAGGGGAAAAATTTCAGGAAACAAGAAAGGCCCAATTTATTTTAGGTAGTATGCAGCGTGGAATGTCTAAAGAAACAAAATAAATTAACAAGAACCGCCTTTTTGAATTTTAACAATTCAGAAGGTTGAGGGGAAGTCACCACAATAGAAATATAGCTCACATATTACACTACTAATCTCCTACACCACTAATAGTAAACAAATTCCCGTCTTGCAAATCAAATAGGCAATAGGTTGAATCCTATTTGACTATAACAAAATTAAACACAATTTTTAAGTCACATTTATGTTACCATAGCATTTTTTTCTTACCTGTGATTGCCTTCTTTCTTCAAGTGATGGGAGAAAATTATACTCCTTTTTACCATCACCTTTAAGGAATCCAATTTTGAATGGGACAATCCAAGTTCTGAACCATAGTAAACCTGCCCAAAGAAAACCTGATTGTTAAAGGAAAAAATGTATACTCAGAAGCAGAATCCAAACAGAATCCCTCAAAAACCTGATATCAATTCTCCTTTAATAGCGTGAATTGTGTTTGGGAGGAAGATTAATTCAGAATTAAAACTGAACGTGCCCCTAGCACCCTATCAGATTGCACCAAAAAGTAGAGTCTCTTTATGTTAACATCCAAAAACCTGATTGGAAAATAACCCCAAAATGTGGAAAGTCATTAGTACTGTGAAAAAGGAAAATGTATGAAGTTTCCATTACTTACAAATGCAAATTTTAAAAATTAAACTTGAACACAGATTAAAAGAACACATGTCTCTAGCACCTGATAACATTTGTTTATGTTAACAACCAAACACCTGACTGAGAAATTACCTGGAAATATATAGTTTTAAAAAGGAAAATGTATACACTTTCTAATAGTTACTATTAAAAATTACAAAAATTAAACTTGAAAATAGATTAAAAGAGCACACTCAAAAACCATGTGTCTGAGCAGTCATGTTCTCCATGAACCTATTTAGGGAAACAGTCAAAGTAATGCATCTAAAAATACACAGAATCTTAGTTTTAACAACCTAGTGACCAATACACTGTCCTTACAGTAAACATATCCTTAATAATATCCATGCATGAATTAAAAATACGATTCTTACCTGACCAAAGCTGCAGCATCCTTCAGACTGCAAACTTCCACAAAAGATATAAACAACAAGAATGCTACAAAAATGGATGGGATAAAAAGTAGAAAAGAAGTATTTAACTCATAGAAATGACTGTGATTCTGGGGTAAAATCTAAATATAAATGTTAAAACATCACTAAAACAATGTACATTATTTTTTTAAATGTGATGAAAATAAATGAAGTTATAATTTTGTATAAATGTAAAACAAATTATCAATCAGAGTGCGCGTATGTGACTTAACATAAATAATCTTATGAAAAATTAAAAGATGGGTCTTTGTTTAGGTATTTCAATGTTATTATGTTGTTTAAAATGTTAATAATGTGTCTTATATCCCTCAAAACATAAATACCCACACCCCAAGAAAAGTTAAACACAACAAGGGGTTGGGGCACTAAAGGGAAATAGACTATTGCACATGCTGCTCTGCGATACTGAAAGGAGATGGACTTTTACACATAGAGGGTGTGACGGGAGAAGCATCCAGGGTTTGAGTGACTGAAGTTACATGAACTGTTACACATGAAAGTGTTTCCCCACTGGAGGGAGATCTACTGATGCATGTACAGGGAGAGGGTCTCAGAGTGGGGATTGATTATTGCATGTACAATGCTAGTCACTGAACAGATACAAATTGTTGTTCATACAGAGCTAGGGCCACTGAAGGATGATGGATTAATGACTATAAAGGTCCTGGTGCTCCTAAGAGAGATCTATTGTTGCACATTATGCGCTTGAGTCACTGATAAGAGTTTGTTACTGAAGGGAGATGGACGACTGCACTCAAGTGCTTGAGCCACAAGATTTTAAGTTGAGGTGCTGTTTCACATCCCTCTTTTGTCCTATTTCTATTTCTTTTTCCGGTCTTCTCTTCGTGGATTTGTCTTGTAGGCAGAGGTGAGTGTAATGCTCATGAATGTATAAAAACAGTGAATAGAATGAGCCTGCTTTAGCTGTTGCATACGTTGTATATGGACAACTTTTCCAATTGTTTCGGAGTGAGCTTGTTCATAGAGAAGAGCAACAATAAAAATGACTGTGGAGCATATTCATTTATTTATTTATCAAAGATTTTGAGTTGCCCTTGCACCAAGCAAGGAGGAGCATGGTGATGCAAAATCTATAATGAGATTTACCATGGCACACATTGCCACCTTGCTTGTCCCTGCGTGGCTTCATTAATGTAGAGTAACTGAAGGCAGCGCAAGTCACTATTTAGCTTTATTCTGCCCCAGGGAGGTGTTCCATGGGTGCAGTGTGGGTATTCCCAAACATCCACCCATGTATTCTGAAGTATTCCCAGGTTTACTATGAGTGGTAGACATGTGAATGTGTCAAAATGTTTGGCCTTTCCAGGGGAGGCATAATGAGGAGTAATACCTTTATTTCAACACACATAGAAAGTGGAAAAAGTCATAGAGGATTGTTTTTGTGCACACACAAATCTCGCCTGTAATGCAGGCACCCTTGCACCATGGTGAAAGGTTGCCTGTGTTGGTGCCGGGCAGAATTTTGTATGCCAGCAGGAATGTGTCATATCTTGTCCTGCCCTCTCCCTTTCATGCTGCTCAGTGCAACAAGGTGTCTTGTTACATTGTGTTACGTGAAATAATTATATCTATGGCCAACAATGTCTTGGTAGCTGGGAAGAGATGCACTTATTGTTACACACGTGTTGGTTCTTGTAGCCCTGCATCTTATGCTTTCTGCTTTGTTCACGTGATTCTAGGAGGAAGCATCAGGAGCCAGACTGGGATCAAGATACGCATTTACAAGAAGCTGTAATTGGATGCTTCTGTTCCTCAGATAGTTTGTGAATAATAATAAAGGACACACACCATCGCAGTGGGGTATATGACAAACACAGGTCACAGCAAAGGGCTATGCAGTTCCTTTTAAAGAGAAATAAGTGTGAAGAATCAGTAAGGTGGGATTCTGATTGCTCAGGAGCAAGAGTTCTCACACATTCAATAGGTGGGTCAACGTGTTTCATGGTGCTGTAAGTCGATGTTGATTGACATCAACTTATAGCACCAAGAAACATGTTGACCCACCAAACATTAGGCTGACACAGATCATTGGCTCTGATGACAGCCATCACAATTTTTAACCAGACAAGAGGACCTGCCTATTAAACAGTTAGCGTACCACTTAGCCGATTTTAAAACACACTAATACCTACACAAATCTACACTAGAAACCCCACACCTATACCCACACTTTAAATACGGCAATAATAAAAGATCTATGGTAAAGAGCCCCCTTGCCGGTGCGCGTTGGGCATTGCAGCACCGGTCCGATGAGGAGCATGCCCTATGATCAAGCATGCAGTGGCGGCTCGCAGAGGGAGTGCTGTGGGGTGGTGGGGCGGGGAGGGGGTGGGGCAGGGTGGGGTGTAGTGGAGTCGGACATACGACGGCAAGGAGTAAAGTAAGTAAATAAATAAATAAAACTATTTACCTTGTGCTCTCTGCATCGTCGAGTTGGCGACGCAGAGAGCGCTAGGTAAATAGTTGTATCTATTTATTTACTTCTTGCTGTCGTATGTCAGACTCCACTACCCCCCCACCCTGCCCCAACCCCTCCCCACCACCCCACAGCACTCCCTCTGCAAGCCGCCACTGCAAGCATGACATTCTTTTGGGTGTGTGAGGTCTCTTTTTCCTGAGCAATCAGACTCCCTCCTTACTGATTACTCAGCTCACGACCCATCTATCACCCCATATCTCTTTAAAAGGAACCGCATATCCTTTGTCGTGAAGCTTGACTTCTAAAAAAGAGCACGTATGCTTGACCTAAATGCACTCCTGATCCCCCTTTCTGTATATAGGTATATAACAGACATTCAGGGCAGATCCTATTCCTAACCATGAGGCGACTGCATTACGAAGAGGGGCACATACCACTACTCACAGGGGCAGATCCTGTTCTTACCCCCAAAAGGATACCACACTGAGAAGATAGATATACACCCCGACTCATAGATGCACTTCATGTTCTTACTCATGACAGGGGACTGTCCTGAGAGTAAATCTCCTCCCACATGGAAAGATACTGTTCGTAATGCTGCCAGGCAATCAGAATAAGTGGAATGACTTACACCACCACTCAGAGACAAAGGGTGGGAACTGGCCTTAGAAGACAGACACACATCACCACTTTTTCTTTACCTAAGGCAGATGGCTTTCTCCAGAATCTTTCTGTAGCTGATCTCACTCAATGTCACTCTAGAGTACACATCAATAATGCCCCCCAGGAGAAGTTGCGCAGGAGTGGAGAGGGTTTCCAGGTCCCAGGACTGCAGAGTGCAGGCAGATCTCTCCTTTGTCTTCCAAGTGCAAAGGCTAAATAAGATTATCAAGTACCTGTGGAGCTCCATGTGAAGGGGTGCCTCACAACTGCAAGACCATCATAAGCCTCTCTAAGGAGGTTAGGCAGTAGTGTCAGAAAGGCTGAAATGGCCAAGCGAGCCTGCACTCCTACTCAGTACTGTCTCTGACTTACAGCCCAACTTCCAAGATATGCCTAATATCACCACAGGCTCTACCAGATCACTGCCGCTGGTGACATGACTCCCAGGTACCAGTGCAAGCATATTATGAAGGCAAGATAATGACAAGCTTCTGGACACCTAATGATACATTGGAGGCCCCTACTTCCTTGAGCAGCTAACACTGTTATTATAGAGGTGTGATCAAAACACCCTCACTGTGAAGTAACACTCACCTGTAGTTTCCAGAAATAGTGGGTCTCACCTGGGGGCCTAGAAGTTCATTCTCTGAGGAGGATGCAGACCAGAGCAGCCCAAACTCGGTTGAATGCAGAGAAAAATCCATGAAGTTCACTCAGATACATAAAATGAAGGGCTACTAGTAATGTACATTTCACGGTTCTTGCACATTCGTGAAATAGTGATTTGGCTGAGTTGATTGTTGCTATGAAGGGAATATTGCATCTTCAATGCCACAGCATCCACATACGTTTTCATTAAAGTGCTTTCTGTAGTGTGCCAGAATGTGGCATCCACTTGATATTCTGCCACACATTTGGCCCTATGTGGCCAGGTCTAAAATGGAGCATTGTTAAGAGTTGACATCCAGGGTTGTATCACACAAACTGAGCCTTGGAAGTGCTGAAAACGAAGGCTGTCTAGCCTTCATTTCATCTCAAGCCTCTTTCATCTACCATGCGCTCCTTGCCCCTCTATAATGACCAAGTAGGTTCCTTTTCATCACTGCTTCCTCACTTAACCACTGTTTTCAGACTTTCACTTTGCTGCCTTTTTCGTTCTTGTGTTGGGTCAAACTCATGATTAAACATAAACATTGGTCCCTGAAAGAGAGTTGGGGCCCATCTGTAATCACCAGCTCAAATTAAGCAATGCACAAGTAAGTACTCCATTTGAATGGAAATTTAGCAGAATTGTTGAGATATATACAGTAAAGCAGAATATACCATACCAGCACACAAAGCAACATAACAGAGTAGTTAAAACATAACAAGGCACAACAAAACAATTAGAACACATTTCTATATATCAACTACGGTACTATAACAATGGTGTCCGGTTATCGGTTTCAACTGATTTCAAATGGAAGGAAACCTTCGGACTAAATTCTTAAATGCGACTCAGGTTAAACTGTAAACCGCCAAATTTCTCACAATCTTTGAAGTACTTTCTCTTTCAGATATTAATCATGATGTCACTATGATTTTCCCAAGGTATTTGTGTCTGGGGGTCAGGTGAGGGCACTGGCTATTGACTCATTTGACTCAATCAATCAATCAATCAATCAGGGTTGGTAAAATGCAGCTACTCACCCGCGAGGTTCTCAAGGTGCGGGGCAGCTCCGTTGAATGCTGGGTTCATCTGAAGAACCAGGTCTTGAGGTCCTTCCTGAACTGATGCAGTGTGGGAGCTTGCCAGAGGAGGAGGGGGAGGTCGTTCCAGGCCTTGGCTGCGAGGTAGGAGAAGGATTTTCCTACTGTTCTGGTCTTGTAGATGCGTGGAACTGTGGCCAAAGAGAGGTCGGCTGATCGGAGGTGGCTTTTGGGTGCGTGGAAGGAGAGGCAGTTGTTCAGGTATATTGGTCCGGTATTGTGAAGGGCCTTGTATGCGTGGGTGAGGAGTTTGAAGATTATTCTTCGTGCGGCTGGCAGTCAGTAGATATCGCGGAGGTGTTGGGTGATGTGGCTGTGGCTGGGGATACCAAGGATCAGTCTGGCTGCGGCACTTTAGACAGTCTGGAGTCTGCAAAGGAATTTCTTGTTGATTCCTGCATAGAGAGCGTTGCAGTAGTCCAGTCTGCTACTGATGAGAGCGTGCCTAACAGTTTTTCTGGATTCGGTGGGATCCATCTGAACGTCTTTCAAAGCATGTGGATGGTGTTGAGTCAGGTCAATGATATGGCATTAATCTGGCGGGTCATTGTGAGCGATGTGTCTAGTCTGATTTTGAGGTTTTGTGCATGGTCTCTCGGGGTGGGGGGATTTCCCATGCGGAGGGGTTGGAGCCAAGGATGAGGAATTCTGTTTTCTTGGAGTTGAGTATCAGGCAGCTGCTCTTCATCTAGTTGGCAACGTCTTTCATCCCTTCTTAGAAGTTGTGTTTGGTGATGTTGGGCTCATTGGTAAGGGAGAGGATAAGCTGGGTGTTGTCAGTATAAGAAACAATGTTGAGCTTGTGGTTCCTGATGATGGTTGCGAGGGGGGCCATGTAGATGTTGAAGAGGGTGGGACTGAGGTAGGAGCCCTGGGGCACTCCACAGTTGGTCTCTTGTCTGTTCCGAGTGGTAGGGCAGGAGTCTGACTCACTGAGTTCTGCCAGTGAGGAATGAGCATATCCAGTTGAGGGCCTTGCCATGGATGCCTGTGTCATAAAGTCTTGCGGCTAGGGTGTGGTGGGAGACGGTGTTGAATGCATTAGTGAGATCCAGGAGTATGAGGGCTGCCATTTTACCCTGGTCGTGGAGGAAGAGGATGTCATCGGTGATGGTGAGTAGGGCAGTCTCTGTTCTGTGGTTGCTGCGGAGTCCGGATTGGGAGATGTCCAGGACATTGTTGGCTTCAATGGCGTTTGCTAGCTGGGTGTTAATGGTCTTTTCGATGACTTTGGCTGAGAAAGGAAGCAGGGAGATGAGCCTGAAGTTTTTGAGGTCCATCTGGTCCGCGAAGGGTTTCTTCAGGAGGGGGGTGACTTCAGCCTGTTTCCAGTCGATCGAGGAAGGTGGCGCTTTCAAAGGAGCAGTTGATCATCCAACGTAGTTCGGTTGCGATGGCCGAGGCAGCCCTGTGGAAGATGTGGGGTGGGCAGGGGTCTGAGGGTGTTCCGGAATGGATGCTTTTCATGGTCTTCAAGGTGTCTTCTGTCATGAGAGGGGTCCAATTGAGCAGGGTCCCTTAGGTGGCATTGTTTGGAGGGAGAGCAGGAACGGTGTGGAGGTCTTGGTTTTCAAAGTTGTCGTAGATCATCTTGATCTTGAGGGTGTTGAGTTTGTTACAGAGGTCTTGGGAGGGTGGGACGTCTGTTGTTTCACGCCGGGTTTGGCGAATTCCTTGATGATGGAGAAGAGTTCTTTGGTATTTTGAGGGTTGGTGAGGATTCTTTCTTGGAGAGATTTTTTCCTTTTGGAGATGGTGGTGTGCGGTGGTGGCTGCTCTGTAGGCAGCCTGTGATTCTGGGGTTTTGTTGTTCCTCCATGCCTTTTCGAGTCATCGGCAGGAGCTTTTGGATTCCTGGTGTGCAGGGGGTAACCAGCTTGCTTTCTTGATGTGTCTTCCTGTGACTTTCTTGAGGGGGGTAAGTAGGTTGGTGCAGTTTGTGATCCAACAGTGGAGGTTGAGTGCTGCGGGTTTGACATCTGGCGTAGTCGCTGGTGGGGTGCTGAGGAGGGCAGAGGTGAGCTTGTCTTTGGTGACTTTGTTCCAGCTTCTGCGGGGGAGGTGTTGGGCATTCTTGTGTGCGGTGGGGTCTTTGAAGGAGAAGTGGATGCAGTGGTGATCTGTCCAGAGAAGTTCTGTGGTGTTTCCTTCTGCGAAGATGGGGTTGAGTGTGTCCCCCGCTGTGTGTGTGGATTTGGTGACCAGTTGCTTCAGTCCTATGTTGTTCAGGTTCTCTAGGAGGGAGGCAGTGTTTGGGTCATCGTGGTTGTCCAGGTGGAAGTTTAGGTCTCCGAGTAGGATGTAGTCTATGGAGGTGAGGGCGTGGGGTGCGATGAGGTTGGTGATGGCATTAGTGAAAGGACCGTGGGGAATGGGTGGCCTGTAGATGAAGTCTCTGTGGAGAATTGTTTGAGGTTTGGACTGGATCTGGACGTTGAGGTGCTTCATGAGGGTTGTTGTGTCATCCGGGTGGTAGTCATCATGCGTTGAGTGCTTTTGTGAATGATGGCGATGCCTCCTCCTGGGCGGCTAGGACGGTCATTGCACAGGATCTTGTATCTGTCAGGAATGGCAGTGGCGATGTTGGGTGCAGAGTTGGCTTTGTTCTAGGTTTCTGTGAGGAAGGCGAAGTCGGGCGAGTAGGTATTGAGGAGGTCTCAGATTTCTATGGCGTGTTTGTATAAGGAACGTACTGCCTTGCTTCGCCTTTCAGATAACACAGAATCTCCCACACGGTGGCTCAAAACACGGCAAAGCAGGAGACATAACACAATAACACCTTTAGAAAAGGATTTTATTTTACAAAATGCAAAGACTCTCTTTTTAGAATAAGGCTTGGGGTTTATTTATGAAATGCTCTCTAACAAAAAGGGTTTCCCAGATGCCAAATGCACAACTCAAAATCACATAGATATATATTATCTACTGGCGGTCCCCAGTAGATAGTTATAGTTAGGACCTAGTTTCCATAGGAAAAGCGTTTTTTCTTTTCCCAATAACTTTGGCGCCGGTTGACGAATCTTCGCGAAATTTTCAAAACTTGTGGCCCGCTCCGGTCAGCTCCTATCCTGAAAATTTCGGGGTGATTCGCAAAGCGGGGGCCGAGAAGAAAGGGGGGTCCCAAAACGTGTTTTCTCCATGTTATTTTCCATAGGAAACTTTAGACACGGCTACAGCCCGAACTGCTGAACGGAATTACACCAAATTTGGCAAAAAGGTAGCCCTTGGTTCAGAAAGAGCCCTTTTGTTAAATGGTGTAAATCCGTTCAGTAGTTCCTGAGAAATTGAAAAAAAGAGGTCGGAAAATCAATTTCCCATAGGAAATTTTAGACATGGCTACAGCTCGAACTGCTGTACGGAATTACACCAAATTTGGCAAAAAGGTAGTGCTTGGTTCAGAAAGCATCCTTATTTTTAAATGGTGTAAATCCGTTCAGTAGTTGCTGAGAAAATCAAAACATAAAAGTTTCGATATCTAGAGGCACGGAGGATCCGCGGACCCTCCCGACCACGAGCTTTATTCTAATTGGCTGTCAACACTCCAAACCAGGAAGTGTTGGCAGCCATTTTGTGACTCGGTAGAACCGAGCCACAAGAAAACAGTAGAAAAAACGTTAAAAAACAAGAAAAGGGGGCAGGGTAAAAACACCCTGACCCCCTAGGCCTGCTCAGGGGGTCCCACAAGGACCCCCAGAACCAAAAAAAGCATTTATTAAAAAAAATTGGCAAAATTCGCGTAGGATCCGGGAATCCTGCCGTGAAAATAAAAAAAAGGAAGCGCAGGCTTCCACGCTTCGTTAATATTTAGCCCCCGGGTGGGCCAAGTCCCGGGGGCATGCAAAATTGTAATTGCGGGGGCCCAAAGGGGCCCCCGCAGCCCCAGGGACTGCCACCCCCCGGGGATTTCCTTAAATATTTGCAGGGGGCACACGGGCCCCCCGCAGCCCCGGGGACCGCCTCCCCCGGGGCTTGTTTTTTATAATGTGTGGGGGGGCCTCCAAGTCCCCCCCAAGCCCCGGGGACCGCCACCCCCGGGGATTTTGTTGAATATTTGCGGGGGGCACACGGCCCACCGCAGCCCCGGGGACTGCCACCCCGGGGCACTATCTATGTAAATTTGGGGGTCCGTTACGGACCCCCGAGCCTCGGGGACCACCACCTCCCCGGGGCTTTCAAACTGAAGGGAGGGGGGTTATGCGGCCCCCCTCCTGGAGCCCGTGATGGCCCTGGGGACCGCCACCCCCCAGGGCCGGCTCCTACAGTGTCCTGGGGTGCCCACCCCCGGGACACTGCTGTTTGCTATGGTAGGGCGGGAGCCTCGCGGCTCCCGCCCTGTCATGGCAAACTGTGGTTTGGGTTTTGGAAGAGAGAGCAGGAAACCTGCTCTCTCTTCCAAAATCCAAACCACATTGCTTTTCCACACGGGGAGCAGCATATCAGCAGCTCCCCATGTGGAAAAGCAATGCCGGTTCCTGCAGGACGCGGGGAGCCGGCGGGACCGTGGGGGCATTGGGGCTCCCCCCACAGTCCCCAACGAAGAGGCCAGGCCCCGGGGGATGCCACGCAGCCCCCCTCCAAATATATATTTTTTTTTAAATAAACACTGGCCATGCCCCGGGGGATGGGGTCCCCGGGGCCGAATATGGCCTCGGGAGGGGGGCCATGTGGCCCCCTTCCAATTTTGAAGAAAATAGAAAAAATAGGGGTCAGGCCCTGGGGGATGGGGTCCCCAGGGCCCATAAAATAGGAAAAGAAGGGGGGCCACACAGCCCCCCTTCTAAATTTTTTTTTTTTTTTTTAAAAAGCCAGCATCACACCGAGGCCCCGCCCCCTCCCAGCAACACTCTGCAAAAGCGCCCTGTGGCACGTTTTAAGTTGGGGAATGAATTCCTCTTTAATCCTGAGGGTCCCTGAGGAACAACTAGCCCACCAGGTACCTCCAGTAAGCGCCACAGGGCTGCCTTGCTGAGAGGTGGTCCAGGCCACACCCCTTTTTACACCTCTCTGCAACACAGCTCTGTGGCGCTTACTGGAGGTAGCTGGTGGGCTAGTTGGACCCCAAGGACCCTCAGGATTCAAGGGGACTTAATCCCCCAACTTAAAACGCGCGACGGGGCACATTTGCACAGTGGTGAAGGGAGGGGGCGGGGCCTGAGGTGACATGTGTGCAAACACGCCCTGTGGCGCGTTTTAAGTTGGGGAATTAATTCCCCTTGAGTCCTGAGGGACCCTGGGGGCCAACTAGCCCACCAGGTACCTCCAGTAAGCGCCACAGGCCTGCCTTGCAGAGAGATGGTCCGAGGCCACGCCCCTTTTTACACCTCTCTGCAACGCAGCTCTGTGGCACTTACTGGAGGTTCCTGGTGGGCTAGTTGGACTCCAGGGACCCTCAGGATTCAAGGGGACTTAATCTCCCAACTTAAAACGCGCCACAGGGCATGTTTGCACAGGGGTGAAGGGAGGGGGCAGGGCCTGATGTGACAAGTGTGCGAACGCGCTCCGTTTTGCGTTTTAAGTTGGGGGATTAAGTCCCCTTGTATCCTGAGGGTCCCTGGGGGCTGACTAGCCCACCAGGTACCTTCAGTAAGTGCAACAGAGTTGCGTTGCAGAGAGGTGTAAAAAGGGACTTAATCTCCCAACTTAAAACGTGCAACCGGCGCGTTTGCACACTTGTCACATCAGGCCCCACCCCCTCCCTTCACCACTGTGCAAACGGGCCCTCTGGCGTGTTGTAAGTTGGGGGATTAAGTCCCCTTGAATCCTGAGGGTCCCTTGGGTCCAACTAGCCCACCAAGTACCTCCAGTAAGCGCCACAGAGCTGCATTGCAGAGAGGTGTAAAAAGGGGAGTGGCCTTGGACCACCTCTCTGCAACGCAGCTCTGTGGCGCTTACTGGAGGTACCTGGTGGGCTAGTTGGCCCCCAGGGACCCTCAGGATTCAAGGGGAATTAATCTCCCAACTTAAAACCTGCCAGGAGTTGCGTTTGCACAGTGGTGAAGGGAGGGGGCGGGCCTGATGTGACATGTGTGTACTTATCCAATCACTCCGCCAAAACCCAAGCACTTATAAATTCACCATGCACTCTCCTTGCAGTATTCTAATCATCCAGTCAGTACCCATGCACTCATGCAATGACCCATGCACTAACTCATGCACTGCTACAATACTCTGAGCACTACTGATGCAGTCCAGCCAGCGCCCTGTCACTACCCATACACTCCTCCTATCACCCAGCGAGCACCATGTACTTATCCAATCACTCCGCCAAAACCCAAGCACTTATAAATTCACCATGCACTCTCCTTGCATTACTCTAATCATCCAGTCTGTACCCATGCACTCATGCAATGACCCATGCACTAACTCATGCACTGCTACAATAGCCTGAGCACTACTGATGCAGTCCAGCCATCGCCCTGTCACTACCCATGCACTCCTCCAATCACCCAGCGAGCACCATGTACTTATCCAATCACTCCGCCAAAACACAAGCACTTATAAATTCACCATGCACTCTCCTTGCAGTACTCTAATCATCCAGTCACTACCCATGTACTCATGCAATGACCCAGGCACTAACACATGCACTGCTACAATCCCCTGAGCACTACTGATGCAGCCCAGCCATCTCTTTGTCACTACCCATGCACTCCTCCAATCACCCAGCCAGCACCATGTACTTATCCAATCACTCCGCCAAAACCCAAGCACTTATAAATTCACCATGCACTCTCCTTGCATTACTCTAATCATCCAGTGACTACCAATGTACTTATGCAATGATGCAGGCACTAACACATGCACTGCTACAATCCCCTGAGGACTACTGCTGCAGTCCAGCCATCTCCTTGTCACTACCCATGCACTCCTCCAATCACCCAACCAGTTCCATGTCCTTATCCAATCACTCCGCCAAAACACAAGCGTTTATAAACTCACCATCCACTCTCCTTGCAGTACTCTAATCATCCAGTCAGTACCCATGTACTCATCCAATGACCCAGGCACTAACTCATGGCAAATACAGAGGAGGTCATGCTAATCACAGGGTACCCCAACGCATAGTGTTCCCTAGTCTATGTAGGTGTTTACACTGTATTCTAAGTGTCTTTTAGCATAGCACTGACTCTAGGGCCGGTTAGTCAGAGTCAGTTACCACCAGTACCCGTCAGCAAAAAGTTGGGGGCACAGGAGGACTTTCTGCTCCTCTGTTGGTTCTTTCTGCACATCTCTTGCTTCTTCTTGCACTTTTCTTCGACTTTCTGGACTTCTGTTGCCTCTTTCTGCATTTGTCTTGCTTCTTTGTGCGCTTTTCTTCCTCTTTCTTCACATGTCCTACCTTTGTAGGCATAGTTAGAAAGTAGCATTTAAAAAACCTTTGAAATTTACTGAAAAAACCATAGGTTTCAGGGACGTTATAGTTAGAAATTAGCATTTAAAAACCTTAGAAATTCACTGAAAAAACCACAAGTTTCAGGGACGTTATAGTTAGTTGGACATTTCACTCGTACAAAACCAGAGAAATTCCCCCGTTATAGTTAGTTCAGCAAACTATAACTCGCGCCCCCGCAATGCACTGCTGATGACGTCACATATTACAACACTCATGACATGGTCAGTAACATCACTGATGACATCACTGATGACATCTCAAATGACATTACTGATGACACCATCCGGTGACTTTGTGTTTCTGTAAAGTTTAAATATGTTTAATATATATAGGGAAAGGCGTATTGAAGAATGAGTGGGTGTATAAGTGTCTGAATGGATGATTTAGTAGGTGCTTGACTGACTCTATAAGTGAGTGATTAAACGTATCTTACTGAATGCATGGGTTAGTGACTAAACTGTGTGAATGTCTGTATCCGTCTGTCTGTTGGTGTGTAAGCGGCTGCATGGGTTTGCAAATAGCTACATGAGTGTCTATATGGGTTATTGATTTGTTCTCTGAGTATCTGTATGGTTGCCTGAGTGTTTCTGTGGGTGGGGTGTTTGTGACTGTGTGCATAGATGTGTGAGTGGGTGATTCACTGGGTGCATGGTTTCAAGAGTGCATCTGTGATGGACTGTATGGGTGGGTGAGTGTGTGTATAGGTGTGTTGGTGAGTGAATGTATATCTCAGTGGTACATGTGTGAGTAACTACATATGTGAAATGCAGTATATATGTGTGTTGGAGTATATAAATGACTATAAGTGAGAGTGTGTGATTGTGAGAGTGGCTGTATGGATGAGTGTGTGCTTGTATCAGTGATTGTATAAGAGCGTAAGAATGTGCTAGTCTTTGTATGAGTAATTGAGCTGGTGTGTGTATAACTGTATGGGTGAGTAAATGGCAGTGTGATAAATTATATGCATGACTGACTAGGTGTGTGAGTACCTTTATGGATGAGTGACGGTGTGTAAGTGTAGGTGTAGGTGTATGTGTATGAGTGCATATTATAGTCCTGTACTGAGTGAACATAAGTATGAGTGACTGTACGGGTGAGTGAGTGGATGTGTGTGTAAACCTAAGAATCAGTGAGTGGGTATGTAGTTATTGGTGTTGGAGTGTCTATGGTTTTGAGAATGGCAGTCTGTAATTTATAGTAGGTGTATCAAAAGTTATATTAGGGTGTGAGAAGATGCAGGAAATTATCACATGGATGATGTCATCAGTGATGTCATCAGTGATGTCATTTGAGATGTCATCAGTGATGTCATCAGTGATGTCACTGACCATGTCATGAGTGATGTAATATGTGACGTCATCAGCAGTGCATTGCAGGGGCGCGAGTTATAGTTAGCTGAACTAACTATAACGGGGGAATTTGCATGGTTTTGTACGAGTGAAATGTCCAACTAACTATAACATCCCTGAAACCTATGATTTTTTCAGTGAATTTCTAAGGTTTTTTAAATGCTAATTTCTAACTATAACGTGCCTGAAACCTATGGTTTTTTCAGTGAATTTGAAAGGTTTTTTAAATGCTAATTTGTAACTATAACGTGCCTGAAACCTATGGTTTTTTCAGTGAATTTCAATGGTTTTGTAAATGCTAATTTCTAACTATAACGTGCCTGAAACCTATGGTTTTTTCAGTGAATTTCAATGGTTTTGTAAATGCTAATGTTGAAGTATAATAGTACTTATACATATATTTTTTGTACTCAATTTCTTAATTTTTTTAACTGTTTATTTGTAAATATATTATTTTTTGAAACAATATTATATACTTTTCTGAAAATTGTAAAAAAAATAATTTAAAAAAAGTAAAACAAATATAGTATAATTATTTTGTTTTCTTTTTTTCTTTTAATATATTTCTTTTATGTTCTTTTAAAAAAAAAAAAAATATAACATTTTTAGGAGTCGCGCACCGAAAGCGTACCTAACACGGCGGGTGCGCGTATTTAAGCTGCCATTTTGGAAAAGTTATGAAGGATCCGCGTATGGTATGCGACGGGTGCGTGTTTTCCAGTTACGTGATATACGTATAATATAACGTGTTGTGTGCGCTTGGTATGCGACCGGTCCGCAATTCCTACTCCAGCGTCTTCGCGACACATGCGTATTACGGTACGCGACATTTGCGCATTGGCGGGCCCCGCATGACGTCATAAGCGTGCCGGGGCGCACTGGGTGTGCGACTCCCGCGAAAGTTTTTATATTCTAAAATGATATCTATGTGTCTTTAATGTACATATTAGGGCAAGAGATTACCTAAGGTATTCATAAAAATAATATACTTCTACTTGTAATAAAGTTATATTACTTTTAAATATATTTTCGCGGAGTCGCATCGGGTGTGTTCTTCGTGCGCGCTGGGTGCGCACATCCCATGTGACCTTAAAAAAAAGAATTTGATTGGTTCATAACATTTCCCACTGTAACTATTGAAGGACCCCACCCATTTTAATTATTCTGTTTGGAGCAGTTGATGAGAGACATCTCTTCTCCTTCCAGAGCTTGTTTTGGTGTTATTTGATTTTTTTGGTGTTGCTTAAAAACTGAACAGTTGCAATGGCATCTGAGCAGATGAAGAAGTGTTGGAGGAGGCACCACCAAAGAAAAGACTGGAATCAGTGGTATGGAAGTTTTTTACGTTTCCTGCAGGAGAAAAGAAAGTAAATGCAAGGAAAGTCACGTGCAAGCTGTGTGAGAGGCTCCTGTCAAGAGGCAGTGACAAAAAATATTCATGCGGCACAGCTAGCATGTACAAGCACCTGCGCACTATCCATCCCCGTAATTTTGCTCGGGAAGAACTAAAAAGAGCAAAAGAAAATCCAGCACCAGGTGTTGCAAGCACTTCAGGAGCATCGTCATCTATACCTCCTTTGAACATTAGGCCTGCATTCGCCTTTCTGGAGCAGCACTGCATTAAGTGCAAGAAGGTCATCTGTTATGGCGAGCAGTCGGTGGATGCTGTTTGTGCTGCCCAAAGAAACCACTGTTGTTAATTTTTTGTTTGTTTCTTGTTTTTGGAATGATAATTAAATCCAAAAGTTACCTCTTTACTTTGTTCCTTTTTTGTTCAGTTTTTAAAAAACACCAAAAAAATACAAAATTGTTCAAAAAATACAAAGAAATAAAAAAGAAAAAAGAAGAAAAAAAAAGTTCTTGTCAGAACTACCTTATCTGGTTAAAAAAGAAAAATAATTGCATGTTAATGTCTGAAAGTTTGCTTGAATATATGTGTAGAGTATGATTGACTGAATGAATGCATTAGTGGTGTATGGTGAATTTATAAGTGGTTAGGTATTGGTGGAGTGATGGGATAAGAAGATAGTGCTGGATGGGTGAATGAGGAAGTGCATGGGAGTGACAGGCGGATTTCTAGGCTACATGGGTACTAAGTGGGTATTTGCAAGAGTGTATCAATAGTATGTATGTGGTTAGAGTTGTGCATGCATAGTGCAGAGAATGTTGTAGGTGTACTTATGTTAGTGGCTAGGCCTCTCCATAAGGACATCACTAGTAATTGGAATGATTACAGTGCTGGAAGCAGAGTGCATGGTCAAGTTATAAGTGGTTAGGTATTGGCAGAGTGATCGGATAAGTAGATAGTGCTGGATGGGTGATTGGAAAAGTGCATGGGACAGACAGGAGGATTCATAGGCTGCATGGGTAGTAACTTAGTAAGTAGCTGGTTAGAGGTTTATATAGATAGTGCATAACTGAATGTAGTAATGCATAGATAGTGTTTGGATTACTTAATCTTACCTTTACAGTAGTAGATATCAAACTTTTCTAAATATTTTTTGCAGTTGTTTTTTATAATTTACATTTTTTTAAATTTCGAACTTTAGATTTATGATCTGTGAAAGAGAAGAAAAAATATTATAATTTTATAAACAACATAATGTAAGAATAATATAAATTATTTAGTTTGCCTTTTTTGCTGTTTTCAGAATATATTGAATTTCACTATAAATAGTGATTTCAATGTTACTCATCACATAACAGCGGGCAAAAAAAAACAATCAAGAAGATTGTTTAAAAAAAAACAAATCTGTGTCAAAAATATTTTCAACATAGTGAACTATCTCTGCACATTGTATAAAAATAACATCCTCAATAACATAGCATATAATACAAATCACACATATATAAAATGCTTCTTTGTAAGAGAATTTTGTTACTACAAGATAAAAGAAGCAAAACAATAATTCAATCAATAAGTCTTCATAATTTCCATATACTCTAAATGATGTTCTTTAAAATATATGGTGTCAGAATATCCCAGAAAAAGTGCTTAATTCACATTAATATCTTTCCTCTAGGCCAAATGATATTCCTGAAATCCTTTATACTGAAATTGTCCAAAGTAATCGTATTAATACAGTTTAACATATTCCCAATAGGCCGAATTATGTTCTTAGAACTTTGGCTTTAAGAATATTAGGTATGAATTCGGTAATTTGTTCGGCAAACGATATCTAAAAACTAAATGAGCATCATTACAATATGTCCATCCTTTATTGCATTTTAAATAGACAGTGTAATGTCCAGATGTTGTAGAAGGTCCATTGTGGAAAATAATTGCTACTGCTACAAAAGTTCTTCCTGATATTAATAGTTGACTTGCTACAACATTTTTAATTAAAGTTTCCAATTTTCTTCCATCAGCTGTACAACGTTGTATCATTAAAATCATATATTGTCCAAATTTTTCTATAAATAGTGTTGATAACATTTCTTATTTGCATTGCATACACTCCATGTTTTGATTTGCTGCTTTAACTAATTTGTTGAAAGACACTGTTTTACAGTCTGGTATTGTTAAATATATAAATCTTTCAATGTCTATGTTATTGGTAGAAGTAAACGTACAATTTTCACATTGATGTTCCCATTTATAACGAAGTCCAAATAGATTTTCAATTTGTATTCCTTCCTCTTCTAATACTGCAAGCATATACATTAGAAATTCCTGAGCATCTTGTTGCACATTCTGTGTAAATTGCGTAGAACCAGAACATATATCCAAAAGTTTCCGAATATCAGACACAATTTGGGGTCGATTCCGATCCCGGTCGGAGGCCCACCTAATACCATTCGGCCGGGAAAAAGCCAGGCGAATGCCTGTTTCCCGACCGATTCGCACATACATCCGAACGAGCAAGTACGATGCGCACAACTGCCCAAATCCCGACCCAGTCGTACTCACCCAATACAGGTCCAGTTCTCCGACCGATGCGGATCCGGAAACGCAGAATCGAGTCCCACGGAAGCCAAAATGCAGCCCCGTCCGGCCGGACAAGTACGATGCGCTTTCCGTACGCGCCGAACCCGTCGCTACGCACGGCACGTCAAAGCATCCGGGAGAGGCATACATAAGCTCCAATTCGCGCCACAAGACGATCCACGGCTACGAGACGAACACGGCAGCGACGAGGACGAGGCGAAGCAAAGAGAAAGACGAACGAGACGAACCAACCATGAATCCCATCGCGCAGGTCCTACCAATACTCTACATCTATTACCGGAACAGGCACGGACACGTACGGCGCAGAAGGTAAGTCAGACAACAACCACAAAAACAAACTACACGTACCCGACTTATCACACACACACAGAGGGATGCAGACATTACTTACACCAGCAATAGCAGCACCATAGGGGCGGGATGCCCATCACCAATGCCACATATACACATAGGGGCCTGGATGCCAACTACTAACACCACCCCTACCCAGGGGTGCTAGATGCCTGTCACTCCTACCACCTCTACCCATGGGGGGCTGGATGCCCACCACCACTACCACCCCTACTCAGGGGTGCCAGATGCCTACCACTACTACCACCTCTACCCATGGGGGCTGGATGCCTGTCACTACTACCACCTCTACCCATGTGGTGCAGGATGCCTACCACCACTACCACCTCTACCCATGGGGGCTGGATGCCTGTCACTACTACCACCCCTACCCATGGGGGGCTGGATGCCTACCACCACTACCACCTCTACCCATGGGGGGCTGGATGCCCACCACCACTACCACCCCTACTCAGGGGGTGCCAGATGCCCAACACCACTACCACCCCTACTCAGGGGGTGCCAGATGCCTACCACTACTACCACCTCTACCCATGGGGGGCTGGATGGCTGTTGCTACTACCACCTCTACCCATAGGTGCCAGATGCCTACCACTACTACCACCTCTACCCATGGGGGGCTGGATGCCCACCACCACTACCACCCCTACTCAGGGTGTGCCAGATGCCTACCACTACTACCACCTCTACCCATGGGTGCCAGATGCCTACCACTACTACCACCTCTACCCATGGGTGCCAGATGCCTACCACCACTACCACCTCTACCCATGGGGGGCTGGATGCCTACCACTACTACCACCTCTACCCATGGGGGGCTGGATGCCTGTCACTACTACCACCTCTACCCATGGGGGGCTGGATGCCTACCACTACTACCACCTCTACCCATGGGGGGCTGGATGCCTACCACTACTACCACCTCTACCCATGGGGGCTGGATGGCTGTCGCTACTACCACCTCTATCCATGGGTGCCAGATGCCTACCACTACTACCACCTCTACCCATGGGGGCTGGATGCCCACCACCACTACCACCCCTACTCAGGGGGTGCCAGATGCCTACCACTACTACCACCTCTACCCATGGGGGGCAGGATGCCTGTCACTACTACCACCTCTACCCATGGGGGGCTGGATGCCTGTCACTACTACCACCTCTACCCATGTGGTGCAGGATGCCTACCACCACTACCACCTCTACCCATGGGGGGCTGGATGCCTGTCACTACTACCACCCCTACCCATGGGGGGCTGGATGCCTACCACCACTACCACCTCTACCCATGGGGGGCTGGATGCCTACCACTACTACCACCTCTACCCATGGGGGCTGGATGCCTGTCACTACTACCACCTCTACCCATGGGGGGTTGGATGCCCACCACCCCTACCACCCCTACTCAGGGGGTGCCAGATGCCTACCACTACTACCACCTCTACCCATGGGGGGCTGGATGCCTACTACTACTACCACCTCTACCCATGGGTGCCAGATGCCTACCACTACTACCACCTCTACCCATGGGTGCCAGATGCCTACCACTACTACCACCCCTACCCATGGGGGGCTGGATGCCTACCACCACTACCACCTCTACCCATGGGGGGCTGGATGCCTACCACTACTAACACCTCTACCCATGGGGGGCTGGATGCCCACCACCAATACCACCCCTACTCAGGGGGTGCCAGATGCCTACCACTACTACCACCTCTACCCATGGGGGGCAGGATGCCTACCACCACTACCACCCCTACTCAGGGCGTGCCAGATGCCTACCACTACTACCACCTCTACCCATGGGTGCCAGATGCCTACCACTACTACCACCTCTACCCATGGGTGCCAGATGCCTACCACTACTACCACCTCTACCCATGGGGGCAGGATGCCTACCACCAACAACACCCCCACTCACAGGATGGCTAATGCATGACACAACAAGCACACACCAACATAAGGAATGCAACAAAAAGACATCCCCCCCAACACCATGACAAGCGTGTGTAGACTGTGTCAAATGCCTACAACACTGAACATGACTTTGAACATACAATGTGACCCCCTAACACATGTGTCACACATAAATGTGTGTGGCCCCCACAATGCAAGCAGACCATGACCACTGTGGCAATGGGGTCCAAGCCCCATAATCACAGTGACCAAAAGGTAAGTGTGGGGTCCATAGCTGAACCACATTTTGTACATTGTGGCAATGGGGTCCAACCCCCATCATCACAGTGACCAAAAGGTAAGTGTGGGGTCCATAGCTGAATCACATTTTGAACATTGTGGCAATGGGGTCCAACCCCCATCATCACAGTGACCAAAAGGTAAGTGTGGGGTCCATAGCTGAAGCACATTTTGAACATTGTGGCAATGGGGTCTAAACCCCCATCATCACAGTGACCAAAAGGTAAGTGTGGGGTCCATAGCTGAATCACATTTTGAACATTGTGGCAATGGGGTCCAACCCCCATCATCACAGTGACCAAAAGGTAAGTGTGGGGTCCATAGCTGAAGCACATTTTGAACATTGTGGCAATGGGGTCCAACCCCCATCATCACAGTGACCAAAAGGTAAGTGTGGGGTCCATAGCTGAAGAACATTTTGAACATTGTGGCAATGGGGTCTAAACCCCCATCATCACAGTGACCAAAAGGTAAGTGTGGGGTCCATAGCTGAAGCACATTTTGCACATTGTGGCAATGGGGTCTAAACCCCCATCATCACAGTGACCAAAAGGTAAGTGTGGGGTCCATAGCTGAAGCACATTTTGCACATTGTGGCAATGGGGTCTAAACCCCCATCATCACAGTGACCAAAACTTGAGTGTGGGGTCCATAGCTGAAGCACATTTTGCACATTGTGGCAATGGGGTCTAAACCCCCATCATCACAGTGACCAAAAGGTAAGTGTGGGGTCCATAGCTGAAGCACATTTTGAACATTGTGGCAATGGGGTCTAAACCCCCATCATCACAGTGACCAAAATGTAAGTGTTGACATTGAAAAAGCTGCAACTGCCAAACTGCATGGATGATTCCTGGTCACAGAACAACAAACACATCAGTGGCAAAGTAGTGCTTGTGTCCCATAGCAACATAGATTGGGGGAGGCAAACAGTGCAGTGCAAATAAGACATACCTTTGGCCATGTGCAGACAAACATCACCCATGGGGGCTGACACTGTCAACATCCATCAATGACACAATAACAGAAGTGACCATCATAATGCACACCCACATATTTGCACCAATGGGCACACTAATGTAGATACCCTGTGGAGACTGTAGATGTGATGTGAACAAATAACATACCATGGCAGCAATGGGACACACAAACAATGATCATTGTGCTGACTGATGACCTAGGAGTCCCAGGGACAGCAGGTGAAACCCACCAAACAACATACAGCCAATAGCACACTAAAGATATGCCAATGCAGTGGTGCAGATGCACAAACAGGCAGACCCACACTGCACATCAAACACAACAGGTGAGGGGGTGCCAGTGTCCCCAGGCAACTACACAACACATGATGAGGCCTCAATCCAATTACACAGATGCACATACAGTGCCACACAAAAGCAACTCATGGATCCAAATCCCCTATGTGGGCAATCAGGCATTGTTAGATGAGAGGGAGCACACATTACACATGTCACACAAGCTTGTAGGAACAGCAACTAACACAGCAAGAGACAGACCCACCACAGCACTACCCCCAGGGACCCCATATTGTGCTGACACTAGCCTGCATGACAATCCCACTGTGATGACAATGTTAGATGTCGTTCACACGGTGAACCCCAGCCATGTGTCCTGAGCAACTAACTACCATCACACCTACACAAGCTCCAATCAATCAGCACGGCCTGCCAGCCAAGGCCAATATGGAGGTAGGGGTCTGGCCGTGCAACAACTCACTTTTGCACACACTCAACACCACCCACCCGGATCTCCACCAATGTGCAGCAGTGAAGCTCACATGGACTGGTGACATTTCACATGCACCCATGACAATACCAGGGGTGGTGGTGGGAACCAAGGTGCAGAAACCTATCACACATGGCCAGTCAACAAGACTTGTCAATGTCTGACACACAGCACAGTATGCTGTACATGGGCATGATGTGAAATCCACCACAATCAATGGGATCCTGGCCATAGTCACACACCAATGAAGAAGCCAAGGTGACACACGAAGAACACACATACACAACTACCAACATTGCAGCTCTGACCCTGAGGAGTGGCAGCTGACACACACACAACGTGTCACAATCACTGTAAGCTAACACAAACTGTAAATCACATTACTCGTGTAAACAACAAGTGCCAAGGGGAATCCTGAATGTGTCCCATCTGCGTTTGCCCGCATCCCCAACACTGACAACAAAGACAACCTGGGATGACAACCTCATGCACATTAGTTTGCCATGCACCCACATCACAGAGAAACCAGGTCCAAGATGCTGGATGAACACAGAACAACTCAGCAAGCATCACAAACAGGAACATCCCTAGGGACACAGCCTGTGTAGGAAAAGGGAAGGGAACACGCACAGACATGCTTACACAACACAGGCCCACGCAATCTCACCAGATTACACACTGCCATGAGGGCACACCACTCCTGTGGAAGGTCCGCTGTGCCAAACCTTGTCTGTGCACGACCCAAACATGTCAGCAGAACATTCCGTCAGTGAGTAAACAACCACAACACACAGAAGGCTCTGCTCAATTCAGCCTGGGTACGGGGGTGTCACGTCAGTCATCTGCACACACACCAAACACGTGTCAAGCAAGTTGCACTGTATACACAGATGAGTCCTTCGACATTGATGTGCAAAACTGCATGTCCAGTGGAGCTGGGCACACAGTCAGGGAAATCGGAACATTGAACAGTGGTAAGCCCACCAGATGTGCATCAGTGTAAGACAAAGATGTTCATTTACAAATGCAAAAAGGACATCCCTGTGTCAAATGCTGAACATTACACCCTCAGACTGTAGCAAAGGATGCCATAGATCCAGAATGCAACAGGACACATATCCCATGGACCACATGGAGTACATCACTGCAACACTTCATCGTCCTGATGTGAACACTATTACAACTGCAAATGCAGGATGCTACTCATCCACATCATGTACATCAAAAGAAAACCCAAAAGTAAACAAAAAGAGGCTTTATTCAGCAAATGTCAGGGTAAAAACCGAAGTCCCAAAAAAACTAAGGCCAATGGCCATTCCAAAATCACAGTACCAACGGGGTAAGAAGTGACAACTGGTCACACATTGCTTGCCTGCACTGGTACGTTTGGGGGACATCACCCTTGGAGGGGCATACAAGGGGCAGGCCAGGCACCGCAGGGACAGGATCAGGGGATGGCAGAGTGAGGCAGTGAAGGGGTGGTGGGTGCAGGAGTGTCACCGGCAACTGCAGTGGAGGTGTCTGACTCAGGGGGGGCCGGCACCACCGTGGTACACAATTCAGTTGGTGTGGGTGCCGCAACCACTGCAGTGGGCTGGACTGATGTAGTGGACTGCAGTGACCGAGTCAGACGTGGTGGTTGTGGACTCCACTGCAGTGCATGACTCCAAGGGAGTGGAAGGGTGGGCAGATGAGGTGGGCAGGACAGAGGGGGGGACCCGGTCCCCACAACAGTGCCACTAACAGGCAGAGCATCTGGGTTGGGGGTGGAAGAGCAAGTGGCAGGGGGAGGGCCTAAGCAGTCTGGGGATGCGGTATCGGTGTGTGGGGGAACCTGGGGCAGGGTGTGGCGGGGGAACCTGTGCAGTGGTGGCCTGTGGGATGGAGGAGAGAGACTGGGCGCTGGAGCTGCGTGGTGGTGGTGGTGGGGTCTTGCTCTTCCTGCTCCGGGGGGACTTCCGAATGGGCTCCTGTGTCTGCCTGCGCCTGGGGTAGGGTGTCCGGGGGTGAGGGGCACTCCTCTCTGTGTGGGTGGACTTCCTCTTCCCCTGGTGTGCTGGGTTAGCAGGAATGGTGGGGAAGAGGCCGAGGTCACACAGGAAGACCTTCTGTGTATGTGGGATAGCAAGCGAGGCAAGGGAAGGGGTCTTGGAGGGAGAGGATTTGGAGGACTGCGGAGTGAATGTGGATGCCTGTGTGTGTGTGTGTTCCCCATCCCCTGTGTCTGTGGTATCAGTTCCCTGAGGATGCTTGTGTGCACGTCTTGCCTTACTCTTGGGTGTGTCTGTGCTGCTCGTGTCTGTGTGTGTGGATGACTGTGCAGGTGTGCATGTGCTTTGGACAGGTAGGGGGCAGGAAGTGTGGATGGGGCAGAGGTGGGAGGGGTGAGGGACTGTTGGAGGAGGGACACTGCTGCCGTCAGGGAGGAGTCCATGGACCTATTGCTCCTCTGTAGGGCAGACATACCCGTCAAGATGCCCTCCATGAACGACACCAGCTGTGTCAACAGAGTGGTGTGTGCATGGAGGACACTCAGCATTGCTGTCTGCCTTACATGGAGCTGCCGAAGGAGGTACACAGACTCCTCACTCAGGGCAGCAGGGGACACAGGGGCAGGGGGTGCGGTGCCTGGCATGAAGGAAATACGCTCCCGAGCACGGGAGCCTCCATGGACCTCAGGAATGGGAGCCGATGGGAGGGCGGTGGTGGTGGTGGTGGTGGCAGGGCCAGACAGACTAGCTGGCCTTTGGTGGCTGCCGAGACCCGCCTCCACAAGGGAGTCATCCTCCGAGCTGCTGTGGTCCCCAGCTGAGGTGGATGGTGCTGAGGACTCCTCGGTGTGGCTCCCCTCGCCCTCCGTGCCACTGGGTCCCTCTGACCACTCGTCCAATGCTGACCCAGTCTGGCTCCGCTGCTCCTCCTGGTCCGTGGAGCTGTCCCCTCCTGTGGCCGTGGATGTATCTGCAAACAATTAGGGAAACAGACAAACATCAGTCACCTGCACTGACCGCACACACCACAGTAAGTACAGCACATTACAGAGCAAGCCCTGGCATCCTTAGTTGAACATTTCCTAAAGTCCTCACACAGATTCGGGGAAGCCAATTGTCAGTCTGATGGTCAACCATGGGACTCACACCCCTCCTGCCCTTGCACCCATCTGTCTGGTGCCTGTCTGATGGTAAGACCCCAGTGTGGACACATGCAACACCTACACAGTTGTTGGACATTGCAGGAAACACGGTGAAGTATGTGAACATACACACATCACATCTCTTGCCACTGAGTCAGTGCAGGTGTCCGGATGAAGGGATGGCCAGATTCTAATTAGGAATGCATGTGATGCATACCAGCACCAGACACCATGATGCACCCATGTCCGGATAGTCAATGCCACAATGGGGTGCATGTTGCACATGTCACTCCCCTGCAGGATCAGTCCCAGGAAGTTGAATGCCATGACACAGGAATGCGTGCAAAGTCATACATAACTGTCTCAAGTCACATGGCCATGGCAGCCAGACAAAAACAGTCTGCACTGTGTCACAATCCGAGGGCATGGGGAATGCAAGTTATGTGACTGACAAGTGCACATGTCCATCCCCCAAAAACCACATCATCTGTACTACTATTTGTCCACGTCATACCAACTGGACATATGGGGAACATGAAACACAACTCTCTGAACATGAGCACCTCACAGTGTGCTGTGAATGAAAATACAAAAGGGGATGATGGACGGAACGTTTGAGCCAATCAAACACTCACCCCCAGTCAACTGATCTGGGTTTAATCCATCATCATTCTTCGGAACTGTGGTGGTGGAGTGAGCTAAAGAATGATGATGGATTAAACCCAGATCAGTTGACTGGGGGTGAGTGTTCGCCCTAAGTTGGCAGGGTATGCCCAGACGTGGGTCCCTTGCTCACTTTGCCACTGGATTCAAGATAGCCTGGCTGATGAGGGTTATGAACCCGAAACCGGTCCCAGGATGCTTGTTTCCGGTCCAGGGAAGACATGGCTTGGCAGTTCGGGCTGGACTGTTCCCATGAGGCACAGGGTCAGACTGATTTGCATATGGCTATGTCGGAACTGGGGTGGTGGAGTGAGCTAAAGAATGATGATGGATTAAACCCAGATCAGTTGACTGGGGGTGAGTGTTTGATTTGCTCTAGCGCTCCGTCCATCATCCCGTTTGGTATCGCTGTGAATGAAAATACAGCTGCTTGAAAGTCACAGTCGCAAACACCTGTGTGCACAGTCAAGTGATCAGACACCTATAAGTCACAGAAGTATCGTCTATCATGGTCACATCTCAGATGGCATGCTGAGCCACAAACGATGAACATACCAGTAGTCCTGACAACGAAGACACAGCACAATGAGACAGAGGCAGACACCTGAGGGTACATTTCACTGACCACAACATGCCAGATGATACACGGGAGTGTGAGTAGAGTGTATTGTATGCACTGGAGTAGGCATGACTGTCCAGCTCCACCTGTATGAGGGATGAGTCCTGGACAGTAGGCAGGTGGCTAAGCATGTGTGACACACTGGATACACATACTCCTGAGGCCCAAATATTGTTCCCACCAGCAGGGTGTGTGCCACATTCCCCAGGGACATGTGGTGAGTCAGAGCAGCAAGCGGACCACATATCAAAGTTACACGCAGATCACATGTCAGAACTTAGGCATTGTGTAAGCAATTGACCCACCCATGAATTGCACAACATAGTCACAGGAACAAATGCTGTCCCCCACCTTGAGCAAAGCAAAATGCAATGACACAGTCCCCAAATTAGACAATTTCCTGACTATAACGGCCACACATATGCGTATCAGAGGAGAAGTGGACATGTAACAAATGAGGGACATGGGTCCTGGACCACATGACTGATGTACTGTGGAAGTTTAACCAGGCCAGAGGAGGGCACAAAGCACGGCAGAAAAAGTGCACAGTGCAGTCATGGACTCACCCCCTCCTTGCTGCTGTCTGTCCTTCAGCTGCCCATCCAGGTCAGGGAAGACCACCGCCAGGATCCGGAGCATGTGGGAGGTCAGGGTCCGGTGTCCGCACCTCCTGCGAGGAGGCGACAGCTTCAGCTGGACCCTTGCGATCCTCCGGGTCCAGCCACGAAGGTCCTGCCATCTCTTTTGGCAGTTGCAGATCCTGCGCCTGTAGACCCCCACGGATCTTACTTTCCGGGCGATGGTCAGCCAGATTTCCTGCTTCTGGTGGGCATCAACCTGTGAGGATGACAAAGTGAAAAGGCCATTACTACACATGCAACATATACGTGCATCACACAGTTGGATATACATGTCTCAATCACAGGGGCATATGATGTACACAGGCAGTGCAACAATGGCTATGAACAGTTTGCAAGCAGTCACTACCTGGTATCATTGCATGGGAAGTAAACCTAGTTGGAATGCACTGTTACTGCACTGTACCAGTTCTGTGCATGTGACTACACACTTTGGGGTGTGACAACTACTCAGTGGGCATGCTAGCCAGTGGTGTGCACACTGAAAGCCCTGCTAGTCAGACAACATGCACAATTAGTGAGGCAGTGGACAGCACACTCACCTGCTCCCCTGGTGTCCCATACAGCTTGCTGTACTGTGGAAGGAGGCTGTCCAGCAGGGCCTGGTTCTCCTCAAGGCTGAAGGCTGGGGCTCTCTCCACAGTACGTGCCATTGCAGGAGCCAGAGGATGTATAAACAGCAGCAGTGTTGGTGGCAGATGTCGTCCTGGAGCATGTAGTGCAGGCAAGTGAGCTCTCAGGGGAACAGCCAGCATTATATGTGTGCTGCAGAGGCAGATACTGTCCCATGTGTGCAAAGTGATAGGTCCAAGTCGTTTGCATCTTCTGAATTTGACCTATCCATGGAATTGCAGCACTAATACACGCCCACAGCATCCTTCAAATCTTCAACTTCATGACACCCATGATTTTGCAACATTGTTGTGGCTGGCCAACTGAATTCACTGCATCAGACTCGTTGGAGCTTCGGAAACGCGTCCGTTGCCATGCCAGGCCCCAGCCAATGTGTGCGCACCGTTCGGTCCGTTGCTGTACAACGCGTACCAGGCATACAACGTGTACCCGCTCACATTCAATGCAATGGGCCGGCCGGGCACACCGATCGGTCCATTGCTGTACAACGCGTACCAGGCATACAACGCGTACCCGCTCACATTCAATGCAATGGGCTGGCCGGGCACACCGATCGGTCCATTGCTCTACAACGCGTACCAGGCATACAACGCGTTCCCGCTCACATACGATGCAATGGGCCGGCCGGGCACACCGATCGGTCCATTGCTGTACAACGTGTACCAGGCATACAACGCGTACCCGCTCACATTCAATGCAATGGGCCGGCCGGGCACACCGATCGGTCCATTGCTCTACAACGCGTACCAGGCATACAACGCGTACCCGCTCACATACGATGCAATGGGCCGGCCGGGCACACCGATCGGTCCATTGCTGTACAACGCGTACCAGGCATACAACACGTACCCGCTCACATTCAATGCAATGGGCTGGCCGGGCACACCGATCGGTCCATTGCTCTACAACGCGTACCAAGCATACAACGCGTACCCGCTCACATTCAATGCAATGGGCCGGCCGGGCACACCGATCGGTCCGTTGCTGTACAACGCGTACCAGGCATACAACACGTACCCGCTCACATTCAATGCAATGGGCCGGCCGGGCACACCGATCGGTCCATTGCTCTACAACACGTCCCTGGACAGGTCACACGCATATGTCACCATGCTGGTCACTGGTGAACCTATGCCAGCCACATTTACTTTCCAGGGACTCAGGGGCACACCTACAACACCACACCCAGTCCACACTGTCTATGAGGCATGTGTGGCAGCATAACCTTATCTGTGTATGGGGGTGAACATGTGGATTTTGGGGTGGCACTTGGGGGCAGACACACCCAGGCTGTGCACGTGTTAATGGGGACAGGGTCCTTTGTGTGTTGTGCACCTGACCACTGTGGTGTGCAACTTTTCATTTCTGAGCATGTGTCATGGTCACATTTCCAGGTTGTGTATGTGTATGACATGTCACATACCCCCAGGCTCACATGTGGGAAGGCATGTACGTCACACGGTGGCCCATTCAAACAATAGTGATGTCCCTCCACAGTCTGTGTGCATGTTGTGTATCACATGTCTCTGACTCCATGTGCACAATGGGAGACAGTCTCCACATCCACGTGGTTTGTGCATGAACTTTGATGGTGTGTGTGTGTGTGTCACAGACGTCCATGTCTGTCCTGCAGAGGCTACAGGGGCCACTACCTGTGGGTGTCATGTTTGTTTTTCTGACGAGTACATAATACGCCATGTCATGCCAGTGTCCATGTGGCAAGACAGGCTCCCTGGGAATCTACCTGTCAATGAGCTGTGATGCCTGTGGAGCATCTGTCCAGACATGTCACTGTGGTATGTGTGTGGAACGTGAGAGCAGTTAATGGATACTGTGACACAGCCTAATGGTGTCCCATAACACACCCTGGAACCTCTTGTCAACACTTGTTGAACAGAGATGTTAGATGATGTCCATGTAGGTGCCATATGTCCAAACGGGACGACACACACATCAAGTACTTGTGTATGTTGATGATGTATCATGTGAAATTGAGTATGGTGAACGGCACATAGGTGGGGTGACTGACAATCTTGCTTTCTTCACCTATGCACTGCAGGGCTCCTGCTGTCCATCGACCATTCCCAGACCTGGCAACGATGGTGGAACGTGACAGCATCCAACGGTACTGCTTCACCTGGCAGCTGATTGAGGATTTGGCAGTGCGGTTGGCCCCACATTTGCAGCCTGGCCGGCCGTATGCTACAGCGCTGACCCCCAAGGTGAAGGTGATGGCAGCCCTACACTTCTTTGCCACCGGTACCTTTCAACACACTGTGGCAACTACTGGTGGGATGTCACAGACTATGTTCAGCCGTGTGCTACGCGATGTTTTGGGGGCAGTGTTGAGATACCTCAACCAGTACATCTATTTCCCAACATGTCAACGACTCACTGACGTCAAGAGTGACTTCTATGCCCTGGGGAGGATGCCACATGTAATTGGCTCCATTGATGGGACACATGTGTCTTTGATACCACCACAGGCACATGAGCAGGCATACCGCAACCGTAAACATTACCATTCGATCAATGCTCTGGTGGTATGTCTTGCAGATATGACCATCTCACATGTGTGTGCCGTTTCCCCGGTTCTGCACACGATGCCTACGTGATGAGGAGTAGTTGCATCCCGAGGATGATGTCACAGATGCCGAACCAGCGTGCCAGGCTTGTTGGTGTGTACTGACTTTGTACCATTGTGTGTGTTCTGCTATGTTGTTTTCCGCACAGATTTTCAAATTGGCTAATGTGCAATTGTCTGTCTGTAGGTGACTCGGGATACCCCAACATGCCGTGGTTGCTGACACCCCTCAGGAACCCTGTGACACCAGCCCAGATGCGCTACAATGAGGCACGTGGTCGGACGAGGAGGGTGATTGAGCGGACCTTTGGTCTCCTGAAGAGCCGCTTCCTCTGCCTGGACAAGACAGGAGGGGCCCTCCAATATGCCCCAGCAAAGGTGTGCAAGATTGTCATCGTCGGCTGCATGCTACACAACCTGGCAAGTAGGAAGGAGTTGCCTCTCATCCTGGATGACGATGACCAACGTCCGCCACCTGTGGAAGATCCTGGCCTGGGTCACGATGCCAGTGAAGATGATGATGATGATGGTGATGTCCGCACACAGCTCATCACCAACTTCTTCAGCTGAATGTGAGTCTCCAGAGGGTTGTAATGTCAATGATTTGAGTTTGCATGATATGTGTGTGTGGTGCTCTGGTGCTGTTTGAGTGTGGCCATGTGCTACTTGACTGCATGCGTGCAGTGATGTGTCCTTGCAGGTGGTCTGTACTGCCCAACAGTGTTGACATGCTAACTTGGTTTTGTGTAGTTATCTCGTGACATGTATTAGACATGAGTGTTGCCGTTCTGTGCTGTTCTTCAGTGGTTTTGACTGTGTGTCATGTCTGTCCTTCACAGGGTGCTGCTGGAGTTGTCTGATCAACTTGGATCCCCCGAATCCATGATTCAACTTCCAAGGTGGAAGCAGTCGTTTCCCTACAGGTGATGTGCCACACACCCCTGGACTTTCTATCTTCTGCACTTTTTGACTTTGTGGCCACAGCCAGGTTGGATTAGCTTGCATTTGTAGTGGAAACTACATGTTGGAAATGTGTAATAAACCTGTGCTTCACTTTGGGATGTGCGTTGTCTGTAGTCACACATCTGACTGACATTTGCTTACTGCACCTGTAGTCTAGTTGACAGTGACTGTGAATAGGTGGCGTGTCTGTACATTCCACTGTATTTCGTTGCAACATCAGTATAGGTGATGAGTCTGATGGCCCTGGTGTGTATGTGTTTTGTGGCCCTAGTGGTGTGTCTCCCTCATATGTGTCACATCGCCATGACTGACATGACAGTGTTGGACTTGCTGTAGCAGTTAGCATGCACAGTGTAATTTAGCAGATCAACATCTACATGACAAAAACCACGTTGGAATCACAACAGAGGCAGATATGGTGTATTGGTGAGTTTATTTACATACAGGTGTGAGGATGGTGCACAGGATGGTGGGTGATGTACATAGAAATTTGGATCCAAAGTTCCCATGTGAATTGGAAGTCTTGGTAGCTGAAATGTCCAGAGTAAAGTCCACAGTCATCTGATACATTTGGTCAACTAGAGCTCCCATGTCATGTGGGAGAGTTGGGTTGGCTTCGACAGGGCGTGCAGTTTGCACACAGAGGAAAAGTTCCAGAACAGGTGTTGGCTTCCTGGGGGATGTAGATGGCCATCGGCCTCTCAGTTTGGCCTCCTCGGACGGCCCCTCTTCTTGGGGGGAGACCCTCAGGTGCAGGCTGCGGCAGTGCAGGGGACTCTCTGCCAGAGTCCTCCTCCCTCCCTGTGGCATTTGCAGTTGTTTGAGCAGCAGATGTTGTGGGCACACAGGGAGGTGAGGCCATGTTGGTGCTGATCTGGCGGAGGCATGTCAGTATGTCCCTATGCACCGCTGTCAGTTGTTCCAATGTATCCCACTTGGACTCCATGCCACACATGTGTGTCTCGACACGGGACATGTGTGTCTCGACAGGGGACTTGTGGGAGTCCAAGCGGGCATGATGGGCAGCCTGCTGCTGTTGTATGTCCTTGAGGATCCCCACTACCTGGCTGACCTCTCCGGTGCTAGTCTGGTACGCATCCGCGATGCGTGCCAGTTGTGGGTCATCATGCAGTCCAGACCCCTCTGCAAGGAGTGACCTATGTCTACCACCCCTCCCACCACCCCTGGCGACACGTGCAGGACCTGCAGTGGCACTCACAGGTGACCGTGGGCCCACTTGGGTGTTGTTCCTGGGCTCGTTGTCACCAGCTCCAGTTTGGGCCTGGGTCCCTGCGCTGTTGTCATCTGTGGTCCTTGGTGTGTCCGTGTTGGCAGGGGTGGCCTGTGTGTTGGCAGTTGTTGGAGGGGTGGGTGCAGGGGGTGCAGATGTTGGTCCTGCTGGTGCTGCATGATGACTCACACCGGAGGGTCCAGCTTGTTCTTCGCCATCCGAGGAGTGCAGAGGCTGATCCACACCAGTGAGCTCAGTGTTCCCCGGAGCCTGGGACAGGGAGTCCTCCTGGTCTGCTGCTGTGTCCCCATCATCACCTGTTTTGGGGAGAGACACAGATTGTATGTTATGTTTCTACTGGAATCAATTGTTCAAACACCTGACAGTTGTGACTATACCTCTGGATGTGGGCCAGGACATTGCATTCTCCTAAATAGTGACAGTCAGAGAGTGATATTGGTGTAGCACATTGTCCTGCCAACCTGTGGCATGTCAATGTGAATGTTGAGGTGTGTGCATGACCAGCATTGGTGGTATTTGGTTGCCATCCAGGCCTCCTTCTCCCCCCAGCCCAGTTATCCCACCGACTCCATTGCAGGGAGTGCAAGTTGTCTTTCAGGATGTCAGTCAGTGGTGTCCTGCTGTTGGTTGTTGCACAGTTCCCAGCAGGGCCTTGTGCTCCCCCCAGCAGTACCCAGTGTCAGCCATCTTGTGAGTCCTTATCCACTCCCTGTGATGTGAGCATGGTTGAGAGTGGTGTTGATGGGCCAATTGTGAGGGTGAGCAATATCTGTGCCTACAACTCCCATCATGCTATTGCCTCCACCCCTTCCCATCATGCCCATCCTTCCTTCCTTTTGACTCTGCTTCCCTGTGGGGTGGGGTGCCTGTGCTGACAGGATGGCTGGCAGTGTTGTCCTGGCAGTTGTTTGGCTACAAGTCCCAAGAGTGTCCCTGTGCTTCACACAGCATAACCCAGGGTGGTGGTTCTTTATGGGATCTTCAGTTAGGCTGTGAGGCATTGCATTCTCCCAGGTGGGTTATGTGGAGTTAGTGTTGAGGGTGTGTGTGAGGAGAGCTGCTTGTAACTATGGTCAGTGCTGTGAGTCCTCCTTCCCACCCAGCCAGATATCCCACCATGCAACATGCTTGCATTGCAGGGAGTGCAAGTTGGCTTTCAGGATGTCAGGCAGTGGTGTTCTGCTGTTTGTTGGTGCACAGTTCCCAGCATGGCCTTGTGCTCCCCACAGCAGTACCCAGTGTCAGCCATCTTGTGAGTCCTTATCCACTCCCTGTGATGTGAGCATGGTTCAGAGTGGTGTTGATGGGCCAATTGTGGGTGTGACCAATATCTGTGACTACCACTCCCATCATGCTATTGGCTACACTGACTTGACCAGCATACACAGAATTCATTCCTTTGAGTGAGCTTCCCTGTGAGGTGGTGTTCTAGTGGTGGGTAAATATCTGTGAGTGTTTGTTGGTTCTATTTGTGCCACTGCCTTGCTGTATTTGTTGTTAGGTTTGTAGATGTCATGACACAGTTACATATCACTATGAGATGGCAGGTATTGTGTTTGTCTGACTAGCATTCACATCTTGGGATGAATATCTTTTGGTTTCTGTGTATTTGCTAAGTGTGCATGGTTTGCCTATCCCCTTGACTGTGATGTGTGTGTGTTGTCACACCATATTGTATATATTAGTTGTGTACTCACCAGGCTCTGGGATGTCTGTTAGTCCGTATACGCTCACTGGTGGTAGGATGGCCCGCACCTTCTCCTCCCAGGGCCTGAGGTATACTGGTTTTGCAGGAGGGCCACTGCCGGTGTGCTGGCTGTGGAGGTAGTCCTTTTTGAGTAGCTCCCGGACCCTCATGCGCACATCATACCACCTGTTCTGGATGTCTTCCTTTGTGTGCAAACATGGTGATTGTGCGTTCACCCTGTCGACAATCCTCGCCCACATCTTGGTTTTCTGCGACATGGGGGCCTGGTGTACCAATGTACCAAACAACTGTGGCTCTACCCTGAGTATCTTGTCTACCAGGACTTCCAATTCACAATCTAGGAACTTATGGTTCTTCTTTGGGGGCATGGTGATGGGTGGTGGTGGTGATTGATGTGTGTGTGTGTGTGTGTGTGTGCAAGTGGGGGGGTGTGAGTGTAGGTTTAGCTGGGTGTGTGTGAGGGTGCTATTTGTAGATGTGGTAATGGTGTGTGGCTTGTGTGATGTATGAGCTGTGAGTGTGTCTGTGGTTGCTGTGTGATGGTGTTCTGTCTGGCAGGTCAGTGGAATTTGCAAAGGATCATGGTAGGGATTTGTGGGCTTTATGTAGGTGGAGTTGGAGGTGTGTCCTTGTTCCATTTTTTTCCCTCCCTGTATTTATTGGCTTAGTGGTTGCTTGTTTGGCCCTTTTTTTCTAATTTTTCCTTGTTGTTTTTGGTGCATGTAGGAGTCGTTCTTGTGTCCGAGTAGGACGCTGCAGTTGTCTGGTGCGATCTTGTCCGACTCGTTCCCGCTGTGTGTCAGCTAGGTTTCATATGCGGCGTACGAGTCGGTCGCGGAGTATTGGGTTGCTTCGGCTGGGTTTTGTATGCGTGTCGGTCGTACGGCTTGTGCTCCGGGCGAGTCGGTCGTGTTTTGCACGCTCAGCATCGCACTACGCGGGTCGGAGTTCGCGGGTACGTTTCGTTCGGGTTCAATCCGAGTGCGTGTCGGTCAGTTCGTTTCGCGTGATTTCCCGGCCGGATGGCTTGTTTCCGTCCGGCTCGGTCGGTCGTTTTGTATTCTGTCCGAGTCTGTCGGATTTCACATGCATTTCATCGTACTACCCGGGTCGTGCGGCGCCGGTCCGAGTCGGTCGGACTAAATTCCCATACCGAGTCGGTCGGTACATTTTTCGGCCCGAATCGGAATCGGCCCCCAAGTATTTTACTTTTATCAGTTCTCAATTTTTCAAAAATAGAACGAAACAAGGAACAAAACCTTTGTTCATGATTCTCCATAATTTGCTGTTGCAGATATTCTAGAAAAAATACATTTACCACTACGTTAGCATAGCAGTTGATACCTGAACTATTTTCTAACTGATATCCGACAATCTCTTCAATAGTGTCGTTTTCTTTTTGCTTGGAATTTCAACAGTATCCTGATTGTTTTTCTTCTCTTTAACTTCACTACAGATATTCTCATACCTTCTTTTTCGACCTACTACACGCTTTTCATATACAGGATATTCACCTAAATTGGGAACATACAGTCTCCTTAACCGATTATACTCTCTTACACAATTTACATCTGCACTAATCTTTCTCTCATCAAAATCAATCAAATGCAATCCAGATAAAGTTCTGACTCGGGACAAAGCAACATATGCCATACCCTCTTTAAATACGGTACTTCCAATGTTTACCAAAGCACTGTCTACACTTAAACCTTGAGATTTATGAATAGTCACTGCATATGCCAAAGAAAGAGGAAACTGTTTTCTACGAACATACAAATCTTTAACAAGCAACAAACGAACCGAACAACAACCAATTTGTTTTACTTCTTCAATTTGATCAAATTTGATTTTCAAAAATTCAATTCCATCTCTATTTTGATAATTAAAAAAATCAACAACTTTACCCATTGCACCATTTACTAAACCTTTTTCCACATCCAAATTACGCCGTAAAATAACGCGACAGTTTACACATACATATAAATTCTTTTCTAAACCAGCAGTTTTAGATATAGATTTTTCTAAAGAATCCAATTTTGTTTTCAGTTTTTCTGTCAAAATAATAGTAATTCGTTCATGCTCTATTTTATCAATGGTTTCCATTTTTATTATTTCTTCATTTTCCAGCTTTAATAGTTCTTCATTGAATGTACAACACTCTCGCAGTGTTGGCATGAGGCAGATTATAGATTTATTTTCTGCAATTTTTTTGTATATTTTTTCAGGAACTATATTTTCATTTGGAAACAAGTTGGTAAGTAGACGACTTTGCAAAGCTTGTTTGCCATGTTCTGTCAATACTCCAATTCTTATATCTTGAAGAATGGTTCCATAATCTTCATCATTTGCTTGTCGCATATTTTTAATGAGTTCTTTGTACTCAAAATATGACCAAATGTTAACGTTTCCAACACTTCCCAAAGACTTTCTGGTGTCTTCGTGCACAAGCGTTTTAAACACTGGTTGCCCTTTTACAGGAGTAAGTTGCAGTAGATCACCAAAAACTATGACATGTTTTCCTCCAAATAAGACATCGTATTCTGTTTTTAAAATTTGCTGCATTCTTAAATGCACAAAGGCAAGCATTAAGTTTGAGACCATGCTTACCTCATCAATAATTAGAAGTTTCATTTTCTTTAGCACTGTTGAAACTTCATAACAAGCTTCTCCAGATAGCTTGTGATATTCCAATTTATTTTCATGCTCTACAGGTAGCATTAGTAAACAATGTAATGTAATTCCTTTAATGTTGTGTGCTGCCAACCCAGTTGGAGCAGTTACAACACAAGACAAATGTGAGTCAGTTGTTTTCTGTAGATAAGTGGTCAAAACTTTAATCAAGAAACCTTTGCCTGTATCAGCTTGACCACTGATATACATTTGGATAGGTTGAAATGATGTGCATGTGCATTCTTTCTTTTCATGAAGAAAACCATGGTCGATCTGTTGTGTAACTTGCTGATATATTTCTTTCTGTTCAATATTTAGTTGTTCTTCCAAGTTTTCTAAGTCCATAATATCTTCTTGAGCTTGATGCATTGCTGTTTCCACCTCATTCATTGCAATTGCTGCTTCATTTTCAAGAATTGCTTGTCCTAGTGGATCTTGACTCAGGGGAGCAGAACTTTGACTGTCTTGAGAACTGTCTCTAGCAATCTCAGCTGCAATAGTAGCTTCTTGATCAATTTCTTCATTCAACATTTGGAGATAATTTGCAAAAACTGGGCATTCAATGCTATCTTTACATGCATTGAAAGAATCTTCATAGCACTGAAAATCTCCAAGTAATTCTAATTCTGTACGCCAAGGCTTGAATAGTTGCAAAAGTGCTAAATAGTAAAATTCTCTTTTATCAGCAGTATCACAACTCAGTTTTCTGTGATTAATCAGATTTCCTTTAGTATGTTTCACCAAACATCCTTCTGAACCAATCACTGCATATTTTCCTTCATTTATGTTTTCTGTAGTATATTTTTTAAAACTGTAAAATTGCAGCACTTCATAGAGACATATGTTCTCAAGATGACGACTTCTATTTGGATAGTATGTATCCAACATGTTTGTTTTGACAATATCTGTACTTCCCGGTTAATTTACTGCTAAATATTCGATTTCTTGTACAGATTTAAGAACTTGGGGGCATATTATCAAGAAACGGCGTTAAAATTATCGCCGCTTTAGCGGCAGAAAACTGCCGCTAAAGCGGCGATAATGGGCTTGATAATATGCCCTTGAGAATTCCAATAGAAGCCCATGTTCTGGTGTCAACATGGGCTTCTATTAGAATTCTCAAGGGCATATTATCAAGCCCATTATCGCCGCTTTAGCGGCAGTTTTCTGCCGCTAAAGCGGCGATAATTTTAACGCCGTTCTTGATAATATGCCCCTTGATTTCGTGTTGCAGCAAGACCTAGACTCACCCAAATGATCCCTCTTGACTTTGAATATAAACTTGCGGATGACAACCGATGCGAGCATTCGTACGCTCCAATCTCTCGATGGGATAACATCTTCAAACTAAAACTGTACAATTTCTTACTAAGACTCTTCTCGTGGGAAATTTCTTCCCACATTTCTTTCAACTCCGTCTTTTCTGATTTTGTTATGTATGATGTTACATACCGAGCAACAGCAATGGAATTGTCCACAACATACTGGATATCCATATTAGCATTCCACATCGAGAGAATAACTGGATTATAATCATTGATATACTTTGATTCTTCACTTCTTTTCAAATTGTAAGTATTTTTGGGTGATTTTCTAGTGATGGTATGTCTCACTGCTGACATGAAACTGTTTACTCTTCCTTTGGATATTACTGGACGTGGAAATCCAAAACGACATTTTGGTATAAAACGTTTCCTTCGACTTGTATTTCCGTCGACAGTATTTGCCACATCGATGACTTTGGAATCGTAACACTTGTTGCCTTAAGTTGTTTTCTTCTGTTCTTTTTGGTATACCACATGTAACATAATTTTCAATAAATGATAAAACAGTGTCATCCGAATCAGTTCCAAATTTGGATGCATCCTTGATCCATAAAAGCATATGTAAATGAGGAGCACCTCTAGCTTGATACTCCTTTCTCCAAAAGAAATCAATAACTTCTCCAAGAGAAGGATTCTTTTATTGCAGATAAAAGACATCATAGCTTCAAACCTATGATTGAAATATCTGCATACATTTACAGGATCCAAAGAACACAATTCTCCAGGTGTCTTGTATTCAATATTTTTAATATTTGAATTTGCTTCTCGAAGAAATTCAAGTAAATCATCCCAAGCGTATTCAGCACAGCTTAGGGTAACAAACCACGTAGGAGTTCCTAAGTTCCTTAGCATGCATTTAAGTTCTCCATGACGACCATACCAATACTCATTAGTACCACGCTGACATGCCATCAAATTAATCAGTTGAGATTCTAAATGATCATCTCTCTGATGTACTTTATCCATAAATTCCTTTGCAGATACATTTTGAAGATGTACTCCTGTTTTTAATATGTGGTTGACTGCATATGAAAGTCCAGACAAGTCACTCTCAAACAAAAGATGAAATATATATGGGATACATTGTCGAAATCTTGGATCTTCTGCATACAATCTTGTTGTCCGATATTCTGATGCAGGAATCTGTACTGATCGTTCGTCATATCGTCCACCTTTTCCAGTTGGGAACAGCTGGGGAAAACAACGAGCTTCCAAACTTTTTTCCCAAACACTCATGGGAGTCCCCTTCGCTTTCTTCATTTGGAATAATTCAATAGTATTGCCCATGACTTCTTTCGAATGAAGTGGATGTACACTATAATGTTCATAAATTTCTTCACTTTTGGACATGTCCACTTTCTCAATTTGACCACTTGACATTTCACTATTATCTCCTAAAAGTATTTCTTCTTCTTCCACATACACATTTTTGTAGTAATCATTGTTTTTTATAGGATATAATGTTGCCTTTTGCACTTTCCTGACATCCACTAATTCCTGCCAGATTTTCTTACTCTTAGTAGGAACACCATTAACTAGAATAACTAGTGGTTCACTTTCTACATTCTGTACACCAATAGTTTCAATATTTTTCTTTAAATCTAGTGGTAAATATACAACTTTACCTTTTAATCCTCTCTGTAAATCTGAAGGAGGCAATTTACCTGTTTTAGGCTCTATACGAACAATAGCCTGAAATGGGTGCACACATTGAATCAGAATAGATTCATATGTGTTTAAATCTATCAGTTCTGGAGGAATAGTTACCAACTCTAGATTATTATGGACAGCTCTAGCAGGCATTTTATTATCGTCTAATTTGTTATAACAATATTTACAAATACGCTGATCAGTACCCAAAACAAAGCAATACTCTACCAAAAATAAGTTGCAAATTCCATCCACTTATCATTATTTTCTCTTTCACTTTTTAAATACAGATCAACAGTCCTAGTCTGATTGCTATAGTGAGTTCGTCGGCAACAAATACAAGTGTAATTTGGTCTTTCACACAAAATTACCTTAAACTTTATAATTTGTTCTTGAAACTTCTCTGTACTACTATTTTCTACATTTTCTTCAACACCTACTTCTATCAATGTCTCACTTTGCCCACTCTCTTCTTCAGGACCAAAGTAATGAAACTCTATTTCATCACAAACTTTTTAACATCTGATACTGCTCCATGCAAAAGAGCACTGTTTAAGTCATTTAAAAATATTGCTCGACTTTTTGCGTAATACAATCTTCTCACTAACTTCCGCATTTGAGAATGAAGTACTGCTAACATTCTAAAATGATGAAAAACACTTTGACATACTTTTTTTGAAAGACAAGCCAGAGAATGACCTTGCAAACCAGTATTTTTACTCACTATGCAAGGATCTAGTCCTTGCAACATCTTAATCTTTTGTTTAATACTTTTTTTACTATACTCGTAAGAAATTGCGAAAAATCTCAATAGATTCCTGTCGCTTACTACAAATACTACTACAATCCCGAGTATACACTGGAGCTTTAGAACGTCTCCCTAGAACTTCATCAGCTATCACTTCTTCTTCATTTCGGGGAACCATCTTCTCTTTGTCAATTGCACAACCATTTCTAACCTCATAAGCTCGACCACTGGTATCAACTGCAAGCAATAATGTATTGGTTTGAAAATAACTCTCTTCATTAAAAAAAGGCTCTGAGCTTGAACTGTGTTTCCATTCACCCAAAAAATATCACAAAAGTTACTTCTGTTAATTAGTCTCTTCTTCCTACTTTTGGCCTTCATAAAATGTATTGGCTTATCAAGTGATCGGATTCTATTTAAAACTAAAATGAATAATTTCCTGTTTAATTGAAAAGCCTTCTCCACAATACTTTCAATCTGTTTCTTCTTTTTATAAAATGCTGATCTTTTTTATATTTCTTCACATCTTTCAACAAATTAGACACAACTCTATTGTAAAACATTCTCTTTCTAATTTCTTCATACTGAGTCTTCCTCCTTTTACCATACATTATTTCCTTAGAATATGATTTCCCATTATTCTTGCTTTTTTCTTCTTATTCTTTTTGTTGTTAAGGCATTCTTTGTACTTTCCACACTGTGCACACTGTTTCTAGGCTTTGAAATGTTTTTGTTAAATTGTTTTGTTGTCTTACCATAAGATTTTTTCATTTTCCCCACATGTTGTTGTTTATCTAATTCTTGCTGTTGTCGTTTCCTCAAATAAGACTCCTTTTTTTGTTGTTTCCTCTTTTCTGTTTTTTTAGCCATGGTAAGTTTTTTTTTAATGATGATGAACAATATCTGTTTAAAAAAATATATATATAATGTTATTAAAATAAATATATAAAATATACTATTTTATTAGTAAACAAACATGTTCTACATAAAAACCATTTAAACACTTTGGGGCCGATTCCGATCTCGGTCGGAGGCGCACCTAACATCATTCGGTCGGGAAAAAAGCCATGCGAATGCCTGTTTCCCGACCGATCCGCACATTATTCCGAACGAGCAAGTACGATGCGCACAACAGCATAGATTCCGACCCAGTCGTACTCACCCAATACAGGTCCTGTTCCCCGACCGAGCCGGATCCGGAAACGCAGAATCGAGTCGCACGGAAGCCAAAATGCAGCCCCGTCCGGCCGGACAAGTACAATGCGCTTCCCGTACGCGCCGAACCCGTCGCTACGCACGGCACGTCAAAGCATCCGGGAGAGGCGCACATAAGCTCTGATTCGCGCCACAACACGATCCACGGCTACGAGACGAACACGCCAGCGACGAGGACGAGGCGAAGCAACGAGAAAGACGAACGAGACGAACCAACCATGAATCCCATCGTTCCGATCCTACCAATATTCTACATCTACTACCGGAACAGGCACGGACGCGTACGGCGCAGAAGGTAAGCCAGACACCAACCACAAATACAAACTACACATACCCGACATATCACACACAGACAGAGGGATGCAGAAATTACTTACACCAGCAACAGCAGCACCATAGGGGCGGGATGCCCATCACCAATGCCACATATACACATAGGGGCCCGGATGCCTGTCACTACTACCACCCTTACCCAGGGGGTGCCAGATGCCTACCACTACTACCACCCTTACCCAGGGGGTGCCAGATGCCTACCACTACTACCATCTCTACCCAGGGGGTGCCAGATGCCTACCACTACTACTATCTCTACCCAGGGGTGCCAGATGCCTACCACTACTACTATCTCTACCCAGGGGTGCCAGATGCCTACCACTACTACCACCTCTACCCAGGGGTGCCAGATGCCTACCACTACTACCACCTCTACCCAGGGGTGCCAGATGCCTACCACTACTACCACCTCTACCCATGGGGGGCTGGATGCCTGTCACTACTACCACCCTTACCCAGGGGTGCCAGATGCCTACCACTACTACCATCTCTACCCAGGGGTGCCAGATGCCTAACACTACTACCACCTCCACCCATGGGGGGCTGGATGCCTGTCACTACTACCACCCTTACCCAGGGGTGCCAGATGCCTACCACTACTACCATCTCTACCCAGGGGTGACAGATGCCTACCACTACTACCACCTCTACCCAGGGGGTGCCAGATGCCTACCACTACTACCACCCTTACCCAGGGGTGCCAGATGCCTACCACTACTACCATCTCTACCCAGGGGTGCCAGATGCCTACCACTACTACCACCCTTACCCAGGGGTGCCAGATGCCTACCACTACTACCACCTCTACCCAGGGGTGCCAGATGCCTACCACTACTACCACCCTTACCCAGGGGTGCCAGATGCCTACCACTACTACCACCTCTACCCAGGGGGTGCCAGATGCCTACCACTACTACCACCCTTACCCAGGGGTGCCAGATGCCAACCACTACTACCACCTCTACCCAGGGGGCCAGATGCCTACCACTACTACCACCTCCACCCATGGGGGGCTGGATTCCTGTCACTACTACCACCCTTACCCATGGGGGGCTGGATGCCTGTCACTACTGTAGGAAGGTGGAATCTGACTATATGGTTGCCCCCACTTTTTTTATGGTGTTTTGCTGGTTTATGACTTAGTTGGACTGGGATCCTGCTATTCAGGGCCCCAGTCTATCTGCTTTCTCTGTAAAAAGGTTTCCATGTGCCTTAGGCACATCACTGATTGGGATCTGGAGTGCCCTTATAAGTCCCTACTATATGGTATACTATGTACCAAGGGCATAGGTACCTCAGAGGCCTGCCAGGGGCTGCAGCATGTATTATGCCACCCCTGGAAGGCCATCCAAACTGACACCACAGGTCTGCTACTGCAGCCTGGGTAAGGTGGTGCATGCACCCCTTACTGTGATATAGGTTACCTATATCACTAAATACATACACACATATAAACCTATAAGTCACTCCTAAGGCAGGCCTTATCAATCCTAAAGGCAGAGTGCATGGTTCCTATGTGAGAGGGTGCCCCTGCATGAGCAGGGCCCCTCTGCAGCGTTCGGAGACCATCTCTGATGCTGTTTGTAGTGCAGCCTGACCATATACTCTTAAGCGCATTATATCCTCGCGGTAAAATGCTAACTTTGGAATGGCTGCACCTAAACATGTCGTGTTTGGTGTCAAACATCTTGGAATACTACCCCGCCGCCAATTCTGGTGGCGGGGGTAGCATTCCACCCTTCTAGAGGGAAAGACATGTTAACTCTGACTAGTCCGGTAACTTCTTTCCAGAGCCCTGGCATCACAAAATGGATGCTGCGGCCACAGACACGAGTCTGGCCTCCTGCTGCTGGACGAAACTCCGGCAGGGGAGGCCTGGACAATAGGTTTCCTGTCCCAGGGAGGTGTGACCACCTCCCCAGACAGGATAATGTGTATTGGGGCTGGGCGGGAGCACTTTCCGGTGCTTTGAAGTCCTGCACTGGGGGCACATTTGGTGTCCCTGTGCATACCCCAGTTCAAACCGGATCAGGGGCTTGCAGCCCCTGCTTTGGCGCGAACTGGACAAAGGAAAGGGGTGTAGCCACCCCTCTGCCCTGACCCACCCATAGGTGGGGCCACAGAGTAGTCCAACCCCTATTTTTAGAATAAAGGTAGGAACCCAGTCCTTAGGACTTTAGATTATACCTGGACGAAACTCTGAAACTGAATCCTGGACCTTCGACGCTCTACGACAAGATTAGAGGACTGAAGAATCTCCCTTGGGGTCAAGGAGTGACTCCCCTGCTTGGCAGGCACCAAAGAAGCATCTGTCCGGTTCGCATCTCTGAAGCTCCCGTCGGACGCTGAAGTCATCGCATCACCAGAGGTGGATTCTCAGACTTCCCGAGGCTACCCTGAGTCCCCAGCAAAGCTGAGGCCCGTGGCTATCATGGGTGACGTGAGACCGTGACCCCTGGACACCGAGCACATTTGCAAGTGCACCATCTTCTGGGTCTCCCAAGAAGTCGTGCTTTGGGCTCCAAGTAGCCCTAGCCTCCAGCACCACCTGCACCGAAGATCACTGGCCCCCACTCCACGAGTGTCCTGTAAGCCAGCTCCACGTGCGGCGTCACGAGACTCCTTCGCGGTCGCTAGCCCGTTGGCTAGTAGCCCGTAACGAAGGCCAATCCTTTTCTTACTTGGCATCCTGGTTGCTCCAGGCCTGCCCTCACTTACCCTCGCTGGGTGAGTTCTACAGACCTTGCTGGTCTGCACCATCGACGATCTACATCTTAAACGAGACTTGCCGTTGCCAAGGCTTGTTGGGTCCAATCCGGTCGCCGACACCTCAGCACTCGACAGACATTGTTTACCAGCCCTAATCCTGCTCCTGGTTGCCGACAACGCCTCCCGGACCTCGTGGCTGAAGAGTCAAGCTGACCGTCAATGCACCTGAAGCACTCGACATCGGTGGGCATCTGTCCATCGCCTTCCTGGTCACTGGCTAGTGACCCAGACTCTGTCCCCTCTGCTTTCAGGTTCACCAGAACTCCGATCCACTCTTGGATCCACCCGGACACTTTTCTCTTGGCCGCCAGCAGCACTTTGCAGCAGATCGCCATTCGAATCGACGACGAAACCCGACCCCGAAAGGCACCTATGCACCCGGCTTCCCTGGGTGAGGTAACATGAGTACTCCGGTGCTCCCGTGGGTAGAGACTCTTCAAAGTCCTAGATCTCAAAGGGTTTTGTCCTAGTCCTCTTTTAAGTGTCCCTTTCCTCTATTTTCCCGATCCCGACTTTCTCCATAGAAGTTAACGGCGTATCGCGGTTGTGTATTTACACTGCACGCGTCTCCCGTGGGTCCCCTGTGTCACTACCTTGGGTGGTTCCTTGTGGTCCAAGCACTTCTAGAGGCTCTAGGCCTAGTGTCTAGTTCAGTCGTGGTTCGCATACCACTTTATTGGTATATGGTTTGGTACGCCCCTAGGGCCCAAACGTGTATTTGTGCTATTACCGTGATTTGATAACTTATAACTTATGTACTTCGAACTCTAGCCTCATAAAGAGACTAGAGGGGTGTGTTTAGCAATAAATACATATATTTTGAATATATACCTGGTGTGGTGCTCTTTCATTTGGTCACTCAAGAGATTATAGACTGGTAAAACAAGCTGCTTTACATTCCTTCAAGACTTAGCCTGAAGGCTGCTCTCCATAGCTACCACTAGGATAGCTTTCAATAAGGTTGTCTTTAACCTATCTCCAATAAGGGGTTGTTTGGACTGGTGCAAGGTGCCCACTATAATTAGTGGACAGCATATGCCAGGCCAACTTCTCACATTGGTGTGCAGCGTGTGGGATTCCAGCTTGCTATTGTTTTACCAGATAATCTCAATTGAATTGATCAACTGAAAACCACTAAAGGTACCTAAGGTACATATAATTTAAGCTTAGAATACAGTAAGTTCTGCTGAACTTAGAGTTGTGTGTTAAGGGATAGCACAACCCTTTCTACAACTCAAGAGAGTTTAGTAGGCCACACTAGAGTAGGTAGTGCATACACCACACCACACTAGTAATGTCTTTAAGGGTAGGATCTAAAGAATCCTTGCAGGAAGCCATTGAGCTTCCACCCTCCAAGTATGATACACTCCCATTCTTGGAATTGAGAGCTTTATGCAACTTGAGAAAAATAAGGACAGGCCGAAGCCCCACCACCCAACACCTCAAGGAGTTGTTGGTGGCTTATGACCTTAGTAAGCCCTTGGGGACTGAAGGGGTAGGAGCTGAGGGTGGGGCAGAGGAAGAGGAGGAGGTCAGGGGTACCAATACCCCCAGCCCCCCTCTGAGACTGGCCAGGAGGGTGACAATGACCCTGACCTGGATAACCCAATCCCTCCTGTGGAAGATGATGAGGATGATCAGAATGATGCCCTCTTTGTCCCCCAGGAAGGATTAAGAGTGTGCCCAGGAAGTCTAGATCTCCTTCTCAGGAGTCTAACCACTCTGGCACCTCCATAGGAGCTCTATCTCCTCTCACAGGAGGGAATCCTCTCATGAGAGAAGAGACAGACTGGTCCAGTATGAGGAAACTCAGCTGGAAATCAGAAAAAAGCAATTGGCTTTAGATAGGGAATCCCTAGATCTCCTTAGGGAGAGAAGAAAGTTGGGACTAGAGTCCCATGGTGGCAGCCATGTCCCTAGAGATAGGGAAAGGTCCTATGACCATAGAAACCTAAACAAGATTGTCCCTCCCTACCAGAGTGGGGATGACATCCACAAATGGATAACTGCACTGGAGAGGGCCTGTAAAGTTCAGAAGGTCCCCCAGAGGCAGTGGGCAGCAATCATGTGGCTCTCCTTTGCAGACAAAGGTAGAGACAAGCTCCTCACTGTAAGAGAAGAGGATGCTGAAAATTACACAGTCTTGAAGAGTGCTCTGATAGATGGGTTTGGCCTAACCACTGAACAGTATAGGTTGAAGTTCAGAGACACCCAAAAGCTCAGACTCAAGACTGGGTTGATTTTGTAGATTGTGCTACAAAGGCCCTGGAAGGTTGGATACATGGCAACAAAGTGCATGACTTTTTAGGATTGTACAATTTGATTATGAGGGAGCAGATCCTTAATAATTGTCAAAACCAGCTTTTGCACCAGTATCTGGTGGACTCTGATCTGACCTCTCCCCAAGAATTGGGAAAGAAGGCAGACAAATGGGTCAGAACCAGAGTAAAAACTAGAAATCAGGGTGGTGACCAGAAGAAAGATTCTACTAAGTCCCAAGAGAAAGGTGGGGATAAATCTAAGGATAAGTCCCCTACAGGGCCCCAAAATTCCTCTTCTGGGGGTGGGTCCCAAACTCCTTCCTCTCCTGAAAAGAAACCATATTGCCATGTCTGTAAGAAGCCTGGGCACTGGAAAACTGATCCCAGTTGCCCCAGGATTGGCAATAAAGAAAATGTTCCTCCCACAACTACTACCACCCCTCCTGGTACTACCAGTAGTAATCCTCCAGTTGGGAGTAGTGCACCCAAAAAGTTAGGTGCTTTTGCAAGAGGAACAGAGGTGGGCCCTAGTTTAGACAGGGACCCCTCAACAGACTCCTCTGACTCTGATGGTGGTATAGGATTTGCCACCTTTACCATGGGTCCCATAGCATTGGGCAGGTACAGATTGGAGCCAATAATTAATGGTCAGAAAGCTGTGGCATTTAGGGACACAGGGGCTAGTGTCACCATGGTGGCAGGGAAACTAGTCCCCCTCACCAGCTTTTACCTGAGTTTAAATACCAGGTGACCAACATTGATGGTGTCAGAACAGATCACCCCATGGCCATAGTCAATCTCAGCTGGGAGGGGGTCACAGGCCCAAAGAGAGTGGCAGTGTCCCCCACCTTACCTGTAGATTGCCTGATGGGCAATGATCTGGAGATTTCAGCTTGGGCTGAAGTTGAACACCAAACCCATCTCAGGATGCTGGGCGTCCCTGTAAAGGTTAGTGGGGCTGTGCTGGCCACAGCCCCAACCCAACATTTTGGAGAGATGGAGCCTGGAAGAATGGCCCACTCTCCCCCAAAGAGAGCACAAGGGTTGAAGAAAAGTCTTCTTCCCTCCAGACAGTAGGTAAGGGTCAGCCTCCTCAGGGAACTGACCCTACCCCTAGTGAAGGAACTGCCCCAGAGGTAGTCAGGCCTGGCCTGGCCACACCCCTGATGGCAGAGGACCCTTCCTAGGTGGTACCCAGTCTGGAGCAGGTAACCTGCCCCTCTCTACCCTGCCTCAGCCAGCCCAGGGCTGCAGAGGTCAGGGAGGTCAGTGGACCCCCAGGGCCCCTGTCCAGAGGAACCCCCATCAGCAGATTAGGGGCACCCAGTCTAGTAGCCCTAGCCAGGTGAAAACTCCTCTACATACTGAGGGATCCCCCATGCCTTTATGTAGGGACCTCCCCCAGAAGGACTCTGGTAGGCAAGGGCAAACCTGGGACCTGAAGGTGCCAAACCTGCCCTGTCCCTCCAGAAGTCCATCCAAAGGGACCCAACCCCCAGCTGTAGGCAGCCAAAGGTTGACCCTTAGAGCAAAGTGCAACTCAGTCATGGAAAGACAGGCATACATGGTGACCAGTGATCTGAGGAAGCTGAGGCCAACATTCCTAGGGCCTCACTTCCCTACTCAGACACCTTACCAGCCTTGTACTTTACCTAAGCACACCACAGGCAGTGATTCCCCATGGTGGAGACCCTCTCATACCCTTAGGGTGAGGGATTGCTTAGTGGACCATAAGACAGGGGGCAACCATGCTAGTGCAGGTGCTTCCTTATATGACCACTTAGTCAATGAAGGCTCAACTGGCCAAGGTTAGCCTTATCTCCTTTCGTTTGGGGGGTTATGTAGGAAGGTGGAATCTGACTATATGGTTGCCCCCACTTTTTTATGGTGTTTTGCTGGTTTATGACTTAGTTGGACTGGGATCCTGCTATTCAGGGCCCCAGTCTATCTGCTTTCTCTGTAAAGGTTTCCATGTGCCTTAGGCACATCACTGATTGGGATCTGGAGTGCCCTTATAAGTCCCTAGTATATGGTATACTATGTACCAAGGGCATAGGTACCTCAGAGGCCTGCCAGGGGCTGCAGCATGTATTATGCCACCCCTGGAAGGCCATCCAAACTGACACCACAGGTCTGCTACTGCAGCCTGGGTAAGGTGGTGCATGCACCCCTTACTGTGATATAGGTTACCTATATCACGAAATACATACACACATATAAACCTATAAGTCACTCCTAAGGCAGGCCTTATCAATCCTAAAGGCAGAGTGCATGGTTCCTATGTGAGAGGGTGCCCCTGCATGAGCAGGGCCCCTCTGCAGCATTCGGAGACCATCTCTGATGCTGTTTGTAGTGCAGCCTGACCATATACTCTTAAGCGCATTATATCCTCGCGGTAAAATGCTAACTTTGGAATGGCTGCACCTAAACATGTCGTGTTTGGTGTCAAACATCTTGGAATACTACCCGCCGCCAATTCTGGCGGCGGGGGTAGCATTCCACCCTTCTAGAGGGAAAGACATGTTAACTCTGACTAGTCCGGTAACTTCTTTCCAGAGCCCTGGCATCACAAAATGGATGCTGCGGCCACAGACACGAGTCTGGTCTCCTGCTGCTGGACGAAACTCCAGCAGGGGAGGCCTGGACAATAGGTTTCCTGTCCCAGGGAGGTGTGACCACCTCCCCAGACAGGATAATGTGTATTGGGGCTGGGCGGGAGCACTTTCCGGTGCTTTGAAGTCCTGCACTGGGGGCACATTTGGTGTCCCTGTGCATACCCCAGTTCAAACCGGATCAGGGGCTTGCAGCCCCTGCTTTGAGCGCGAACTGGACAAAGGGAAAGGGTGTAGCCACCCCTCTGCCCTGACCCACCCATAGGTGGGGCCACAGAGTAGTCCAACCCCTATTTTTAGAATAAAGGTAGGAACCCAGTCCTTAGGACTTTAGATTATACCTGGACGAAACTCTGAAACTGAATCCTGGACCTTCGACGCTCTACGACAAGATTAGAGGACTGAAGAATCTCCCTTGGGGTCAAGGAGTGACTCCCCTGCTTGGCAGGCACCAAAGAAGCATCTGTCTGGTTCGCATCTCTGAAGCTCCCGTCGGACGCTGAAGTCATCGCATCACCAGAGGTGGATTCTCAGACTTCCCGAGGCTACCCTGAGTCCCCAGCAAAGCTGAGGCCCGTGGCTGTCATGGGTAACTTGAGACCGTGACCCCTGGACACCGAGCACATTTGCAAGTGCACCATCTTCTGGGTCTCCCAAGAAGTCATGCTTTGGGCTCCGAGTAGCCCTAGCCTCCAGCACCACCTGCACCGAAGATCACTGGCCCCCACTCCACGAGTGTCCTGTAAGCCAGCTCCACGTGCGGCGTCACGAGGCTCCTTCGCGGTCGCTAGCCCGTTGGCTAGTAGCCCGTAACGAAGGCCAATCCTTTTTTTACTTGGCATCCTGGTTGCTCCAGGCCTGCCCTCACTTACCTTCGCTGGGTGAGTTCCACAGACCTTGCTGGTCTGCACCATCGATGATCTACATCTTAAACAAGACTTGCCGTTGCCAAGGCTTGTTGGGTACAATCCGGTCGCCGACACCTCAGCACTCGACAGACATCGTGTACCAGCCCGAATCCTGCTCCTGGTCGCCGACAACGCCTCCCGGACCTCGTGGCTGAAGAGTCAAGACGACCATCAACGCACCTGAAGCACTCGACATCGGTGGGCATCTGTCCATCGCCTTCCTGGTCACTGGCTAGTGACCCAGACTCTGTCCCCTCTGCTTTCAGGTTCACCAGAACTCCGATCCACTCTTGGATCCACCCGGACACTTTTCTCTTGGCCGCCAGCAGCACTTTGCAGCAGATCGCCATTCGAATCGACGACGAAACCCGACCCCGAAAGGCACCTATGCACCCGGCTTCCCTGGGTGAGGTAACACGAGTACTCCGGTGCTCCCGTGGGTAGAGACTCTTCAAAGTCCTAGATCTCAAAGGGTTTTGTCCTAGTCCTCTTTTAAGTGTCCCTTTCCTCTATTTTCCCGATCCCGACTTTCTCCATAGAAGTTAACGGCGTATCGCGGTTGTGTATTTACACTGCACGCGTCTCCCGTGGGTCCCCTGTGTCACTACCTTGGGTGGTTCCTTGTGGTCCAAGCACTTCTAGAGGCTCTAGGCCTAGTGTCTAGTTCAGTCGTGGTTCGCATACCACTTTATTGGTATATGGTTTGGTACGCCCCTAGGGCCCAAACGTGTATTTGTGCTATTACCGTGATTTGATAACTTATAACTTATGTACTTGAACTCTAGCCTCATAAAGAGACTAGAGGGTGTGTTTAGCAATAAATACATATATTTTGAATATATACCTGGTGTGGTGCTCTTTCATTTGGTCACTCAAGAGATTATAGACTGGTAAAACAAGCTGCTTTACATTCCTTCAAGACTTAGCCTGAAGGCTGCTCTCCATAGCTACCACTAGGATAGCTTTCAATAAGGTTGTCTTTAACCTATCTCCAATAAGGGGTTGTTTGGACTGGTGCAAGGTGCCCACTATAATTAGTGGACAGCATATGCCAGGTCAACTTCTCACAACTACTACCACCTCTACCCAGGGGGTGCCAGATGCCTACCACTACTACCACCTCTACCCATGGGGGCTGGATGCCTGTCACTACTACCACCCTTACCCAGGGGTGCCAGATGCCTACCACTACTACCACCTCTACCCAGGGGTGCCAGATGCCTACCACTACTACCACCTCTACCCAGGGGTGCCAGATGCCTACCACTACTACCACCCTTACCCAGGGGTGCCAGATGCCTACCACTACTACCACCTCTACCCAGGGGGCCAGATGCCTACCACTACTACCATCTCTACCCAGGGGTGCCAGATGCCTACCACTACTACCACCTCTACCCAGGGGTGGCCAGATGCCTACCACTACTACCATCTCTACCCAGGGGTGCCAGATGCCTACCACTACTACCACCCTTACCCAGGGGTGCCAGATGCCTACCACTACTACCACCTCTACCCAGGGGTGCCAGATGCCTACCACTACTACCACCTCCACCCATGGGGGGCTGGATGCCTGTCACTACTACCACCCTTACCCATGGGGGCTGGATGCCTGTCACTACTACCACCTCTACCCATGGGGTGCCAGATGCCTACCACTACTACCACCTCTACCCATGGGGGCTGGATGCCTGTTACTACTACCACCCTTACCCATGGGGGCTGGATGCCTGTCACTACTACCACCTCTACCCAGGGGTGCCAGATGCCTACCACTACTACCACCTCTACCCATGGGGGGCCGGATGCCTGTCACTACTACCACCCTTACCCAGGGGTGCCAGATGCCTACCACTACTACCATCTCTACCCAGGGGTGCCAGATGCCTACCACTACTACCACCTCTACCCAGGGGTGCCAGATGCCTACCACTACTACCACCCTTACCCAGGGGTGCCAGATGCCTACCACTACTACCACATCTACCCAGGGGGGCCAGATGCCTACCACTACCACCATCTCTACCCAGGGGGTGCCAGATGCCTACCACTACTACCACCTCTACCCAGGGGGGGCCAGATGCCTACCACAACTACCATCTCTACCCAGGGGCTGCCAGATGCCTACCACTACTACCACCCTTACCCAGGGGGTGCCAGATGCCTACCACTACTACCACCTCTACCCAGGGGGTGCCAGATGCCTACCACTACTACCACCTCCACCAATGGGGGGCTGGATGCCTGTCACTACTACCACCCTTACCCATGGGGGGCTGGATGCCTGTCACTACTACCACCTCTACCCATGGGGTGCCAGATGCCTACCACTACTACCACCTCTACCCATGGGGGGCTGGATGCCTGTCACTACTACCACCCTTACCCAGGGGGTGCCAGATGCCTACCACTACTACCACCTCTACCCAGGGGGGGCCAGATGCCTACCACTACTGGCCAGTCCATCATGAAAGTCAAAACAGGGTGACAGTGGCAGATGTCACCATACGCATGCCTGCATTGATTAAAACCAGGGACAATCCCCTAGGAGGGGCATACGGGGGGGGCAGGCCAGGCACCGCAGGGACAGGATCAGGGCTCACCAGGAGGAGGCAGGGAAGGGGTGGTGGGTGCTGGAGAGCCACTGACAACTGCAGTGGAGGTGTCTGACATGGTGTGTGCCGGCACAACTGGGGGGCATGACTCAGAAGGTGTGGGTGCTGGCACGACTGCAGTGGACCGTGCAGATGGAGTGGACAGGTTCACCACTGCAGTGCCCAAGTCAGACAGGGTGGTAGTGGACTCCACTGCAGTGCCTACCTCCAGGGGAGGAGAATGGGGATCAGGTAAGGTGGGCAGGACAGAGGGGAGGACACCCTCACCACACCAGTGGCACAGACAAGCGCAGCGGGGGTTGTGGGGCCGGAAGAGCAAGTGGCAGGGGGAGAAGGCCTGATCATTTTGGGGATGGTGTATCATTGGGTGGGGGAACCTGGGGCAGGGTGTGGTGGGGGCACCTGTGGAGTGGGGGCCTGAGGGATGGAGGAAGGAGACTTGGTGCCTGAGCTGCAGGGCGGCGGCGGGGTCTTGCTCTTCTGGGTCCGGGGGACTTGCGGGTAGGGGCGTCAGTCGGTCTGCGCCTGGGGAGGGTGTCCGTGGGCGAGGGCACTCCGCTCCGTGTGGGTGGGCTTCCTCTTCCCCCTGAATGCTGTATCAGCTGGATCAGAGGGGAAGAGGCCGAGGTCACTGAGGAAGAGCCGCTGTGTCTTTGGGGTTGCAGGTGAGGCAAGGGAGGGGGCTTTGGAGGGAGAGGCAACTGAGAACTGCGCAGTACTCGTGGATGCGTGTGTGTGTGACTGGGCCCCATCCCCTGTGAGTGTGGTTTCAGTCCCCTGACTGTGCGTGCGTGTGCGTCTTGTTTGTGGCGGGTGTGTCTGTGTGCTGCACATGTCTGTGCTGGTGTGTGTCTGTGCCGGTGTGCGTGTGCTTAGGACAGGTAAGGTGCTGGGGAGTGTGGATGGGGCAGAGGCAGGAGGGGTGAGGGACTGTCGGAGGAGGGACACTGCTGCCGTCAGGGAGGAGTCCATGGACCTATTGCCCCTCTGTAGGGCAGACATGCCCGATGAGATGCCCTCCATGAACGACACCAGCTGAGTCAACAGAGTGGTGTGTGCATGGAGGACAGTCAGCATCGCTGTCTGCCCTACATGGAGCTGGCGAAGGAGGTACACAGACTCCTCACTCAGGGCAGCAGGGGACACAGGGGCAGGGGGTGCGGTGCGTGGCCCGAAGGAGACAGGCTCCCGAACATGGGAGCCTCCACGGACCTCGGGAATGGGAGCCAATGGGAGGGCGGTGGTGGTGGTGGTGGTGGCGGGGACAGCAACACTAGCTGGGGTGTGGTGGCTGCTGACACCCGCCTCCATAAGGGAGTCATCCTCCGAGCTGCTGCGGTCCTCAGCTGAGGTGGATGGTGCTGAGGACTCCTCGGTGTGGCTCCCCTCGCCCTCCGTGCCACTGGGTCCCTCCGACCACTCCTCGGCTGCTGATCCAGTCTGGCTCTGCGTCTCCTCCTGGTCCGTGGAGCTGTCCCCTCCTGTGGCCGTGGATGTATCTGCAAACAATAGGGAAACAGACAGACATCAGTCACCTGCACCGAACGCACACACCACAGTAAGTACAGCACATTACAGAGCAAGCCCTGGCATCCTTAGTTGAACATTGCTAAAAGTGCCCAAACAGAACAGGAGAAGCCAATTGTCAGTCTGATGGTCAACCATGGCACTCACATCCCACCTGGCCTTGCACCCATCTGTCTGGTGTCTGTTGGATGGCAATACCCCAGTGTGGACACATGCACCACCTACACAGTAGTTGGACAGTGCAGAGAACACGGTGAAGCATGTGAACATGCACACATCACAACTCTTGCCACTGAGTCAGTACAGGTGTACGGATGAAAGGGATGCCCAGAGTCAAATAGGAAATGCATGTGATGCATACCAGCGACAGACACCATGATGCACCCATGTCCTGATAGCAATTGCCACAATGGTGTGCATGTAGCACATGTCACTCCCCTGCAGGATCACTAGTAGGAAGTCACATGCCATGGCACAGGCATGCCTGCTAAGTCATACATCACTGTCTCCAGTCACATGGGCAGGGCAGCCAGACAACAACACTCTGCACTGTGTCACAATAGTAGGTCATGGGTAATGCAAGTCCTGGAGCTGAACAAGTGCACATGTACATCCCCCACACACCACATCATCTGAACACTTATCTGTCCAGGTCATACCGATTGGACATATGGGAGACCTGTAACACTACCCTCTGAACCTGAGCACCTCACAATCTGCTGTGAATGGGCAACAGCTGCCTGAACTTCACATTCGCATACCCCAGTCTGCACGGTCAGGTGATCAAACACCTATGTTTCACACAAGTATCGTCTCCCATGATCACATCTCCGGTGGCATGCTGAGCCCCAACCGAGAACACCCCCCAGCAGACCTGACAATGAAGCCACAGCACACTGACACAGAGGCAGACACCTGAGGGGACAAATCAGCCAGAGGATGGCACATAGCATGGCAGACATAGTTCACAATGCAGTCATGGACTCACCCCCTCCTTGCTGCTCTCTGGCCTTCAGCTGCCCATCCAGATCAGGGAAGACCACCGCCAGGATCCTGAGCATGTGGGGGTCAGGGTCCGGTGTCCGCCCCTCCTGCGAGGAGGCGACAGCTTCAGCTGGACCCGTGCGATCCTCCGGGTCCAGCCCCGAAGGTCCTGCCACCTCTTCTGGCAGTTGCGGATCCGGCGCTTGTAGACCCCCACGGATCTCACTGCCCGGACGATGGTCAGCCATATCTGCTGCTTCTGGTGGGCATCAACCTGTGAGGATGACAAAGTGAGAATGCCATTACTACACATGCAACATATCCATGCATTACACAGTTGGATATACATGTCTCAATCACAGGGGCACATGATGTACACAGGCAGGGCAACGATGGCCATGGACAGTATGCCAGCAGTTACTACATGGTATCATTGCCTGGGAAGTAAAACCTTGTTTAAATCCACTGTCACTGCACTATACCTGTCCAGTGCATGTAACTACACACTATGGGGGGTGACAACTACTCAGTGAGCCTGCTAGCCAGTGGCGTGCAGACTGTTAGCCTTGCTAGTCAGACAACATGCACATTTAGAAAGGCAGTGGACAGAACACTCACCTGCTCCCCTGCTTTCCCATACAGCTTGCTGTAATGTGGAAGGAGGTTGTCCAGCAGGGCCTGGTTCTCCTCAGTGCTGAAGGCTGGGGCTCTCTCCACAGTACGTGCCATTGCAGGGTCCAGAGGGTGCAGATACAGCAGCAGTGTAGTGGCAGATGTTGTCCTGGAGCATGTAGTGCAGACAAGTGAGCTCTCAGGGGAACAGCCAGCATTATATGTGTGCTGCAGAGGCAGATACTGTCCCATGTGTCCAAAGTGATAGGTCCAAGTCGTTTGCATCTTCTGAATCTGGCCAATCCATGGAATTGCACCACTTACACACGCCCCCAGCATCCTTCAAATGTTCAACTTCATGACACCCATGAATTTGCAACATTATTGTGGGTGACCAACTGAATTTACAGCATCGGACTCGTTCAAATTTTGAAAACGCGTCCGTTGCCAGGCCAGGCCATAGCCAATGGGTGCGCACCGATCGGTCCATTGCTGTTCAACCCGTACCTAGGATACAACGCGTACCCGCACACGTTGAATGCAATGGGCCGGCCGGGCACACCGATCGGACCATTGCTGTTCAACGCGTACCTAGGTTACAACGCGTACCCGCACACATTGAATGCAATGGGCCGTCCGGGCACACCGATCGGTCCATTGCTGTTCAACGCGTACCTAGGATACAACGCGTACCCGCACACATGGAATGCAATGGGCCGGGCGGGGCCACCGATCGGACCATTGCTGTTCAACGCGTACCTAGGATACAACGCGTACCCACACACATTGAATGCAATGGGCCGGCCGGGCACACCGATCGGTCCATTGCTGTTCAACGCTGTACCTAGGATACAACGCGTACCCGCACACATTGAATGCAATGGGCCGGCAGGGCACACCGATCGGTCTATTGCTGTTCAACGCGTACCTAGGATACAACGCGTACCCGCACACATTGAATGCAATGGGCCGGCCGGGCACACCGATCGGACCATTGCTGTTCAACGCGTATTGCGAATACAACACGAACCAGCACACATTGAATGCAATGGCCAATGTGTGCGCACTGATCAGTCCATTGCTGTCCAACGCGTATTGCGAATACAACGCGTACCAGCACACTTTGAATGCAATGGCCAATGTGTGCGCACTGATCGGTCCATTGCTGTCCAACGCGTATTGCGAATACATCGCGAACCAGCACACATTGAATGCAATGGCCAATGTGTGCGCACTGATCGGTCCATTGCTGTCCAACGCGTATTGCGAATACAACGCGAACCAGCACACATTGAATGCAATGGCCAATGTGTGCGCACTGATCGGTCCATTGCTGTCCAACGCGTATTGCGAATACAACACAAACCAGCACACATTGAATGCAATGGCCAATGTGTGCGCACTGATCGGTCCATTGCTGTCCAACGCGTATTGCGAATACAACGCTGCATCAGCACACATTGAATGCAATGGCCAATGTGTACGCACTGATCGGTCCATTGCTGTCCAGCAGCGATTGCGAATACATCGCGTACCAGCACACATTGAATGCAATGGCCAATGTGTGCGCACCGATCGGTCCATTGCTGTCCAACGCGTATTGCGAATACAACGCGAACCAGCACACATTGAATGCAATGGCCAATGTGTGCGCACTGATCGGTCCATTGCTGTCCAACGCGTCCCTGTACAAGTCACTGGCATATGTCACCATGCCTGTCACAGGTGAACATATGCCAGCCACATATACTTCCCAGGGAGTGAGGGGCACACCTACAACACCACAGCCTGTCCAAACTGTATCCTACGGCATGTAAGGCTGCATTACCTATTCCGTGTATGGGGGTGAACATGTTGTTCTGTGGGTGTCACTTGGGGGCAGCCACCCCCAGGCTGTGCACGTGTTCATGGGGACAGAATCCTTGGTGTTTCGTGTACATGACCACTGTGATGTGCAACTGTTCATATCTGAGCATGTGGCATGGTCACATTTCACGGTGGTGTATGTGTATGTCATGTCACATACCCCCTGAGTCCCATGTGGGACGGTATGTTTAACCCAGGGTGACCCATTGGCACAATGGTGATGCTCCTCCACAGTCTGTGTGCATGTTGTGTTTACAATGTCTCTGATTTCATGTGCACAATGGGAGGCAGTCTCCACATCCACGTTGTTTGTGCATGGACTTTGATGTTGTGCGTGTGTGTGTCACAGACGTCCATGTCTGTCCTGCAGAGGCAACAGGGACCACTACCTGTGGGGGTCATGGTTGTTTTGCTGTGGTGTATACATGATACACCATGTCATGCTAGTGTCCATGTGGCAATACAGGGTCCCTGGGAATGTACCTGTCGTTGAGCTGTGATGCCTGGGGCACATCTGTCCTCACATGTCACTGTGGGGTGTGTTTGTAACGTGGCAGCAGGAGATGGGAACTGGGACACGGCCTCATGATATCCAATGGCACAACCTGGGACTTATTGATGCCATTTGTTGAACTGTGATGTTAGATGTTGGCCATGCATGTGCCATACATATCCTTACGGAACTGCACACATCATGTACTTGTGCCTCATAATGATGTATCATGTGATATTGAGTGTGTTCAATGCCACATATGTGGGGTGACTGACAATCTTGCTTTCTTCACCTATGCACTGCAGGGCACCAGCTGTCCTTAGACCATTCCCTGACCTGGCAACGATGGTGGAACGTGACAGCATCCGACGGTACCGCTTCACCAGGCAGCTGATTGAGGATTTGGCAGTGCGCTTGGCACCACATTTGCAACCTGGCCGTCCGTACCCTACAGCGCTGACCCCCAAGGTGAAGGTGATGGCAGCCCTACACTTCTTTGCCACCGGTACCTTTCAACACACTGTGGCGACTGCTGGTGGGATGTCACAGACCATGTTCAGCCGTGTGCTCCGGGATGTTTTGGAGGCTATGTTGATATACCTGAACCAGTACATCTATTTCCCTAGACTCCAACAACTCACTGGCGTGAAGAGTGACTTCTATGCCCTGGGGAGGATGCCGCATGTCATTGGCTCCATTGATGGGACACATGTGGCTTTGGTACCACCACAGGCCCAAGAGCAGGCATACAGGAACCGCAAACACTACCACTCGGTCAATGCACTGGTGGTCTGTCTTGCAGATATGAGCATCTCACACGTGTGTGCCCGTTTCCCTGGTTCTGCACATGATGCCTACGTGATGAGGAGTAGTCGCATCCCGAGGATGATGTCACAGATGCGGAACCAGCGTGCCTGGCTTGTTGGTGTGTACTGACTTTGTACCATTGTGTGTGTTCTGCAATGTAGTGTTCCACCCTCTTTTCCAACTCAGCTAATGTGCAATTGTCTGTATGTAGGTGACTCCGGATACCCCAACATGCCGTGTTTGCTGACGCCCCTCAGGAACCCTGTGACACCAGCCCAGATGCGCTACAATGAGGCACATGGTCGGACCAGGAGAGTGATCGAGCGGACATTTGGTCTCCTGAAGAGCCGCTTCCGCTGCCTCGACAAGACAGGAGGGTCCCTCCCATATGCCCCAGCAAAGGTGTGCAAGATTGTCATCGTCTGCTGCATGCTACACAACCTGGCAGTGCGGAAGGAGTTGCCTCTCATCCTGGATGACGATGACCAACGTCCGCCACCTGTGGAGGATCCTGGCCTGGACCACGATGCCAGTGATGATGATGATGATGATGGTGATGTCCGCACACAGCTCATCACCAACTTCTTCAGCTGAATGTGAGTATCCAGAGATGTCATGTCAATGATGTGAGTTTGCATGATATGTGTTGGTGGTGCTCTGGTGCTGTTTGAGTGTGTCCATGGGCTACATGACTGTATGCGTGTAGCGATGTGTCCTTACAGGTAGTCTGTACTCCACAACAGTGTTGACATGCTAACTTGGTTCTGGGTGGGTATCTTGTGACATGTATTGGGCATGAGTATTGCAGTTCTGTCCTGTTCTTCAGTGCTTTTGACTGTGTGTCATTTCTGTCCTTCACAGGGTACTTTCAGAGTCGTTTGGTCAACTGTGATCCCCGACACCGTGATTCGACTTCCAGGGTGGTAGCTGTCGTGTCCCTACAGGTGATGTGCACCACACCCATGGACTTCTTTCCTTCTACACTTGTTGACTGTGTGCCCGCTGCCAGGTGGGATTACCTTGCATCTGTGGTGGTTACAACATGTTGCAAATGTGTAATAAACCTGTGCTTCACTTTGTGATGTGCGTTGTCTGTGGTCACACATCTGACTGACATTTGCTTACTGCACCAGTGGGCTAGTTAACACAGACTGTGAATAGGTGTTGGGTCTGTGCAATGCTACGTATTTCCTGGCAACATCAGTGTAGGCGATGAGTCAGATGGCCATGGTGTGTATGTGTTGTGTAGCCCTGGTGGTGTGCCTCCCTCATATGTGTGATGTTGCCATGACTCACATGCCAGTGTTGTACTTGCTGTAGCAGTTAGCATGCACAGTGTCATTTCCCAGATCATCATCGCCACTTCAGAGACAACGTAGGAATCACAACAGAGGCAAGTATGGTGTATTAGTGAGTTTATTGACATACATGTGTGAGTATAGTGCACAGGATGGTGGGTGATGTACATTGTGATTGTAATCCAAAGTTCCTAGATGATTTGGAAGTCCTGGTAGCAGAAATGTTCAGAGTAAAGTCCACAGTCATCTGAGACATTGGTCCAACTTGAGCTCCCCATGTCATGTGGGAGAGTTGTGTTGCAGTCAACAGGGTGAACAGTTTGCGCACAAAGGTGATTATCCAGAACAGGTTTTGGCTTCCTGGGGGTTTCACATGGCCATCGGCCTCTCACTTGCCCCTCCTCGGACGGCCCCTCTTCTTTGGGGGGCGACCCTCAAGTGCAGGCTGCTGCGGTGCAGGGGACTCTTCGCCAGAGTCATCCGCCCTCCCTGTGGCAGTTGCAGTTGTTTCAGCACCAGATGTTGTGGGCACACAGGGAGGTGTTGACTGGTTGCTGCTCATCTGGCGGAGGCATTGTAATATGTCCCTATTCACCGCCGTCATCTCTTGCAGTGTGTCCCACTTGGACTCCACGCGGGACATGTGTGAGTCCAAGCGGGCATGATGGGCAGCCTGCTGCTGTTTAATGTCCCTGAGGAGCCCCACTACCTGGCTGAACTCTCCGGTGCTGGACTGGTACGCATCGGCTATGCGTGCCAGTTGTGGGTCATCATGCAGTCCAGACCCCTCTGCGAGCAGCGACCTATGTCTCCCACCCCTCCCACCACCCCTGGCAACACATGCAGTACCTGAGGTGGCACGCACAGGTGACCCTGGGCCACCTTGGGGGTTGTTGGTGGTGGTGGTGTCCATGGCCCCACGTTGGTCCAGGGTCCCTGTGCTGGTGGTGGTGGTGCTCCTTGGTCTGTCCATGTCGGCAGGGGTGGTATGTGTGTTGACAGTCGTTGAAGGGGTGGGTGCAGGGGGTGCAGCTGGTGGTCCTGCTGGTGCTGCATGATGACTTGCTCCGGAGGTGCCAGGTGGGTCTTCTTCATCCGAGGAGGGCAGAGGCTGTTCCACACCAGTGAGCTCCGTATCCTCTTGAGCCTGGGACGGGGACTCCTCAGCGTCTGCTGCTGTGTCCCCATCATCACCTGTTTTTGGGAGACACACACAATGTATGTTATGTTTCTGCAGGCATCAATGGTTGACACACCTGACACTTGTGACTGTGCCTCTGGATGTGGGCCTGTACATTGCATTGTCCTAAGTTGTCACAGTCAGGGGTTGATATTGGTGAAGCACATTGTCCTGCATTATTTGGGCATTTCTATGTGAATGTTGGGGTGTGTACATGGTCTGCATTGGTTGTATTTGGTTGACATCCGGCCCTCCTTCCCACCCAGCCAGATATCCCACCATGGAAGGTGCTTCCATTGCAGGGAGTGCAAGTTGTCTTTCAGGATGTCAGTCAGTGGTGTCCTGCTGTTTGTTGGTGCACAGTTGCCAGCAGGGCCTTGAGCTCCCCACAGGAGTAGCCAGTGTCAGCCATCTTGTCAGTTGTTTTCCACTCCCTGTGATGTGCGCATGGTTCAGGGTGGTGTTGATGGGACAGTTGTGGGGGTGACCAATATCTGTGACTACCACTCCCATCATGCTATTGCCTCCACCCCACTTCCCAGCATGCCCATACTTACTTGCTTTTGGGTGGACTTCACTGTGTGTGAGTGTGAGGGCAATGGCAAGATGGCTGACAGCGGTGTCCTGCTGTTGGTTGGTGGCCAGTTCCCAGCATGGCCTTGTGCTCCCCACAACAGAGCACCAGTGTCAGACATCTTTGATGGGGCTTTCCACTCTCTGTGGGGTGTGCATGCTTGAGTGTGAGCTTGCTGGGCCATGTGGGTGGGGGATGTTGAGCTGTGACTACCACTCCCATCATGCTATTGCCTCCACCCCACTTCCCAGCATGCCCATACTTACTTGCTTTTGGGTGGACTTCACTGTGTGTGAGTGTGAGAGCAATGGCAAGATGGCTGACAGTGGTGTCCTGCTGTTGGTTGGTGGCCAGTTCCCAGCATGGCCTTGTGCTCCCCACAACAGAGCACCAGTGTAAGACATCTTTGATGGGGCTTTCCACTCTCTGTGGGGTGTGCATGCTTGAGTGTGCGCTTGCTGGGCCATGTGGGTGGGGGATGTTGAGCTGTGACTACCACTCCCATCATGCTATTGCCTCCAGCCCACTTCCCAGCATGCCCATACTTACTTGCTTTTGGGTGGACTTCACTGTGTGTGAGTGTGAGAGCAATGGCAAGATGGCTGACAGTGGTGTCCTGCTGTTGGTTGGTGGCCAGTTCCCAGCATGGCCTTGTGCTCCCCACAACAGAGCACCAGTGTCAGACATCTTTGATGGGGCTTTCCACTCTCTGTGGGGTGTGCATGCTTGAGTGTGAGCTTGCTGGGCCACGTGGGTGGGGGATGTTGAGCTGTGACTACCACTCCCATCATGCTATTGCCTCCACCCCACTTCCCAGCATGCCCATACTTACTTGCTTTTGGGTGGACTTCACTGTGTGTGAGTGTGAGAGCAATGGCAAGATGGCTGACAGTGGTGTCCTGCTGTTGGTTGGTGGCCAGTTCCCAGCATGGCCTTGTGCTCCCCACAACAGAGCACCAGTGTCAGACATCTTTGATGGGGCTTTCCACTCTCTGTGGTGTGTGCATGCTTGGGTGTGAGCTTGCTGGGCCATGTGGGTGAGGGATGTTGAGCTGTGACTACCACTCCCATCATGCTATAGCCTCCACCTCCCTTCCCAGCATGCCCATGCTTCCTTCCCTTTGACTCTGCTTCCCTGTGGGGTTGTGTGCCTGTGCTGACAAGATGGCTGACAGTGTTATCCTGGGGTTAGTTCTGCTACAGGTCCCATGTGTGTCCCTGTGCTTCACACAACATGACCCAGGGTTGTGGTTCTCTGTGGGTTATTTGATTGGAGTGTGAGGCAATGCATTCTCCCAGGTGATTTGTGTGGAGTTTGTGTTAGGGGGGGTGTGGGTGGAGCTGCTGGTGACTATGGTCTGTGCTGTGAGTCCTCCTTCCCACCCAGCCAGATATCCCACCATGGAAGGTGCTTCCATTGCAGGGAGTGCAAGTTGTCTTTCAGGATGTCAGTCAGTGGTGTCCTGCTGTTGGTTGTTGCACAGTTCCCAGCAGGGCCTTGTGCTCCCCCAGCAGTACCCAGTGTCAGCCATCTTGTGAGTCCTTTTCCACTCCCTGTGATGTGAGCATGGTTCAGAGTGGTGTTGATGGGCCAATTGTGAGGGTGAGCAATATCTGTGCCTACAACTCCCATCATGCTATTGCCTCCACCCCCTTCCCAGCATGCCCATCCTTCCTTCCTTTTGACTCTGCTTCCCTGTGGGGTGGGGTGCCTGTGCTGACAGGATGGCTGGGAGTGTTGTCCTGGCAGTTGTTTGGCTAAAAGTCCCAAGAGTGTCCCTGTGCTTCACACAGCATAACCCAGGGTGGTGGTTCTTTGTGGGATCTTCAGTTAGGATGTGAGGCATTGCATTCTCCCAGGTGGGTTATGTGGAGTTCGTGTTGAGGGGGTGTGTGAGGGGAGGTGCTTGTAACTATGGTCAGTGCTGTGAGTCCTCCTTCCCTCCCAGCCAGATATCCCACCATGGAAGGTGCTTCCATTGCAGGGAGTGCAAGTTGTCTTTCAGGATGTCAGTCAGTGGTGTCCTGCTGTTGGTTGGTGCACAGTTGCCAGCAGGGCCTTGTGCTCCCCACAGCAGTAGCCAGTGTCAGCCATCTTGTCAGTTGTTTTCCACTCCCTGTGATGTGAGCATGGTTCATGGTGGTGTTGATGTGCGCATTGTGAGGGTGGGCAATATCTGTGACTACGACTCCCATGATGCTATTGGCTACACTGACTTGCCCAGCATACACAGAATACCTTTCTTTCAGTGGGCTTCACTGTGTGGTGGTGTTGTAGTGGTGGCTACATGTCTGGATGTGTTTGTTAGTTGTATTTGTGCCACTGCCTAGCTGTAGTTGTAGTTGTGTTTGTACATGTGATGAGACAGTTACATGTCACTATGAGATGGCATGTGTTGTGTTTATCTGACTCACATACACATTTTGGGATGATTCTGTTCTGGTTGCTGTGTATTTGCTAGGGTGCATGGTTTGACTCTCCCCTTGACAGTGATGTGTGTGTATTGTGGCACAATATTGTGTACATTTGTTGTGTACTCACCAGGCTCTGGGATGTTTTCTAGTCCATATACGCTGACTGGTGGTAGGATGGCCCGCACCTTCTCCTCCCAGGGCCTGAGGTATACTGGCTTGGCAGGAGGGCCACTGCCGGTGTGTTGGCTCATGAGGTAGTCCTTCTTCAACAGCTCCCTGACCCTCCTGCGCACGTCATACCACCTGTTCTGGATGTCTATCTTTGTGCGCAAACATGGTGATTGTGCGTTCACCCTGTCGACGATCCTCTCCCACATCTTGGTTTTCTGCGCCATGGGTGTCTGTTGAACCAGTGTACCAAACAGCTGTGGCTCTACCCTGAGGATCTCATCTACCAGGACTTCCAATTCACTATCTAGGAACTTATGATTCTTCTTTGGGGGCATGGTGATGGGTGGTGATGGTGAGTGGTGTGTGTGTTGGTGTGCAGGTGAAGGTGTGTGAGTGTGTGTTTTGCTGGGTGTATGTGAGGTTGCTATTTGTTGAGATGCTGATGGTGTGTGGCTTGTGTGATGGATGAGCTGTGGGTGTATGGTTGCTGTCTGTTGGGTGCTGGCAGGTAATTTGAATTTGCAAAGGATCATGGTAGGGATTTGTGTCCTTTATATGGGTGGAGTTGTGGGTGTGTCTTTGTTCCCTGCCCCCCCCCCAGTATTTATTGGCTTTGTAGTTGCTTGTTTGGCTTTTTTTTGTGTATTTTCCCTTTGTACTTTTCGTGCATGTAGGAGACGTTCTTGTGGCCGAGTCTGACCCTGCAGTTGTCTCGTACGGGCTTCTCCGATTCGTTCACACTGTGTTTGTGCTGTTTTCTATGCTGCGGACGCGTCGGTCACGGTGTTTTGGGTTGCTTCGGCTCGCAGTTTTGTATGCGTGTCGGTCATACGGCTTGTCCTCTGTGCGACTCGGTCGTGTTTTCCACGCGTTGCATCGTACTTGGCGGGTGGGAGTTCGCGGGTACGTTTCGTTCGGGATTGTTCCGGGTGCGTGTCGGTGGGTTAGATTTGTGTGTTTTTCCGGCCGGATTGCTGTTTACCACGCGGCTCGGTCGTTCGGCTTGTGTTCCGTACGAGTCGGTCGGGTTTTGCACGCTTTTCATCGTACTTTGCGGGTCGGGCTGCACCGGTACGTGTCGGTCGGATTAATTCCGGCTCCGAGTCGGTCGGTACGTTTTCCGGCCGGAATCGGAATCGACCCCTTAGTTTTGAAATCACAATCCATTTACTGCAGTATACAGGTACTAATTGGATAATTCTAGGACTGAATAAGTGAATAAGTAGTGTTTACGTGTTTAGAGGACTGCATCAATATTGGATAGATGATTCTAATACTGTAAGTATTAGTACCTGGGTCATTGCATGAGTACATAGGTACTGACTGGATAATTAGAGTACTGCATGAAAAGAGAATGGAGAAATCATTAATGCTTGGATTTTGCACAGTGATTAGATAAGGACATGGTACTGGCTGTATAATTAGAAGACTGCACACAGAGTGACACTCTGCATGGGGCACTGCATGAGTACTACTTAAATTATTACAGGAGTGAATCAGTAGACTACAGGGGGTTAGGGGCCTGCATAGATTGTAGCACGGTGTCTGTTTATGCCTGAGTCATTGTACAAGTGCATGGACAGTGACTGGGTAGGTAGAGTGCTGGTAGTTGACAGCAGGGTGAGTTTATAAGTGCTTGTGTTTCGGCACAGAGATTACATAAGGATATGGTTCTCACCAGAGCTACTTGTTGTCTCACCAGGGAGTCCTGTCCACGTTTTTGTTGTACCCGGAGACCAGAGCACAGAGCGCAGAGCGTAGACCGCATAGCACAGACCGCCACCGCCACGCCGTGCCGTGCCGAGAGCCGCAGCGAGAAGAGAACGCGGCCCAAGGCAGGCAAGGTGGGCAGCGTTTGAGTCTCAGCCATCAAGCTATTGAGCCGTCAGACCCTCAGCCATTACTGCCAAAACCGCCAACGCCGCAGTGAGAGCGAACGCGGCGGGAGGTGAGGCCAGGCAGGGGGTGTGTTACGGGTGAGTTGCGGAGGTCCAGCACCTGATACACCGAGAAACCGAACCCCCACGCAGAGTCGAGCCGAGCCGAGCTGCGGGTGAGCTGCGGGTGAGCCCCCCCGGCTACAGTCTGCGGCAGGAGCAGGAGTCGCAGGTCTGCAGAACAATTGCAGGACACAAACTTTGAGGGAGAGGCGGTGGCAGAGGGTAATCGCAGCGGCTGCGGAGTGCTTTCTCCAGCTGGTCCCGCGGTCTAGCGAGTCTCTCAGCCTCTCTGCCTCCCTCCCACCCACCAATCCACCTACCTTGCTCCCTGCTACCCGCTTTTCCGCTCCGGCAGACGCTTCTGTTGGGGGGGGTGCGTGCTAAGCACAGCGGCTGGGTTGTACTGGTGCTGCGCCCTTGAGTTACGCAGGGGGCCACGCAGTAGTATGTTTGGAGTGTGGAGTGCCCACGGGAGCTGCCTCACAGTGAGTCTCTATTGTTGAGAAGGGCAAATAGCCTGCTGGACTGCAAAAACTGCCAAACCGGCCGCCCTTGAAGCTGCCCTCAAGTTCAAAAAAGGATTACTGTCGCTTTTCAGCCGCTTTTCAGTAAAGATTTGTCAAGGCTATTAAAGGACTGAACAGTTAAAGTCAACTGCGAGCCAGAGTGCACTGAATTTGTCACCTCCATTACTTCAAGTAGTCCCATTCCTTAAAGCAGCCTAGTAAGCAGCAAGAGAATTTTATTTTGTAATGCCATCTAGGTGTTTGCGCTCAAACGTAAAAGCGAAAACCGTAGCAGGCTTAGAAAGTTGTTATCCGAGCCAGAGGAGTCCGCTTAAGCTCCAGAAAACCATTCGGCGCAGGAGAAATAGGGATCACCTTTCGCATTTGAAAACGTACCCATCGGTGATGTCAATGTTTTCAAAAGGTGTAAGGAGCTCTAAGCGTGGGAAGGGGCTAAAGGAGGAAAAAAAGGAGGCCCAGGAAGATGAGGTAATGGACACTCATGTAACAGCAGAGAATGAGGAGGACAGTCAGTTCACTAATTTAGAAGTTAAGGTACCTTTTTACCCTGCTGTAATTACTCAACAGAACAATAATAGTGGAAAACCAGTACAGCCACCAGGTGAAACCGCTGTTTTACAATTAGGAGGGGCAGGTAGCAATCTGGAAATGGAAATGTATCTGTCGGTGGGCAAAGTAGAAGGCCCCCCGGATAATAATGTGATAAGAAAAGGACTCACCCCATTATCTCCATTGGCAGGACTGGTATCCCTCTTTGACAATTCTCAAGTCTATTCAAGAAGTATGAATACATTTGAGCCTGGTTTCTTGCCGACCAAATTGAGTGAACTGTCATTAAAAGTGCCACAGCGGATAGAACGTAGTTTTAGCTCTGGGCGGGTGAAAATGGAGGATTATACTCTACCGGATATTGCTAAGCAAATGGAAAAGAATGAAGAACTAACGGCACAGCTGAAAAAGACAGATGCCTTAGAGATGGATCCAGAACTGTCTCCGGTTTTAATAGCTGGTCAACCACATATGCCTGCACACCTACTAGTTCTTCCCATGCTGCTGATTTATTAGAACTTTCGGTTGGAAGGATATCAGGAGTATCAATGGATAAGGGGGTAGAGAACATTATGAATTCAATTGAGAACGCGCGGATGGGGGGAACTCTGGAGATTTTTTATGCATTAGAGAGAATCCTCTCTGCAATTTTATCTTTGTTAGGAAAAAGCACTATAAATATTGATCATATATTGGAAGTTCTCTCGCCCATACTGATAGGGGTCCAAGAACTTAATCAGATTAAGCAAGCCATAAAGAATTTGGAAAAGGTCCCTGAAGTACCCAGTCATTTATGTCAAATTTGTAACAAGATGTAAAAAGAGGTACTACATTTGTGGATGGGGAAATGAAAGAAACGAATGTGGGATCTAAAAGTGTCTCACTTAGAGGTAGTCCAATTATAAATTTACCCCCAGTTAAATTCCATGAGAGTGTACAGCTTACCAGCCAAGGGGAAAAATTAAATTCAAAAGTATCCCCAGTACCTCCCCCATTACGAGTTTACCCTATTTTTACAAAAAGTAATTCAAATAACCCAAGCCTACAGTTAACTGAAGAATTAGCAAATACCTCAGATAGTGCACCCTTAGGGGAGGTCCCAGTATTGAGTGAAGGCAACCTCAGAACTGGTCGAAGGGGGAAGAAGAAGATGAGGAATCGACGTTTCCCTAAACGAAAACAGAAAAAATTGCGGTTCCTCCCAGTATGTGAGGAAGCAAATAGCACAAAATCTTCGCCTAGTAGAAAGGATACAGGGACCTTGGGGCAATTCACATTGAATACGGGTCGAAAGACTGGGCAAGAAAATGATAAACAGTCGATCTGTTCAAACCTGGTGATGATCGCCCCATCGTGTCAAGATGGCCAGGAAGAAAGTGCGATAAACTATGAGATAAGCCGAGACCCCATATTAGGAAGTGTAACGGAAAAATTAGGTGAACCGGTAATAGATCAATACGTAGCCTCAGGAGGTGCCGCACTCGATACCTGTGGGCAGGATACTTTCCCAGCGAGGTTTGATTCCAGCCAGGGGATAGTTGGGGTGGGGAACCTGTTTTCAGTTCTGAACAGTAAAGGGGGCAAGTTAGAGAGAGACTCAGTTTTAGGGCAGCCTGGTATTAGATCAATAAAGAATACTGGAGCAGGAGTCGGGCAAGTGAGCAGGACATTCATTTTTGTCTCTCTGTTTGAAACTGAACCAATGTTATTGAATAGAAGTGCCCTCCTACAGATATTAACAGAAATAAAGGATTTGGGATTAATAACTAGTAAAGATATTGAGTTGGTCTACTTAAACTGGAGGAGCGCTCCCCCAAGCACTAGAGCTACATTTTCATCAGGGGTAGTGTCAGCACTGGTTATAGCTAATGCGGATTGCTTTAGGAAAAGAGGTATAGATGTGATCCCTAGTGTACCCCTTGCCGAGTTCCATCAGAAAGCTTAGGAACGATTCATCAGATGCAAGGGAATGGATTCCATAATAATAGGGGCATAAATATCCCCATAAACCTTAAAGATATAGAAATAACAGTAGGAAGAAACCTAGGAGATAGAGAAATTAACATTTTAGCACCTGAAGTCCGATGGCCCCGTAGTGCTAATGGGGAGGATGAGGTAGCAAAGTGGAGTTGGGTTGCAGAAACACTGAATGGGTCAAAAACAACTACCACAAAGCCCATAGTGCGGGGGTAGCCAATTGGGAAACATCATATCCTGGAATGTGGCGGGGGTAGGAAAATCGAGTTATAAGCTTAAATCATTATTAGAATTAGACCCCAAAAAAATTTGCCTCCAGGAAACGTGGATGGGGGAAGAGTTTCAGTTTGAGAATTTTTATGTGTACTGTAGTACAGCAAAGAAATCCGTAAAAGGGCTTGCAAGTGGAGGTTTAGCTATTTTACTTAGCTGTGACATAGTATGGGATCCTGTGATCTATATGCATCCATCAAAATGCTGTATTGGAGCAAAGTTGAGGATAGGTGAAGATAACTTGGGGCAAGCAACTTTTCTTTTACTGGTAAATGTGTATATTCCCCCTGGGAGAGCGTCAAACGTACTGGTTGACTCTATCTGTACTTTTGTGCAAAGGTTAAGTAACAACGAAGAATGCTCACGTATAATGATGGTAGGTGACTTTATCGCCAAATTATCCAATAGTGCAGTCATGTTTTTTTCTAATCCGGAACTAGAGGAAGTATGGGCTATCCCAGATTCTGTACTGCCGGTCCATTTAAAGTCGGATAAACGAGGCCTGTTACTTTTGCAAAATTTTAGAAGCTTAGACCTTGTAACGTTAAACGGTAGATTCCCGGAGGACTCCCCGCAGCTTACACCTTTTGTAGGGCACATGGTCACTCTTTAATTGATTATATGGCAGTTTCTCTTCAATTATTTAATGCATGTACACAATTCAAGGTATCTACCACAAATATGAGTGACCATAATATTTTAGTTGTAAAAATGGACATAGAAATCGAGAAGCCTGAACTTTGGAATCAGAGGGATGAAAATGGCTCTTATAATCGTAATAATGGGCGTACTTGCTAGTCAAATAATTCGCTCCCAAATTTTAAGAGGGTTCTTGAGAATACCGCCTTTATTCCCAGTCAAGAAACACCAGTTCAGAGGTTCGAGAGAGTCTTGGCTGCAATTAGAACTTTCGGGAGAAAGAAGCAAGTTTTTAGTTCTACTCCATTAGTAATAATACCATGGGAAATTAAAAAACTGAATCAGGAAATTAATGGTTTAATTAGAGACCAATTTACGGTGCCCACGACACAAAGGCAGAGAGAAATAAGTAGGCTAAAACAGGTACGGAAAAGGAAAATATCATCGGATCGAAAAATGGGTTAGACTTCGTGAGGTGGCTCTTTCCGGGGATACTAGGAAATATTGGGCACTGATTGCAAAATTCTGTGATGGGAGAGAGAAGTCAAAACCCATTTTAATCCCAGAAGCAGAATGGTCCATATACATTTCCCAGCTTTATGCTTTGAATCTCATAGTTGGACAGATTCAAGAGGTTAGTACCACTCCAACTACGGGGGGCGATTATGATGCACCATCATGCATGGAGATTGAGGGTTACATTATAGGGGCAAGACATTCCAGCACAATGGGCCCAGATGATGTACCAGTAGCCATAATAAAACAGGATTGTGAAGAATGGGCAAAATGTTTGCATCCGTTGTTTGTCCATTGTTATACCTATGGGGATATTCCACAATCCTGGAAGGGAAGTATACTTGTTCCGTTATATAAAAAGGGTCCAAAAAATTCCCCGGCCAGTTTTAGACAGATTTCGCTCCTGGATGCAACCGGGAAACTGTTTGCAAAGAGTATTCTCACTCATCTTCAAGAGTGGGCATTTGGAAATAACTATATTCCTTTGGAACAAACAGGATTCCGTAAGAATAGTGGCACACTGGATAATATCTCTATTTTGCAAACTTTAACTGAAAAATATCCAGTATGTCGGGGTGTGCCGTTATACTCGGCTTTTATAGATTTCTCCACAGCATTCGATAGGGTATATCGGGGGAAGCTGTGGAGGAAATTGGTTACTATGGGGATACCAGGGAATCTTTTAAGATTAATAATTGCTCTCCACTCTTCTACCTGGACTAAGGTATTATTGGGGGGAACACAAGGTCTCTCAAAGAAAATAGTAACCAACAATGGGTTGAAGCAGGGGTGCCTTTTGGCCCCTTTACTCTTCTCTATCTACATTAATGATCTGCCAAGAAGAGTGGGCCTTAGTAAAGGGGATCCCCCTAAATTAGGAAACTTAGAGTTGAGCTGTCTGCTATATGCAGATGACGCAATAATAATGGATTTAACTCCAATTGGATTACAAAGACGACTTGCTGAGTTAATTAGGTACACAGAAGAGTATTATCTAAAAATAAATATTTTAAAAAGCAAAGTTATGATTTTTAGTTATCAAGGTTGTAAGGTCAGAAAAAATTTGAACTGGTTCCTGGGAAAAGAAAAATTGGAAATAGTAACATTTTATCCATACTTAGGAAAAATATTTACAAATAGGTGTTCAGCTACTAGACATATGGACCATTGCAAAGGTAAAGCGATTTCACAAGCCTTTGCAATTAATCGTCTGTACACACACTGTGGGAAAAGACATTTTTCACACATTATTTCGGTCTATAAAATAAAGATCCCACCAACCCTGAACTACGCTAGTGAAACAATTGATGCACAAGAGTGGGCCAAATTCGAGACAGTGGAAGGTAAAATCTGGCGCCAAATATGTAATTTGAATCGCGCAGCACCGATTGCAGCGCTTAGGCTCGAATTTGGTCTTTTTTCTACATATGTGCTATCAATGGCCGCGTGCTTAAGATGGTGTAATGCACTGATAAATAGCTCTGAGAATTTGCTAAGGGTGGCGTTGTACAGAGAAATATTTGTAAATATGAAGGAAAAAAGTGCTATTTTTAGGAATAATTTAAAAGCATTATCAATGTTTGGTTTAGATATGGATGGGGTGGTGATTCTTTGTAAAAGGGCCTTGAAAAGTATAATTAAGAGAACAATCTACGGGGTTTCTCGAGAAAGAGATATTAAAATGTGTTCAGAGAACAGAAACATGGATTGTATTGTGGGGAGCAGTATTGTCAAAAACCCCCAACCTTATGTCTTATGGAATCTTAAACACAGAGTGCGCAGGGTGATTTTGCTACTGAGATTGAATTTACTCCCCCTAAGAATTGTAACAGGATCTTGGGAGGGTATTCCTAGACATGAAAGGTATTGTCATTTATGTAATTCCTGTATACAAGATTTGAATCATGTTTTATTTGTTTGTCCCGCATTACAATCAATACGTCGTAGACATTTAAGGAATTGTTTTTTAAAGTATAATATCACTACAGCAGAACAGGCCCAAAATTGTCTGCTGTCTAAGGGTGGGCGTAGTTCGCGAAGTAATGCTTCGCGAAGCTACGCAAAGTGCAGTTCGCGCTACGCAAGCTTCGCGTAGCACTACGCGAACTGCGTAGCGCACTGTTCGCAATGATTGCACAGTGCCGGATGCTTGTCCGCACTGTGCAATCATTGAAAACGGCAACTTGCACAGTGCGAGCTGTCTTTTACTGCCGCTCGAGTAGATTTTTACTCGAGCGGCAGCTTTCTCAACGCGGACTGGTAGTTTCTCATCGCGAGCGGTCGCAAGCATACGCGACCACTCGCAATGAGAAACATGACCTCCCGCGTTGAGAATCTCGCCGGGAGGTTTATTTTCCACGCTCGCGATCGGCAACTTGATGTTGCTGATCGCGAACGAGGAAAAAGTCTCGCCGGGATGTCATTTTGCTTGCTCGCGGTCGCCAACTTGACGTTGAGGACCGCGAGCAAGCAAAAATGACCGCGGCACTACGCTACGCTACGCTACGCGTGTTCGCACTGTGCTACGTGCAATTCGCGTTGTGCGAAGTAGCGCAAACTTCGCAAACTACGCGAGCGTAGCGTAGCACTTCGCCCAGGGTTACTGCTGTCCCCCCCATCCGAACTGATGTGTTTTACATTTTTTAGCTTTTTTAAACAATTTTTAAACATATATTAAGGTCGGAAAGATCTTCTTAATATATATGTTTAGAGCACTTGCATTTTATCTCGATCTCTCGGTCTTTATGACCGATTAGTTATGTTTACTACTGAGTATGTGCACTTTTACAAACTTTTTCTGCTGCTAGTTACTCGTTAGTAAAGATCTTCTTAATACGTATGTACAGAGCACTTGCACTTTTTCTCGACCTTCCGGTCTTATGACTGATTTATTATGTTTGCAAGTAAGCATGCACACTTTTTCAAATGTTCTCCGCTGCTAGTTACTCATTTTTAGGATCCCAAGCACTTTACTAAATTTGCTCTGCTGCTAAATTATCATGTATTAGATGATTTTTGCCCAATTTATTAGGTTGGAATTAAGCATGGGCACTATTATAAACTTTTTTTTTCTCCTTTTGTTACTTATCCTTTAGGATCTGAAGCATTTTACTAAACCCCTGTTATGCTGCTAAACCATTGTGTATTTTATATTTTAAAAAAAGGCGAGTTTATGGTATTGAACTACTTTTCACTGTTATTAAGCTGCTGGTTATACAGTACAGATTAGTGAATAGATAAATTATTTTATTATTTCGTTCATGATCTAGTACTGTATAGTGAATTTAACATTTTTGTATTTTATAATAAGTTTTATCATTGAATGTTTTATGATAGTATTAGATTAGAATGTGTATAAATCTGTAAGAATACATGTATGACAATTCGATTATTTAAGGTTCTCCCCTTCTCGCATTGAAAACTCCAAGACCGACTGCTTCTGCTATGTTCATTCGTGCTTTTAGATGAAAATGACAACTTGAATTTACATTGGAAATTTTTATGGAATGAAATGTGTTTTTAAGATGTACTTTTATGTGGAATTCTGCGGAATTCTAAATCATAATAAATAAATTGAATTGAATTGATATGGTTCTGTCAGGATGATTGCAAGAGTGGAGAGAGAGTGACAGTGTGATTAGAGCACTGCATGAGTACTACTTAGATTATTACAGGAGTGAATTAGTAGTCTAGAGGGGGTTAGGAGCCTGCATAGATTGTGCACATTTGACTGTTGCACGGTGTCTGTTTATGCCTGAGTCATTGAACAAGTGCATGGACAGTGACTGGGTAGGTAGAGTGCTGGTAGTTGACAGCAGGGTGAGTTTATAAGTGCTTGTGTTTCGGCACAGAGATTAGATAAGGATATGGTTCTGTCAGGATGATTGCAAGAGTGGAGAGAGAGTGACAGTGTGATTGGGGCACTGCATGAGTACTACTTAAATTATTACAGGAGTGAATCAGTAGTCTACAGGGGGTTAGAGGCCTGCATAGATTGTGCACATTTGACTGTAGCAGAGACGTAAACCTTCCCTGTGGCTGAGCTGGATTTGAAAGCAATATTACCATTAAAAAATCCAGAAAGCTTAATAGGTTCACCACTGTAGCCTTTTGCTTTGATGTCTGCTTTATGCAATACTACTTTGTTGAACAAGTACTCATCATAGACCACTTTAGGGATTAGAGTTATTTTAGCACCTGAGTCGAACAACATTTGTACTGGAACATTCTCAATAAACACAATATCAAAAGGACCATCTTTTTCTCCTTCACTAATTCTCATAATAATCTCTTCTACTTCACACTCATCATCACTAGAGATTTCTTGAACTTTCTTTTTAAAAGTCTCACTGCGACAACATTTTGAGATATGACCTCTTTTCCTACACTTTTTACATGTGGCTCTCCAGCCAATGCAATCTCTAAAATTTGTTGTATGACCATACTCGCCACACCTATAACAAGTACCTTGGAATTTTCTTGAGAAAGATTCATTTTTGTAACTATCACTACTTTTGTGTTCATCTTTGTAATTATTAGCCCCTTTGTTTTGTTGTGAGTAACTACACTCTCCTTTGTTCTGTTGGGAAGGCATGACATTACCTTGCTTATTCTTAAACTTGTTAACAACTTGAATATTACCTTCTTTCTGTGTTTCCTCATCTTTCTTTCTTTTTTAATTCTTCTACATATGCTTTAGTGTGTTCACACGATTTAGCTATAGAGATCACATCAGAAAGAGATGGATTGTCTTTGGCCCAACATTGCTCTTTTACTTTACCTAAGGTACAGTCTAACATAAATTGGTCTCTTAACCTCTCCTCATAATTAGTCCCAAAATTACATGTAGAGGCTAGTTTTCTAAATTCTGTGATATATTCTTCTGCATCCTCACCTGATCTTTGTTGTCTTTCTAAAACAGTTGAAACCTTCGGCAAGAAATGAAGATCTAGTTTTTTAAGACAAATCTCATAATCATTTAGATTGTCAGCATCTTGAGAAGTTTACTCTGGAAGATGTCAAAATATTTGTTGTCCTTCTGAACCCAGACAGTGCAAAAGAAGTGACATTTTACTTTCTGCACTGAGAGAGACACCACATACTCGCGAATAATGTGAAAACACATTTTTCCATTTCTTCCATGTGATGGGTGGCTCTCCAGGATAAGACAAGAAAAATGGAGGAGGAGGTACGTTTTACATGTTTCAGAGAAAAGAAAATAATTTTTAAAAAAATTTGCTGAAGAAAATGGAGTTGTCGTAAGAAGAATAACAATGTTGAGCGGGCAGTTGGTTCAACGTTTCAAAGGTAATAAAGTCAAGAAAAGAAGCAAACGCTTATATTGAGTAGCACGAGAGGGGTAAAAATGTGGCGATTTGAGTAAAGCGATGCGTCTTTGATACTAATGACTTAGGATTAAAGAAAACGAGGAAAGTAAAGATAGCAGACACATCGCTTCAAACGGTAAACAAGCAACGTCGCGCAAAGTTAAAGTTCAATTCTTTTGGTGCTCTAGCAGAAGTCAAACAAGTGCAAAGTCATACGATACCAAATGAAGTTACTTCAACACCAGATTCAGTTGAGGAGCAGGTCCAGTTGAGTTTTAGAGTAGCTGGTAATAAGACTCTTTGTGGGTTTAGATTAGTAAGCGTTTGGAAGATGCTGGTTGCATTTAGGTGAGGTCCATGGGTTCTTTTAACTTGTCGCCATTGTAAAGATTACTCCAATCCAGTTGTGAATTAATCCAAGAAATATTTGTTCAAGTAGATCCTTTACACCTCAGCCTGCCAACTCAGCTTTAGTTCGTCCAACTGCTTTCCCTTGAATGCTAACATTCTCAAGAAGCAGTCTTCAGAACAACACTATGTCACTTAGAATATCATGAGTACAGCATTCCACATAAAGACTCACAATAGCTTAAAGTACAATGTACTGCATATTACAGTCTCCTTTAGAGACTGATTGCAGCATGTTTTATTTCTGCTTCATTTAAGAGCAGATGATATTCTCCCAGTTTATTTCATAACTGTAAACTAAAAATGTAAATATGAGGTCCCAGTGTCTCAGGAGCTGTCAAGAGATGACTGACATTAGGACTCACAGAGCCAGGGACTTCTCTGCCATAGACACCACAGAGCCATCTAACCCTTGATGCCCGATGACAGAGTGCAGCTCAGGAAGTTCATTTGTTGAGGGCAAAGCTGACAGGAGTCCTGGTCTCCACTCGGCGTGAAATACAAATGAAGTCCCAGTCGGACTGGAAATCCATGTACCTAGGGACGGATGTCTTTTGAATGACCATTTTTAACTATTCATACAGCACTGTATATATCTTGCTCACAACCAGCACTTTTTGCACCTTTGTCACTTTATCACTCTTGCGAAGTTCCAAAGAAATGCTTTGTGTATTGCTCGTGACAGCCTTACTGTGTCATTTCTACACCAGAAAAAATGCAAAAGTGATTAATCTTTCAATCCATTCTTTTGATTTGTTCGTGATTTGGTGTGTTCTTCTGTTCTTCTCTTCTTCTCTTCTTCATTGAATAAGGGTTCGAGTAATTGTACTTCTCTCTACTGTTTATTATTTGTTCGTGATTGGTGTGTTCTTCTGTTCTTCTCTTCTTCATTGAATTTCATTGAATAAGGGTTTGAGTAATTGTACTTCTCTCTACTGTTTATTATTTGTTCGTGATTGGTGTGTTCTTCTGTTCTTCTCTTCTTCATTGAATAAGGGTTTGAGTTATTGTACTTCTCTCTACTGTTTATTATTTGTTCGTGATTGGTGTGTTCTTCTGTTCTTCTCTTCTTCTCTTCTTCATTGAATAAGGGTTCGAGTAATTGTACTTCTCTCTACTGTTTATTATTTGTTCGTGATTGGTGTGTTCTTCTGTTCTTCTCTTCTTCATTGAATAAGGGTTTGAGTAATTGTACTTCTCTCTACTGTTTATTATTTGTTCGTGATTGGTGTGTTCTTCTGTTCTTCTCTTCTTCTCTTCTTCATTGAATAAGGGTTCGAGTAATTGTACTTCTCTCTACTGTTTATTATTTGTTCGTGATTGGTGTGTTCTTCTGTTCTTCTCTTCTTCTCTTCTTCATTGAATAAGGGTTCGAGTAATTGTACTTCTCTCTACTGTTTATTATTTGTTCGTGATTGGTGTGTTCTTCTGTTCTTCTCTTCTTCTCTTCTTCATTGAATAAGGGTTTGAGTAATTGTACTTCTCTATACTGTTTATTATGTGTTCGTGATTGGTGTGTTCTTCTGTTCTTCTCTTCTTCATTGAATAAGGGTTTGAGTAATTGTACTTCTCTCTACTGTTTATTATTTGTTCGTGATTGGTGTGTTCTTCTGTTCTTCTCTTCTTCTCTTCTTCATTGAATAAGGGTTCGAGTAATTGTACTTCTCTCTACTGTTTATTATTTGTTCGTGATTGGTGTGTTCTTCTGTTCTTCTGTTCTTCTCTTCTTCATTGAATAAGGGTTTGAGTAATTGTACTTCTCTCTACTGTTTATTATTTGTTCGTGATTGGTGTGTTCTTCTGTTCTTCTCTTCTTCATTGAATAAGGGTTTGAGTAATTGTACTTCTCTCTACTGTTTATTATTTGTTCGTGATTGGTGTGTTCTTCTGTTCTTCTCTTCTTCATTGAATTTCATTGAATAAGGGTTTGAGTAATTGTACTTCTCTCTACTGTTTATTATTTGTTCGTGATTGGTGTGTTCTTCTGTTCTTCTCTTCTTCATTGAATAAGGGTTCGAGTAATTGTACTTCTCTCTACTGTTTATTATTTGTTCGTGATTGGTGTGTTCTTCTGTTCTTCTCTTCTTCTCTTCTTCATTGAATAAGGGTTTGAGTAATTGTACTTCTCTCTACTGTTTATTATTTGTTCGTGATTGGTGTGTTCTTCTGTTCTTCTCTTCTTCTCTTCTTCATTGAATAAGGGTTTGAGTAATTGTACTTCTCTCTACTGTTTATTATTTGTTCGTGATTGGTGTGTTCTTCTGTTCTTCTCTTCTTCATTGAATTTCATTGAATAAGGGTTTGAGTAATTGTACTTCTCTCTACTGTTTATTATTTGTTCGTGATTGGTGTGTTCTTCTGTTCTTCTCTTCTTCATTGAATAAGGGTTTGAGTAATTGTACTTCTCTCTACTGTTTATTATTTGTTCGTGATTGGTGTGTTCTTCTGTTCTTCTCTTCTTCTCTTCTTCATTGAATAAGGGTTCGAGTAATTGTACTTCTCTCTACTGTTTATTATTTGTTCGTGATTGGTGTGTTCTTCTGTTCTTCTCTTCTTCATTGAATAAGGGTTTGAGTAATTGTACTTCTCTCTACTGTTTATTATTTGTTCGTGATTGGTGTGTTCTTCTGTTCTTCTGTTCTTCTCTTCTTCATTGAATAAGGGTTCGAGTAATTGTACTTCTCTCTACTGTTTATTATTTGTTCGTGATTGGTGTGTTCTTCTGTTCTTCTATTCTTCTCTTCTTCATTGAATAAGGGTTCGAGTAATTGTACTTCTCTCTACTGTTTATTATTTGTTCGTGATTGGTGTGTTCTTCTGTTCTTCTCTTCTTCTCTTCTTCATTGAATAAGGGTTTGAGTAATTGTACTTCTCTCTACTGTTTATTATTTGTTCGTGATTGGTGTGTTCTTCTGTTCTTCTCTTCTTCATTGAATAAGGGTTTGAGTAATTGTACTTCTCTCTACTGTTTATTATTTGTTCGTGATTGGTGTGTTCTTCTGTTCTTCTCTTCTTCTCTTCTTCATTGAATAAGGGTTTGAGTAATTGTACTTCTCTCTACTGTTTATTATTTGTTCGTGATTGGTGTGTTCTTCTGTTCATCTGTTCTTCTCTTCTTCATTGAATTTCATTGAATAAGTGTTCGAGTAATTGTACTTCTCTCTACTGTTTATTATTTGTTCGTGATTGGTGTGTTCTTCTGTTCTTCTCTTCTTCTCTTCTTCATTGAATAAGGGTTTGAGTAATTGTACTTCTCTCTACTGTTTATTATTTGTTCGTGATTGGTGTGTTCTTCTGTTCTTCTCTTCTTCTCTTCTTCATTGAATAAGGGTTTGAGTAATTGTACTTCTCTCTACTGTTTATTATTTGTTCGTGATTGGTGTGTTCTTCTGTTCTTCTCTTCTTCTCTTCTTCATTGAATAAGGGTTTGAGTAATTGTACTTCTCTCTACTGTTTATTATTTGTTCGTGATTGGTGTGTTCTTCTGTTCTTCTCTTCTTCATTGAATTTCATTGAATAAGGGTTTGAGTAATTGTACTTCTCTCTACTGTTTATTATTTGTTCGTGATTGGTGTGTTCTTCTGTTCTTCTCTTCTTCATTGAATAAGGGTTTGAGTAATTGTACTTCTCTCTACTGTTTATTATTTGTTCGTGATTGGTGTGTTCTTCTGTTCTTCTCTTCTTCTCTTCTTCATTGAATAAGGGTTCGAGTAATTGTACTTCTCTCTACTGTTTATTATTTGTTCGTGATTGGTGTGTTCTTCTGTTCTTCTCTTCTTCATTGAATAAGGGTTTGAGTAATTGTACTTCTCTCTACTGTTTATTATTTGTTCGTGATTGGTGTGTTCTTCTGTTCTTCTCCTCTTCTCTTCTTCATTGAATAAGGGTTCGAGTAATTGTACTTCTCTCTACTGTTTATTATTTGTTCGTGATTGGTGTGTTCTTCTGTTCTTCTATTCTTCTCTTCTTCATTGAATAATGGTTCGAGTAATTGTACTTCTCTCTACTGTTTATTATTTGTTCGTGATTGGTGTGTTCTTCTGTTCTTCTCCTCTTCTCTTCTTCATTGAATAAGGGTTTGAGTAATTGTACTTCTCTCTACTGTTTATTATTTGTTCGTGATTGGTGTGTTCTTCTGTTCTTCTCTTCTTCATTGAATAAGGGTTTGAGTAATTGTACTTCTCTCTACTGTTTATTATTTGTTCGTGATTGGTGTGTTCTTCTGTTCTTCTCTTCTTCTCTTCTTCATTGAATAAGGGTTTGAGTAATTGTACTTCTCTCTACTGTTTATTATTTGTTCGTGATTGGTGTGTTCTTCTGTTCATCTGTTCTTCTCTTCTTCATTGAATTTCATTGAATAAGTGTTCGAGTAATTGTACTTCTCTCTACTGTTTATTATTTGTTCGTGATTGGTGTGTTCTTCTGTTCTTCTCTTCTTCTCTTCTTCATTGAATAAGGGTTCGAGTAATTGTACTTCTCTCTACTGTTTATTATTTGTTCGTGATTGGTGTGTTCTTCTGTTCTTCTCTTCTTCTCTTCTTCATTGAATAAGGGTTCGAGTAATTGTACTTCTCTCTACTGTTTATTATTTGTTCGTGGTTGGTGTGTTCTTCTGTTCTTCTCTTCTTCTCTTCTTCATTGAATAAGGGTTTGAGTAATTGTACTTCTCTCTACTGTTTATTATTTGTTCGTGATTGGTGTGTTCTTCTGTTCTTCTCTTCTTCATTGAATTTCATTGAATAAGGGTTTGAGTAATTGTACTTCTCTCTACTGTTTATTATTTGTTCGTGATTGGTGTGTTCTTCTGTTCTTCTCTTCTTCATTGAATAAGGGTTTGAGTAATTGTACTTCTCTCTACTGTTTATTATTTGTTCGTGATTGGTGTGTTCTTCTGTTCTTCTCTTCTTCTCTTCTTCATTGAATAAGGGTTCGAGTAATTGTACTTCTCTCTACTGTTTTTTATTTGTTCGTGATTGGTGTGTTCTTCTGTTCTTCTCTTCTTCATTGAATAAGGGTTTGAGTAATTGTACTTCTCTCTACTGTTTATTATTTGTTCGTGATTGGTGTGTTCTTCTGTTCTTCTCTTCTTCTCTTCTTCATTGAATAAGGGTTCGAGTAATTGTACTTCTCTCTACTGTTTATTATTTGTTCGTGATTGGTGTGTTCTTCTGTTCTTCTATTCTTCTCTTCTTCATTGAATAAGGGTTCGAGTAATTGTACTTCTCTCTACTGTTTATTATTTGTTCGTGGTTGGTGTGTTCTTCTGTTCTTCTCTTCTTCTCTTCTTCATTGAATAAGGGTTTGAGTAATTGTACTTCTCTCTACTGTTTATTATTTGTTCGTGATTGGTGTGTTCTTCTGTTCTTCTCTTCTTCATTGAATAAGGGTTTGAGTAATTGTACTTCTCTCTACTGTTTATTATTTGTTCGTGATTGGTGTGTTCCTCTGTTCTTCTCTTCTTCTCTTCTTCATTGAATAAGGGTTTGAGTAATTGTACTTCTCTCTACTGTTTATTATTTGTTCGTGATTGGTGTGTTCTTCTGTTCATCTGTTCTTCTCTTCTTCATTGAATTTCATTGAATAAGTGTTCGAGTAATTGTACTTCTCTCTACTGTTTATTATTTGTTCGTGATTGGTGTGTTCTTCTGTTCTTCTCTTCTTCTCTTCTTCATTGAATAAGGGTTCGAGTAATTGTACTTCTCTCTACTGTTTATTATTTGTTCGTGATTGGTGTGTTCTTCTGTTCTTCTCTTCTTCTCTTCTTCATTGAATAAGGGTTTGAGTAATTGTACTTCTCTCTACTGTTTATTATTTGTTCGTGATTGGTGTGTTCTTCTGTTCTTCTGTTCTTCTCTTCTTCATTGAATAAGGGTTTGAGTAATTGTACTTCTCTCTACTGTTTATTATTTGTTCGTGATTGGTGTGTTCTTCTGTTCTTCTCTTCTTCTCTTCTTCATTGAATAAGGGTTCGAGTAATTGTACTTCTCTCTACTGTTTATTATTTGTTCGTGATTGGTGTGTTCTTCTGTTCTTCTCTTCTTCATTGAATAAGGGTTTGAGTAATTGTACTTCTCTCTACTGTTTATTATTTGTTCGTGATTGGTGTGTTCTTCTGTTCTTCTCTTCTTCTCTTCTTCATTGAATAAGGGTTCGAGTAATTGTACTTCTCTCTACTGTTTATTATTTGTTCGTGATTGGTGTGTTCTTCTGTTCTTCTCTTCTTCATTGAATAAGGGTTTGAGTAATTGTACTTCTCTCTACTGTTTATTATTTGTTCGTGATTGGTGTGTTCTTCTGTTCTTCTCTTCTTCTCTTCTTCATTGAATAAGGGTTTGAGTAATTGTACTTCTCTCTACTGTTTATTATTTGTTCGTGATTGGTGTGTTCTTCTGTTCTTCTCTTCTTCATTGAATAAGGGTTTGAGTAATTGTACTTCTCTCTACTGTTTATTATTTGTTCGTGATTGGTGTGTTCTTCTGTTCTTCTCTTCTTCTCTTCTTCATTGAATAAGGGTTCGAGTAATTGTACTTCTCTCTACTGTTTATTATTTGTTCGTGATTGGTGTGTTCTTCTGTTCTTCTCTTCTTCTCTTCTTCATTGAATAAGGGTTTGAGTAATTGTACTTCTCTCTACTGTTTATTATTTGTTCGTGATTGGTGTGTTCTTCTGTTCTTCTCTTCTTCTCTTCTTCATTGAATAAGGGTTTGAGTAATTGTACTTCTCTCTACTGTTTATTATTTGTTCGTGATTGGTGTGTTCTTCTGTTCTTCTCTTCTTCATTGAATTTAATTGAATAAGGGTTCGAGTAATTGTACTTCTCTCTACTGTTTATTATTTGTTCGTGATTGGTGTGTTCTTCTGTTCTTCTCTTCTTCTCTTCTTCATTGAATAAGGGTTTGAGTAATTGTACTTCTCTCTACTGTTTATTATTTGTTTGTGATTGGTGTGTTCTTCTCTTCTTCATTGAATAAGGGTTTGAGTAATTGTACTTCTCTCTACTGTTTATTATTTGTTCGTGATTGGTGTGTTCTTCTGTTCTTCTCTTCTTCATTGAATTTCATTGAATAAGGGTTCGAGTAATTGTACTTCTCTCTACTGTTTATTATTTGTTCGTGATTGGTGTGTTCTTCTGTTCTTCTCTTCTTCATTGAATTTCATTGAATAAGGGTTCGAGTAATTGTACTTCTCTCTACTGTTTATTATTTGTTCGTGATTGGTGTGTTCTTCTGTTCTTCTGTTCTTCTCTTCTTCATTGAATAAGGGTTTGAGTAATTGTACTTCTCTCTACTGTTTATTATTTGTTCGTGATTGGTGTGTTCTTCTGTTCTTCTCTTCTTCTCTTCTTCATTGAATAAGGGTTTGAGTAATTGTACTTCTCTCTACTGTTTATTATTTGTTCGTGATTGGTGTGTTGTTCTGTTATTCTCTTCTTCTCTTCTTCATTGAATAAGGGTTTGAGTAATTGTACTTCTCTCTACTGTTTATTATTTGTTCGTGATTGGTGTGTTCTTCTCTTCTTCTGTTCTTCTCTTCTTCATTGAATAAGGGTTCGAGTAATTGTACTTCTCTCTACTGTTTATTATTTGTTCGTGATTGGTGTGTTCTTCTGTTCTTCTCTTCTTCTCTTCTTCATTGAATAAGGGTTTGAGTAATTGTACTTCTCTCTACTGTTTATTATTTGTTCGTGATTGGTGTGTTCTTCTGTTCTTCTCTTCTTCTCTTCTTCATTGAATAAGGGTTTGAGTAATTGTACTTCTCTCTACTGTTTATTATTTGTTCGTGATTGGTGTGTTCTTCTCTTCTTCTGTTCTTCTCTTCTTCATTGAATAAGGGTTTGAGTAATTGTACTTCTCTCTACTGTTTATTATTTGTTCGTGATTGGTGTGTTCTTCTGTTCTTCTCTTCTTCTCTTCTTCATTGAATAAGGGTTTGAGTAATTGTACTTCTCTCTACTGTTTATTATTTGGTAAGTAGGAAATTAATTTTATACCCGACAGAACCAACATTACTCCACATGCTCTTGAGGGCCGGCATTTACACTTTGACAAATTAAGCCTCTCCTGCTGTCCATGCAATGTTGAACTAAAAGCAAGAAAAGACGCCCAGCCCTCAAACGCATTTATGTTCTTTTGTTGAAACCTTTCGTCCACAACTCTTTTTATACTTTTAGAAAAGATGAGGACAGAGGGAGGAGTGTAACAAATTCTCATTCTTTATGAGTTTAGAGAGACCAAGTCTGGGCCCTGATCTTAGTTGTAGACACAATTGCAGTGCATCTGGTAAATGTGGTGATTTTGTGTGTACAAATATATTGTGTGAGCACGAAACGTATGCCTGGGATCTGGTGTGCCACAATTGTGTATCCAATGGCACCACTCCTCCTGATACAGCAACAAGGGAATAGGCGCCTAAAACAAATTCCGAGGACTCTGTTCAGCACTGAAATATTAACTTAATATCACAGTGCCGGGACAGTCTCACGATGCGTCTCTGTGGATTCAGACAGCACAGCTCAGAAGCACAAAGAGCCAAACTTTGTTGCTGTTTCTGAGCCGTGCTGTCTGAAAGTTATGCAGTAACTGGGAGAAATCAGGGTTTCAATCAATCACAGCAGGCCCAGAAGCAGGCGCTTGGCTCTTCGGTGCACCAGGAAAGCATCTGTCAGACCGATGCTAAACTCAACTGGAAATACAAGTATGTATCCACATTTTTTTTAAGTTTAAAAGATTTTATTTGTTGAAAAGATAAAACAGAATACAATAATCGAAAGCATATTACATAAGTATAGAATAATACTGCTAGATCATATGGGGGGAGGGAAATGAACAAAAGTAAGAAAAGAGAGGGGGACAGAAAGATAGAAAAGGAGAGGGGATGTAAACTCCATACTGATCCTTAAAAGCAAAAAACAGTTATGCAAGAAAGTTCCTACTATATTAAATTAGTCTATAACCATAGGATAAGAGTACTTAAAACAACAGTATTTGTAAATTCAAGGGGGTTTGGACACTTCTTCAGTGTATGGGTTATGTGAAGGTTTTATTTTAGAAGATATATTTAAGAAATCAGTAACTGGTAACCAGAGTATGTCTCTTTTAATTGCAAGCGTGATTGGGTGTACATAGGCTCTATCCAATATATGGTTGTAGCAAACTCGATACCACCATGCTTACAAGGATACAGCAGAGGTATCTTTCCATGATTTAGTGATTTGCTGAAATGCAACAGCTAAGAGTAAATCAATAATACGAATATCAGCAGCATGAGAGGACCAAACTTAGGAGATGCTACCTAGAAAAGTATGTGAAAGAGAGAAAGGAATATGGGCTTGGCAAATAGTATTAATTTGTTGCCAAACTCTGGTCCAAAAAGTATGAATGGCAGGGCATTCAAATAACATATGTTTGAGATCTGCTGATGAGGCAGTACAAGACCAAGACCAGAGGGGATGGCAGGGTCAATATTATGTGGTTTAGCTGGAGTGATCAGAAGCCTATTATAAATAAAAAACAAAGTTTAAGTAGTGTTTGCTGCTCTAGAAGACTTCCTTATTTTAGTCCAGATTTTATTCCATATTGGAATAGGAAAAGATTCTCCCAAATCAGATTCCCAACTACATTCCACACCAGATTTATCACGAGTAATGGGGATATCCATTACGTTTTTATAAATTTGAGACGCTGAAGGAGAGTTACATAAAAACGATCTTGTGATAGGAGGTAAAGAGGTGAGTGTGTGATTAGAGACTAAAGTATTAGAAGAGACTTGAGCAACTGCAATCAAAGACATATATTTGGATTGATATGAAGAGGGAAGAGAAAAACGGGACTGTATTATTGAAAAGGCAATACAAATACCATCCTGAAACAGGTGATGAGTCCATTTAAGGCCGCAAGATAACCAATCTTTCCAGAAAATAAATCTGTTGTTAAGTTTGATATGTTTATTGTCAGGACTACTACAAACAATGATCGTTCACTCTGTTCCATTTGTGCAAAACAATCCTTTACAAGCAGCAAAATGAAGAGAATCCTGACCTGGAGTGAGGCTTGGAGAGCGAAGAACTTCAAGATGGCCGACGCTCCCAGTGATGTTACGTTCTAGTCTTCTGGAATCCGTGTCAGAATTCTATGTGAAGCGTACAACTTAGAATGTTGGCGCACTTCACCTGAGTTCGAGGCTAAGGCAGTAGCATTTTCCTTGTGTTCCCTAGTTAGCTAGTCAGGTTTTTTCCCTTCCTAAACGTTTCCCCTAATTTCTTGTGCCTTTTTCTGAACCCGACTTGGAGAAAGGATTCTCAGAAGGATTCCGTGGAAATTCCCCCTGGCGCTCGCTTCCTTCGTCGAAGTTAGCGTTCTGCTCGGGGCTCATGCGCAGTGCTGAAGAGAAGGAATTACCGAAGAAAGATACGCGGCTACAAAAGTTCACTTCTGCCGCGATAATAACAAGTCGCCGATGAACTGAAGAACAGTCTAAGAAGCAAGACAGACTCATAGACGAGAATTCCGGCTTCTTCTGATTAAGCTAAGTTCAAATCATTACTTGTGTGTTTTAGTCAGAGTATAACAACTACGCTCTCTAAAGAAAAGATAATTACTGAGATAATAAGTGACAAGGTTTTATACTCACCTGAAGGCTTTTTCCAGAATCTTGTACCTGAAACAAGAATAAGATAAAAGGTTAAGAAGTAGAAGATTTATAATGGCACAGTACTAGGTATGTAAGGGTCAACATTAAATAGTAGCAAGTAGCAGATAGAAATACAGATAAGATAATAATTGACATCATTGTGTTAGTTCTTTCTAAAATAGAATTCAATAAGCTGTGACAGACACAAATTCTCTGACATTTATAATAAGCGTAATACAGAAGAGGAGCAGAAGCCAAGGGTTATGTAGGTACGTCAAGCATAGTTAAAATAGAGAGTACTAAGAGAATACAGAGAGAAAGTAAATTGTAGGAGTAATGTATGTTGTCATCATTTAGCCTCCAGAGCACCAAGTTCCAAAGCAAGCAACGCTGAGGAGAAGATTGGAGCAGGAAGCTGGTAGCCGTTGGCAGTCTCTTCTATCTCTTTGTTATTCTATCCAATCCCCCTACCCCCTCTGGAGGAGACATTGTGCGCATCTTTTCCACAGTAGTGCGCTGGTGTTTCCCAGAGGGGGCATCGGGAATAGGCATCTCTGTTCCTGCGCAAGTACCAGTGAAGTGGCTCTGACATTTATTATACCAAATTGATGAATTAAAAAATTGTGTACGATCATCCTAAGCAGATGAGAAGAGTGGTTGGAAGATTTTACGGACATTTTTAAGGATAGAGAGAACGATAAGGGAACATGAGAAAGAGAAATATATTCTTCAAAGGAAAAAGGGTGAAAAAAGAATTTTTCAACATCCACCCACATAGGGTAAAGGCTTGAATCTTTTCCATTATAAGACAATAGAAAAGAAGACTGTTTAAGAAAAAATGAAGTATGATAGGAATGAAAATCCGGAAAGTTAACTCCACCCATGTGTTTAGGTTTTTTAAGCGTACAAAGAGACATTCTAGCCTTTTTGTTATGCCATAAAAATTTTGAAAGAATACTATATATGCTTTTATAGAATGACTTAGGAATATTAATCGGAATATTGGATAAATGAAACAGAATTACCGGAACAAGCATCATTTTTATAGTATCTAGTATACCCCACCAGGATAAAAATAAGGGGTGCCAAAGTGACGTGGAAGCAGTTAATGATGATTGTAATTCTTTTAGATTTGAAGCAACTGTATCTTTAATAGAAGGATTAAACCATAGCCCAAGATATTTAATTTTAACTGGATTCCAGTGAAAAGAAGAAGATAAACAATCGGCATGAAAACAGAGTTTGTTTAGAGGAAGGATTTTGCATTTGTCGGCATTGAGTTTATAACCTGAAACAAGCGCAAAATCATTCACCTCTGATAGAAATGCTGGTAAGGAAGTTTGTGAATTTGATATAAATAATAAGATTTCATCTGCATATACTGAGAGTTTCAAATGGTTGACACCATACGAGAAACCTGTAATGTCTGCATTCAAGCACATTTTTATTAAAAAAGGTTCCAGGGCAAGGATAAATAAAAGTGGAGATAGCGGGCAACCTTGATGAACTTCTCTATGAAGAGGAAATGAAGGAGGTATAAGTCCGTTAGCTAGAATAAAAGACCTGGGAGAGGAATAGAGCAGAGAGACATAATTGATAATTTTTGGGCCAAAACCAAACCAAGCAAGCGTTGAGAAAATAAAGGGCCAACTGACTCTATCGAACGCTTTTTCGGCGTCTAGTGAAATTGCTGCTAAGGATTTTTTATATAATTTAGATTTACTTAAGACATTGAAAAACAATCGAGTATTTTCAGATAAGTGCCGTCCCGAAATGAAGCCACATTGTTCTTTTCCAATCAATTGGGGCAATAAACAATCCAAACGAAGGGCAAGGGTTTTCGCAAATATTTTATAATCGAAATTAATTAAAGGGATGGGTCTGTAGTGTTTACACAATGTGTGATCTTTGTTTTCTTTAGGGAGAAGACAAATTAAAGCCTCCTGAAAAGATCCTTCTGATTTCTGAGTTGAGATAAAATATATAAATAATTGATGAAATTTGGGAAGAAGAAGCTGAGAAAAATGCGCGTAAAATTCGATGGTGAAACCATCAGGTCCTGGAGCTTTCCCTTTTTTAATAGATTGAATAGCAATAAGAATGTGATTGATTTGAATATCATCTTCTAAGGAAGAGAAGTCCACATCAAGAGAAGAAGGTGGAGGAATAGAGGATAAATACTGAGCAATATCAGTCTGTTGAGGAGGAGGAGATTCAGGAGTATAGAGGTTTTGATAAAAGTTTGTAAATTCCCCAAAAATATCCTCGTTCTTATGAACTGTATTGTGGGTCGAAGCTAAAATTGATTCAATTTTAGTGCGTTCTTTTGATCTTGAGATAATTGGTGAGAAGTTTGCCAGCTTTATTTTGTGCACTATAGTATTTGGCACTAGATCTAAGTAGATATAAATTAGCAGATTCAGTTAAAAGTTTATTAAAAGTAAATTTGGCCTTGATAAGTTCATTCAAATCAGATTGGGCCTTTGTAGAATACAAGGAATGTTCCAATTGCTTAATGCGTGAATGAAGCAAGTGTATGGTTTGAGAGGAAGATCTCCGTTTCTGAGCTACAAACGAAATAATGAAGTCTCTAGAGGCAGCTTTAAAGGTGTCCCACATAAGTTGAGGAGAGGCATGAGAAGATTCAATTTCTATAAAAAAAAGTGTCTGCAAAATTTCTGAAAAGCAGGAGTAAATTTAGGGTCCAATAGAAGAGAGTTATTAAATCTCCATCTCCTAGTTCCTTCAATGGGAGGGAGTAAGTCTATATCTAAGGAGATAGGGGCATGGTCTGAAATTAATATAGATCCTATGTCAGAATGGGAAATATGTTGGGTAAGGGCTTTAGAAATAAATAAGTAATCTATACGAGATTGAGAGGAATGAACTAGAGAGAAATAAGAATATTGTTGGAGAGTGGGGTGACATAATCTCCAAGCATCAACGAGGGATCTTTGAGGTATAGTAGATGTGAATTGAGTATGTATGAAAGAAGGAATAAATCTAGAATTAGAACATCTATCTATAAAGGGATCAACAACCATATTACAATCTCCACCAAGTATCATGATAGTCATCAGTATATGTCATCAATTTAGATAAAACCTGAGGCCAAAAGAGCTTATCAGGATTAGTGGGTGCAAATAAATTAAAAACAGTCAAAGGAATCTTATTAACTAGCAAAGAAATTGAAACCCATCTACCTTCAGAGTCTGTATCTTGATGTATAGGTTGGATATCCAAACGCTTATGACAAAGAATAGCTACACCATTTCGCTTCCCAGAACCAGGAGAAGCAAAAACATTACCCACCCATTGCATCTCTTTACTTGTCACATGAATTTCTTGCAATAAAACTATATCACCTTTCAACCCAGCAATGTGCGATAAAACCTGTTGACATTTTATGGGAGAACCCAGACCTTTAACATTCCAGGCTATAACTTTTAATGACATCTAAGTATACAAACAGTTAAGAAAGCTTGATATGAAAAACTGCAATTAGCAAAATACAATAATGCAATATGAGTAGGTTTTCCCAGTAAGAGGAACACAGTAGAGTAACCGCATAGATAAAAAGGATATGAAGTAGGAAATATATAAATATAAAAGATCAAGGAATGAGCAATAGTGGAAGGGAAAGAGGGAGGCCAGTAAGAGGAAAAGAAAAGAGGGATAGGAAGAAAAAGTTAGAGTATGTATGAAGAAATGAAAAAACGAACCAAGTAAGGAAAATATAATAGAAGAGATACATTGGAAAAGGACAGTACAAAGAGAAGATAAAAGAAAAACAAAAAGACATACCACAAACATGGAGGTGGTGGAGCCACATAGTAAGTCCGTTTTTATATAGCGCAGCTACTCACCCTTACGGGTCTCAAGGCGCTGGGGGCCGTCGTGGAAATTAAGTGAGCTATTGCCCAGAGTCACATGGTGCTGAGCTGCCGCCGGAGCCGGGGATCGAACCGTGAACCCTGTGCTCCGAAGTCAGCTGCCCTGGCCGCTGCACCACACCTCTCCACATAAGGAAGATGGCACGGTCAAGCGGAAACCCCAGGACGAATACGGGTAAGGGAGACATCATCCAGGCAGGAAAAGGGATCACATAGCAGAAGACCACGATAAACCGCACCTGACAGTAGAAAAGGAATTGGTTATAAGAGGTACAACAAAACAACAATAAAATATAACAATATAAGTAGAATGCAAATTATAACAAACAACAAGGAAACAATCAAATCATCGATGAACGAGGAACATCCATTTTTTCTTCTGTGCAGGTATCCAAGAAATGTTGTAGGCGAGCAGGATCCTCATAAGTAGTGGTTTTATTGTTATAAGTCACCTTCATAAGGCAAGGATGGAACAAACCATTTCTAGCGTTCAAACTGCAAAGAGCAGGTCTCATGTTAAAAAAAAAGTCAGTCGGTCTGCTGTCGCTTTAGCATAGTCCTGAGCGAAGAAAAGATTGGATCCTTGCCATGAAATTTTCCCTTTATGCTTGGCAGCTTGTAAGACCTTAAGCAAATCGGTGTATTCCCAAAAATATAAAATAACATGTAGGAGAGTAGGATCTGCCTCTTATGTTGCCCCACTTTTTTTCTGATGTTTACACTGGTTTCTGGCTATAGTCTGGCTGGGACCCTGCTAATCAGGGCCCCAGCCTCTCTGTTCTCTCTAAACGATTTGGAGTGCACTCTAGGTGCACTAGTGATTGGATACTGTGGTACCTTATGAGTCCCTAGTATATGGTACCTTAGGTACCAAGGGCATAGGTACTCCACAGGCCTACCAGGGGCTGCAGCATGTGTTATGCCACCCCTGGGAAGCAGACTAAATCTGACACCACAGGCCTGCTACTGCAGCCTGGGTGAGGAAGTGCTAGCACCCTCACTGAGATATAGGTCACCTATATCTCTCCTACACACACATATAAACCTATCAGTCACCCCTAAGGCAGGCCCTATCAATCCTGAGGGCAGGGTGCTTGGCTTCTATGTGAGGGGGTGCCTCTGCCTGAGCAGGGCCCCTCTGCAGCTCTCAGAGTCCATTCTCTGGTGCTGTTTGTGGATGCGGTTAAACCATATACTTTTAAGTGCATTATATCCTTGCGGTAAAATGCTAACTTTGGAATGGCTGCATCGAAACATGTCGTGTTTGGTGTTAAACATCTTGGAATACTAACCCCCCCGCCAGTCCTGGCGGCGGGGGTAGCATTCCACCCTTCTAGAGGGATAGACATGTACCTACTGTGGAAACGCGGTAGAATCCTGCAGAGCCCTGGCATCACAAAATGGATGCCACCAGTCACAGACACTGGGCTGCCCTCCTGCTGATGACCAACACTCGCAGTGGAGGAAGCCCAACAATAGATATCCTGTCCCAAGGGGGTGTGACCACCTTCCAGACAGGGTTTAGTGTATTGGGGCTGGGTGGGTGCACTCTTAGAGTGCTTTGAAGTCCTGCACTGGGGGAGCTGAAGGCTCCTCTGTGCATATGCCAGTTCAAACCAGCTCAGGGGCTACCTGTCCCTGCTCTGGCGTGAAACTGGACAAAGGGAAGTGGGTGTAGCCGCCCACTCCCCTGACCCTCCCATAGGTAGGGTCATAGAGCTAGTCCCTCCCTTTCTTTTAGTATAAGAGGGGGAACCTGTGCATTGCACCCTAGATTTCCCTGGACGATGCTCTACAAGAAGAATCCCGGACCTTCGACGTTCCACTACCTTTTGAAGACTGAAGAATCTCCCTTGGAGTCAAGGAGTGACTCCCCTGCTTGGCAGGCACCAAAAACTACAAACGACGGTCGCAAACTAAGCTGCTCCCACCAGAGCCCGAAGTCCCTGCAGCCCAAGAAGTGGATTTCCTGACTTCTCAAAGGCCATCGTGAGTCCCCAGTGAAGCTGAGGCCAGTGGACCCCAAGAGTAATGAGGAACCGCGACCCCTGGGTACCGTGCACTATTGTCGAGTGCAACCCCTCCACAACGTTCCACGAACTTGTGCTTTGGACCACATATGGTTCCAGCCTCCAGCAGGAATCTCTCCTAAGATCAGAGGCCTACCATGTCCCGAGTGACCGTGGGCCCCTGTGAGTGAATCCTCCCGAGGCGTCTTCGCGATCCCTTGCCAGCCGGCTTGTGGGTCCCCAGAAGACTTTCTAAAGAAACCAAAGGGCTCCCCTGGTTGCTCCAGGCCTGCCCTGACTTACCCTCGCTGGGTGAGACCCCAGACCTTGCTGGTCTGCGCCATTGCCTCTTCACACTTTCCCAAAGACTTGCTGTTACCAAGGCTTGTTGGCTCCGATCGAGTCGCCAACACCGCAGTAAGCTGTAGACATTGTGAGACACGCCGAATCCAGCTCCTGGTCATCGTCGACACCTCCTGGACCTCATGGCTGAAGAGTCAAGGCAACTGCAAATGACCTGAATCTTGCGACGACGGTGGGAATCCATCTTCCTTGCCCCGAGTCACTGCCAAGTGACTTTGAACACTGTCCCCTCTGCTTTCAGGTCTTCCATCTTCCGAATCCAGGCTTGGATTCCTCCGGACACTTCTCCTGTCGCCGCAAGCAGCAAGTCTTCACTGGCTCCCATTGAAAACGACGCCGCGACCCGACACCAAAGAACACCTATGCACCCGGCTCCCCTGGGTGAGGTAACTTCAGCACTACGGTGCTCCTGTGGGTGTGGGCCCTAGAACTACTTACCCTGTAAGTGACTTGCTTGTAGCTTCCCTAGAAGTGTCCTAAAACTCTAACTTTCTAAGTGCGACAATTGCGCTGACTCGTACAGGGTTCGCGTCTGTGTTAGACACACCGCGTCCATCTCCTTTGTAACACTATCTAAAACTGTATCCTTCGACTCGTACTGAGTCCGATCGGTGTTCGCCTCGAACACACAAAGGGCCTGTAACTCTGAGATCTCCATTGCACTGACTTGCACAAGGTTCGCGTCTGTGTTAGACACAGCGCATCCAACTCCCTTGCATCTCTATCTGTGACCACGTCCTTCGACTCGTACAAGGACCGATCCGTGTGTTGGCCTCGAACTCGCAAGGGACCTTTAACATCGAAATCTCAATCGCGTCTGAGCGCATAGACTCGCACAGGACTCGCGTCCGTCCCCTGTGGGTCTCCTACAACTACCTGGGGTGGTTCTTGGGGGTCCCTCGATTCTAGATGCCAGAGACCTAGGTCTAGCAAACTAAGATTGTGATATTCGATTGTGCTAAACTTATTGTGATAATATTTGACTTGTACATATGTTCCTGACTTCGAATCTCATAAAGAGATTAGTAGAGAGTGTTTATTAATAAATACATATATATTTGATATATATACCTGTGTGGTGTCTTTTCATTTGGTGATTCAAGAGATTGTGTGGTAAAACAAGCTGCTTTACATTCCTTCAAGACTTAGCCTGAAGGCTGCTCTCCACAGCTACCACTAGGATAGCTTTCTATAAAGGTTGTCTTAAACCTATCTACCATAAGAGTCGAATTGTTCTGGTGCAAGGTGTCCACTTTAATTAGTGAACAGCATATACCAGGCCAACTTCTCACATAACACCTCTTGGTTTGGTTGAAGAAGATGACGTTCGTGGGCTTTGCCCCAAGCGATGAGCTCTTTGAATATTCAATTTTGGAGTCTCGGGAAAACCCAGAAGTTTCTGAAGAAAGGCTTGAAAAAAGGAGAGTGAATATGATCCTTCGAGACCCTCCGCAAGGCCATAAATGCGCAAATTGATACACCTATTACGATTTTCCAAATTTTCCACCTGTTGTTTAAGGTGTGAAATCTCCAGATGCAAAGAAGGCACTCGGTTGGTGACAGCTTGAACAGAGTCAACTCGCCGTTCCAAGTGATTAACTTTTTGCTCCATATTTGACCATTTGTCATCAAGACTTTGGAGACGAATATTTGTTTCCTCCATGTAAGGTTTGAGAGCACGTATTTCCTCAAGAATTAATTCCATAGATATTGATGTTGGAGAGGTAGAAGGAGAAGGTGGGTCTTTCTTGACTTGTTTACCTGATACAGATGGTGAGGCAGAGGGTATTTTAGATAACGATTTAGAAGTATTGCAAGGCATAGTGGGAGTCGCACCACCAGTGGTACAATGACCAGATTCAAAGTCCTCCATGTTCTCCTGTAAGATGCTGAAAGGATTATAATCCTCCAATGGAGTACAGTCAAGAGGATTAACACTACTACGTGTAGAGCACGCTTTTGCCTTAAAATATAAATCAACAGGAGTTTCCTTGTGAAATAAATTAGGTGTAGTAGTACACACAGCCAGAGAAGTCCAGAGGTCAAGAAAATACCTCTGTAACAAGCCTCTTCAGAAAGATAATGTGTGCCTTATATACAACATTTGAGAAAAGAATATAAAAATTACATGGTGGAAAATTAATTTCCCAAAGTCAGCATTCACCAGAGAGCATGTGAGTCAATAAATAGGTAAAAAACGCTTGATGCGGTTGAACAGCATGAGGAGAGTGTCTGGGCGGCAAAAATACAAAAACAAAATGGCGGCCGCGAGTAACGAAGCACGACCGAGCAGGAAAAGAAAATGTAGGTAGCGCTCATCCCGGACACTTGTAGATGGCTCATAGTTCACCGCTGGGCTTCATTATCATTAGTGAGCGGTTTTGGGGTCCGGACAATGGGTATTGCCGCCAGGCAGAGACCCGTCCCCTCACACCACCACGGAGCTCCACACAAAGGTGGTCATCTTTGTTGGCGCTGAAGCCACGCCCCGTATGTATCCACACTTGATAGAAGAAAATGCTTCTCCTGTTTTATTCTGCACATCGCAAGTGCGTCCTCAGATTGTGTGTGGCCTGCACACTGTTGTGCATAGGGGAGCAGCTGTGTCCATAAGGAAACAGGCCTGACAAAGTGTATTATACAATCTTTATTATTGCTGCTTCTGACTAGAAGCGTTTTGGCTTTTTTTATGCAGTTTTTTATAACGCAAACTCGCCCAAAAGGTATTGGAGCACTTTATGCGAGCACCAGTTACATTACACAAGGACATTTTTTCTTTTATTTTTTTAGTCCTCATATGCGACAATCCAAAAAGGTGTTTGTTATAGTGTGTTCAGAGTCAAGGAACAGAGTATAGACTCGCATCTTGCCGGGTGTTCCCTGTCCCGTATACATGAACTCTCAACCTTTATATCGAGGTGGCAAGGTTACCCCCACACACCTCCCATTGGATTAGAATGTCTTAATCCTTGGACTTTTTAATCCTCTATTGTCTAACTGTGTTTAAAACATAACAAACAAGGGGTTCCCATATACTGGCTCTCTTCTCAGAGGCGTTTATACAATCTAACCTACCAAATCGTCTAGCTGCCGTTAACCAAGCTACGCAAGAGGGTGGGTTACTAGAGGTCCAATTAATACATATTTCCCTACGAGCAATGATAATAAAGATTAATAACAACTGCTCAAGCAATTTCCTGTTCTTTCCAATGAAACCATGATTATCTAAAATCCCAAAATAATCAGAGATAAGCTTACCTCAATGTTCTTTTCCAAAATATCTGTTAATACCTTACCCACATCTAGCCAAAAGGCTTTCACTGCGGGGCATTGCCAGAACATATGCACGTCATCTACTTTTGGCAATCCACATTTCGGGCCGCATCTTGTTTCCCCACCTATTCTGGACAGCTTCTTTGGGGACCAATACACCCTATGTAGAGTAAATAAATGGTTCTTCCTTAATGGTGCGTATTTGCCAAATTAATGTAGTGTACTCATAGATACTTGCCAGAGATTTGCTAAGTTGACATCTGATAGGGCCTCTTTCCACTTTTCCTCCAGTGAGATAATATGGGAATCTTCCTCCTGGACTAACATCCAGTACCATTTAGCAGTCTCTTTTTTCTGTTCAGAGTCACCATAAAGAGCTGTTTCCCACTTGTTCGAGGCTCCTACAGTTAGTTGGCTTTGGGCCCAGCTGATTAGTTGCAAATATTTAAATCTAGACAATAAGTTGTTGGTTTTCTCTGATAGATAGTCCCATGTGATTAGATTATGCTCATCCATAAGTTGGCCCCACGTCTCAATTTCAGCATCTATTAGTGGTGTAGATAAAGAATCTTGTAAATAGGAAGGAGTCCCAGGAGATTTCCAAATCGGGGCTAGCTGGCTATAATAAGGTAAGTTCGTTATTCTCCTGACCTGAGTCCAGAGTCTACATGCCTCGCTCAAAACCTTCCGTCGAATTATTTTGAAAAATTTGGGATGCCCATATTTGAACAGGAAGTAGCTGCCTTGTTCTGCTAGATCATTGACTAGTGCTCCATAGTAAGGTCGAAATAGCTGAACATATTTAGTTAGTAATGCTCTGAAGTTCTTTAACTGAAAGGCCCAACAGTACAACTGGATATCTGGTAGGGCGAGCCCCCCATCTATCTTTATTTTACAGAGCTTTTTCCAGGCAATTCTTGGGTTCTTATTGGCCCAGATAAAACTTGTCAAATCGCCTTGTAGTTTTTTAAACCACTTTGCCTCAAAATGTAGCGGTAAGGCACTAAATATAAAGGTGAATTTTGGTAGAATCATCATTTTTATCAGTTTAACCCTGCCAATGATCGATAAAGGTAAGGTGGACCACGTCTGCAAAAGCCTTTTGGTATCTTTCATGAGTTTTGAGAAATTTATCTGTGCCATTTCTTCCAACGTTTTAACTACCTGAACTCCTAAGTACCTTATCTCTTTCGTCACGTTTTTTTCAAGATTTGGTCAAGTTGTGTGTTCCAAGCCAGTATCTCGGTTTTTTCTTCGTTTACCTAGTATCCAGATACCCTGCCAAAGTCTTTTAATATACACATTATAATTGGGAATGATTCTGTAGGGTTTTGAGTATATATTATTAGGTCATCAGCATAGAGTGCCTCTTTCTTAGCCCAACCTTGATATTGAAAAGGTTGAATCCACTGCTCTTTCCTAATCCTCCTTGCTAACGGCTCGATATACAAGTTAAATAGCAGAGGGGATAAGGGACAACCCTGCCAAGTGCCGTTACCTATTCTTAATTGCTGGGTAAGTGAGCCATTAATTAGAATCCTTGCAGAAGGACATGTATAAATGTTCTTAATTACACTCACAAAATTGCTCCCTAAGCCATTATGGAACAACACAGTATAAAGGAAGGGCCAGCTAACCCTATCAAATGCCTTAGCGGCATCGACAGTCAAGACAGCTAGTGGACGTTTTCTGTGTGTGGCCAAATCAATAGCGCACACCAGGTCGTGGGTAAGATCATTTAGCTGTCTACCTTTCATAAACCCCTTCTGTGAGGCCCTAATTAAATCGCCCAAAACGATCTCTAGCCTCTTTGCTAGTATACTCGTAAATATCTTGTAATCATTATTAAGTAGAGATATTGGGCGATAAGACTCACATTTTTTGGGATTCTTATAAGGTTTCAATATAAGAGTTATTGTAGCTGCATTCCATGATTTAGGGACAGCTTCATCATTTATATAAATTGAATTAAATAGTGAGGTTAATGAGGGAGTTATTTCCTCTGCCAGAACCTTATAGAGTTCACTGGGAATTCCATCCGGTCTGGGGGCTTTACCACTTTTCAGATTTTTTATTGCTAGAGATACCTCTTCAGCTGTAAATGGATTATTGAGTAAGGATTCCTTGTCTGGTGAGAGTTTTGGTAAAGGATCACCCAGAAGCCAGGTAGATAACTGTTCATTCTACAAGAGAGTCTCTTCCTTATATAAATATTGAAAAAGTCTGTAAAGGCGGTCCCAATGTCTTTATCATCAATACAACTTACATCTGACCCCTCTATGACTAACTCTTTTATAGAATTCCTGACTAGGTCTCCCTGGTCTTCCATGCCAATAACCTCCCACACCCCTCACCAAACTCATAGTGCGCGAGCTTACTAGCAAACCATTTTTTCTTTACTACGCTTTCCAGATGTTCCGCTAATTCGTTCTTCCCCTCATCAATTTGAGCTTGTATCCTAGTCACTGCTGCTGGGTCACCTGCGACGGGAGATTATTTTTTTCTCTATTTTTTTGTTTTGTTTGTTTGTTTACTTGTTTGTTTTGATTGAGGCATCGGAGATGAAGTGCTTAGAGTCATCAGACCTTATAAGAGAGAAGTGCATGTTTGGCTTGATTCTAAAATACGCGAGGCCTTTTGATGATTGAACCTGTGAATCCTCCCTGCTTTGAGAGGAAACTCAAGGAAGGGCTTCAGGATGCCCCTCAGAGATGATTAACTAAAACAATGGCTCCTGTGGAATAATATCCAAGTGATATTGATATACTTATGCACAAGGGCAATGAAGAGGGTTAGAGTGATGTCAAAAGGAGAAAAGACCTCTTACACCTTCATTTTTTTATTTCACAATCAAGTTTATATAGTTCTTGAAAGAAATCAAGATATGTACAAGGAAATAATATCACAGGAGTGCGTAGTGTCCCCAGTGAGAAAAAAGGAACCTAAAATATTGGTGACATATTTGTGACATATGTACAAGGTTTCCAATTAATAATAGAGTCGACCATTTGTAAGTATACAAAATGTACACCGCATTTCTTATACAATGATAAGCGCTGGTTTAATGGTTCGCTTCTGTTATCTGCCGATGACGTTTCGACCCTTTGTGCAATGTAGGGTCTCTTCAGGACCTAGAAATGTAGGGACATCTGAAGGGTGGTTTGCGCAGCCGTGTAGTAGATGTGTGCCACAAGTGAGTATAGGAAAGAGACACAGAAGAAGAAGATACTCACAAGGGTCCCAGAAGGGTGCCCATGTGAGGGTGGAGTAGAGGGTAGAGTAGGGCTGCCAGCCTGTGGTGTAGCACGACGTGAGGATTTCACATGTTGAAACCTGATTCTAACAGCACGACAGTGCGTGCGTTCCTGGTACGATCTCCAGTAGCTATGAATGACGTGCACACAGGAGGGGCGTCCGCTCTGTCCTGTGGGTTATGGATAACTTCCTACGTATTAGGCTGGATTAGCATTACTTGTTAAAAACAGGCAGATGAATGCCAGAGGTGCAGTCACTCCGTGTTGGGGTTAGAAGGTGCCACCAACCGAGTCAGTCAGTCATTTACATGGTCGACCTCTAAATTATGTTGAAAGGAGATCAGCCCAGCCTGCTGATGCAGCGCGTGGGAGCAGGACAGCGTGTGTCAGTCTGCTTGGCCTAATGACCTAATGATGCAAAGGCACCTCTAGGCATGACAAAGGGGAAATTAGCATCAGCAGAGACCCGTGCTCTCTTCACCCTGACTGGGGGGGTGAATCCTGCTCCCAACAACACACCTAACTACAGAGAGGCAGCATGGAAGGTGTGAGGTGTGCAAACCCAGGCTGTCCCTGCACACCCACAATCACCCACAATCTCCCATCAGTCCAACAATTGTAACTCTTACCCAATGTATGTTTTTAAAGGTGGATCATGAAAGGGCTGAGGTGTAAAAACCCAGTGAATGTGTACATTGTGTCATTTGTAGTTATATACCAGCAGCTCCATTGTGAGCTTGTGCAGGTTGAAATGGGTACATGTCTCTCGCATCCGTTAATAAAATTATCATTTGGAGTTATTGAGCAGCACTTTTTAAATGGAGATATGTGAAGATGGAAAAATTAGATGGCTGGGAACTTGAACACATAAGGGGGCGACCTAGGCGAAATCTAAGAAAGGAGAACATGGGAGGTCACGAGAATGAGAAGTGAAAAGGGAGAGAACATGGAAAGTCGTCAGCACTAGACGAGAGGAGGAATGAAATGCAAAGATCAGAGGATAGAAAGGAATGGAGAGCTAAGGTGCAATATAGGAGAAGGAAGAAAGATCAGAGGAAGGAAAGAAGTGGAAGGCCTAAGGTGGAATATAGAAAGAGGGAGAAAGATCAAAGGAAGGAAAGGAATGGACGGGCTCAAGAGGAATATAGGAGAAAGGAGAAAGATCAGAGGAAGGAAAGGAATGGAAGGGCTAAGGTAGAATATAGGAAATGGGAGAAAGATCAGAGGAAGGAAAGGAATGGAAGGGCTAAGGAGGAATATAGGAGAAAAGAGAAAGATCAGAGGAAGAAAGGAATGGAAGGGCTAAGGAGGAATATAGGAGAAAGAAGAAAGATCACAGGTAGGAAAGGAATGGAGGGCTAAGGTAGAACATAGGAGAAGGGAGAAAGATCAGAGTAAGGAAAGGAATGGAAAGGCTCAGGTAGAATATAGGATAAATGATAAAGATCAGAGGAAGGAAAGGAATGTGCTTAGGTGGAATATAGGAGATGGGAGAAAGATCAGAGGAGGGAAATGAATGGAGGGTTCAGGTGGAATATAGGAGAATGGATAAAGATCAGAGGAAGGAAAGGAATGGAGGGGCACAGGTGGAGTAGAGGAGAAGGGAGAAAGATAAGAGGAAGGAAAGGAATGGAGGGCTAGGGGGGAATATAGAAGGATAGAGAAAGTTCAGAGGAAGAAAAGGAATGTAAGGGCTAAGGTGGAATATAAGAGAAGGGAGAAAGATCAGAGGAAGTAAAGGAATGGAAAGGAATGGAAAGGCATAGGTGGAATATAGGAGAAGGGAGTAAGATCAGAGGAAGGAAAGGAATGGAGGACTAAGGTGGAATAAAGGAGGAGGTAGAAAGATCAGAAGAAGGAAAGGAATGAAGGACTCAGGTGGAATTTAGAAGGAGGGAGAAAGATCAGAGGAAGGAAAGACATGGAAGGGCTCAGTGGAATATAGGAGAAGGGAGAAAGATCAGAGAAAGGACAGGAATAGCAGGGCTCAGTGAAAAATAGGAGAAGGGAGAAAGATCAGAGGAAGGAAAGGAATGGAGGGCTCAGGTAGAATAAAGGAGAAGAGGAGAGATCAGAGGAAGGAAAATAATGATTGGGCTAAGGTGGAATATAGGAGAAGGGAGAAAGATCAGAGGTAGGAGAGGAATGGAGTGCTAAGATGGAATATAGGAAAAGTGAGAAAGATCAGAGGAAGGAAAGAAATGGAAAGGCTCAAGTGGAATATAGGAGAATGGAGAAAGATCATAGGAAGGAAAGGAATGGTAGGGCTCAGGAGGAATATAGGAGAAAGGAGAAAGATCAGAGGAAGGAACGGAATAGAAGGGCTCAGGTAGAATATAGGAAATGGAAGAAAGATCAGAGGAAGGAAAGGAATGGAGGGCTCAAATGGAATATAGGAGAAGGGAGAAAGATCAGATGAAGGAAAGGAATGGAAGGGCTAAGGAGGAATATAGGAGATAGGAGAAAGAACAGAGGAAGGAAAGGAATGGAGGGCTTGGGTGGAACATAGGAGAAGGGAGAAAGATCAGAGTAAGGAAAGGAATAGAAGGGCGCAGGTAGAATATAGGAGAAGGAAAAAAGATGAGAGGTAGGAGAGGAATGGAAAGGAATGGAAAGGCTCAGGTAGAATGTAGGATAAATGAGAAAGATTAGAGAAAGGAAAGGAATGTAAAGGCTTAGGTGGAATATAGGAGATGGGAGAAAGATCAGAGGAGGGAAATGAATGGAGGGCTCAGGTGGAATATAGGAGAAGGGAGAGAGATCGGAGGAAGGAAAGGAATAAGACCGGCTAAGGTGGAGTATAGGAGAAGGGAGGAGGATCAGAGGAAGGAAAGAAATGGAAGGGCTCAGGTGGAGTATAGGAGAAGGGAGAAAGATCAGAGGTAGGAGAGGAATGGAAAGGAATGTAAAGGTTCAGATGGAATATAGGATAAATGAGAAATATCAGAGGAAGGAAAGGAATGTAAAGGCTCAGGTGGAAAATAGGAGATGGGAAAAAGATCAGAGGAAGGAAAGGAATGAAGTGCTAAAGGGGAATATAGGAAAAGGAAGCAAGATCAGAGGAACGGGAGAGATTGAAAGCCTCAGGTGGAATATAGGAGAAGAGAGAAAGATCAGAGGAAGGAAAAGAATGGAGGGCTAGGTGGAATATAGAAGGATGGAGAAAGTTCAGAGGAAGGATAGGATCGGAAGGGCTAAGGTGGAATATAAGAGAAGCAAGAAAGATCAGAGGAAGGAAAGGAATGGAAAGGTATAGGTGGAATATAGGAGAAGGGAGAAAGATCAGAGGAAGGAAAGGAATGGAGGACTAAGGTGGAATAAAGGAGGAGGGAGAAAGATCAGAAGAAAGAAAGGAATGGAGGACTCAGGTGGAATATAGAAGGAGGGAGAAAGATCAGAGGAAGGAAAGGAATGGAAGGCTCACTGGAATATCAGAGAAGGGAGAAAGATCAGAGGAAGGAAAGGAATGGAGGTCTCAGGTGGAATAAAGGAAAAGGGAGAGAGACAAGAGGAAGGAAAGGAATGGACGGCCTAGGGTGGAATATAGGAGTAGGTAGAAAGATCAAAGGTAGGAAAGGAATGGAGTGCTCAGATGGAATATAGGAAAAGTGAGAAAGATCAGAGGAAGGAAAGGAATGGAAGGGCTCAGGAGGAATATAGGAGAAAAGATAAAGATCAGAGGAAGGAAAGGAATAGAAGGGCTCAGGCAGAATATAGGAAATGGGAGAAAGATCACAGAAAGAAAAGGAATAGATGGCTCAGTTGGAATATAGGAGAAGGGAGAAAGATCAGATGAAGGAAAGGAATGGAAGGGCTAAGGAGGAATATAGGAAAAAGGGGAAACATCAGGGGAAGGAAAGGAATGCAGTGCAATGGTGGAACATAGGTGACGGGAGAAAGATCAGAGTAAGGAAAGGAATAGAAGGGCTCAGTTGGATATAGAAAGAGGGAGAAAGAACAGAGGGAGCAAAGGAATGGAAGGGCACAGCGGAAGATATGAGAAGGGAGAAAGATCAGAGGAATGAAAAGAATGGAGGTCTCAGGTGGAATAAAGGAGGAGGGAGAAAGATCAGAAGAAGGAAAGTAATGGAGGACTCAGGTGGAATATAGAAAGAGGGAGAAAGAACAGAGGAAGGAAAGGAATGGAAGGGCACAGTGGAAAATATGAGAAGGGAGAAAGATCAGAGGAAGGAAATGAATGGAGGTCTCAGGTGGAATAAAGGAGAAGGGAGAGAGATCAGAGGAAGGAAAGGAATGGATGGGCTAAGGTGGAATAAGGGAGAAGGTAGAAAGATCAGAGGTAGGAGAGGAATGGAGTGGTAAGATGGAATATAGGAAAAGTGAGAAAGATCAGAGGAAAGAAAGAAATGGAAGGGCTTAGGTGGAATATAGGAGAATGGAGAAAGATCAGAGGAAGGAAAGGAATGGACAGGGTAAGGTGGAATATAGGTGAAGGGAGAAAGATCAGAGGAAGGAAAGGAATGGAAGGGCTCAGGTGGAATATAGGAGAAGGGAGAAAGATCAGAGGAAGGAAAGGAGTGTAGGGCTCAATTGGAATATAGGAGAAGGGAGAAAGATCTGATGGAGGAAGGGAATGGAAGGCCTGAGGAGGAATATAGGAGAAAGGAGAAAGATCAGAGGAAGGAAAGGAATAGAGAGCTAAGGAGGAACATAGGGGAAGGGAGAAAGATCAGAGTAAGGAAAGGAATAGAAGGGCTCAGGTGGAGTATAGGAGAAGGGTGAAAGAGCAGAGGTAGAAGAGGAATGGAAAGGAATGTAAAGGCTCAGATGGAATATAGGATACATGAGAAAGATCAGAGGAAGGAAAGGAATATAAAGGCTCAGGTGGAAAATAGGAGATAGGAGAAAGATCAGAGGAAGGAAAGGAATGACTTGCTAAGGGGGAATATAGGAAAAGGAAGCAAGATCAGAGGAAGGGAAGAAATTGAAGGGCTCAGATGGAATATAGTAGGAGGGAGAAAGATCTGAGGAATGAAAGGAATAGATGGGCACAGATGGAATATAGGGGAAGAGAGAAAGATCAGAAGAAGGAAAGGAATGGAGGGGTAAGGTGGAATATAGAAGGATGGAGAAAGTTCAGAAGAAGGAAAGGAATGGAAGGGCTAAGGTGGAATGTAAGAGAAGGGAGAAAGATCAGAGGAAGGAAAGGAATGGAAAGGAATGGAAATGTATAGGTAGAATATAGGAGAAGGGAGAAAGGTCAGAGGAAGTAAAGGAATGGAGGACTAAGGTGGAATAAAGAAGGAGGTAGATAGATCAGAAGAAGGAAAGGAATGGAGGACTCAGGTGGAATATAGAAGAAGGGAGAAAGATCAGAGGAATGAAAGGAATGGAAGGGCTCAGTGGAAAATTGGAGAAGGGGGAAAGATCAGAGGAAGGAAAGGAATGGAGGTCTGAGGTGGAATACAGGAGAAGGGACAGAGATCAGAGGAAGGAAAGGAATGGACAGGCTAATGTGGAGTATAGGAGAAGGGAGAAAGATCAGAGGTAGGAGAGGTATGGAATGGATTGGAAAGGCTCAGATGGAATATAGGAGATGGGAGATAGATCATAGGAAGGAAAGGAATGGAAGGGCTCAGGAGGAATATAGGAGAAAGGATAAAGATCAGAGGAAGGAACGGAATAGAAGGGCTCAGGTAGAATATAGGAAATGGAAGAAAGATTAGAGGAAGGAGAGGAATGGAGGGCTCAAATGGAATATAGGAGAAGGGAGAAAGATCAGATGAAGGAAAGGAATGGAAGGGCTAAGGAGGAATATAGGAGATAGGAGAAAGAACAGAGGAAGGAAAGGAATGGAGGGCTTAGGTGGAACATAGGAGAAGGGAGAAAGATCAGAGTTAGGAAAGGAATAGAAGGGGGCAGGTAGAGTATAGGAGAAGGAAAAAAGATGAGAGGTAGGAGAGGAATGGAAAGGAATGGAAAGGCTCAGGTAGAATATAGGATAAATGAGAAAGATTAGAGAAAGGAAAGGAATGTAAAGGCTTAGGTGGAATATAGGAGATGGGGGAAAGATCAGAGGAGGGAAATGAATGGAGGGCTCAGGTGGAATATAGGAGAAGGGAGAGAGATCGGAGGAAGGAAAGGAATAAGACCGGCTAAGGTGGAGTATAGGAGAAGGGAGGAGGATCAGAGGAATGAAAGAAATGGAAGGGCTCAGGTGGAGTATAGGAGAAGGGAGAAAGATCAGAGGTAGGAGAGGAATGGAAAGGAATGTAAAGGCTCAGATGGAATATAGGATAAATGAGAAATATCAGAGGAAGGAAAGGAATGTAAAGGCTCAGGTGGAAAATAGGAGATGGGAGAAAGATCAGAGGAAGGAAAGGAATGAAGTGCTAAAGGGGAATATAGGAAAAGGAAGCAAGATCAGAGGAACGGGAGAGATTGAAAGCCTCAGGTGGAATATAGGAGAAGAGAGAAAGATCAGAGGAAGGAAAAGAATGGAGAGCTAAGGTGGAATATAGAAGGATGGAGAAAGTTCAGAGGAAGGATAGGATCGGAAGGGCTAAGGTGGAATATAAGAGAAGCAAGAAAGATCAGAGGAAGGAAAGGAATGGAAAGGTATAGGTGGAATATAGGAGAAGGGAGAAAGATCAGAGGAAGGAAAGGAATGGAGGACTAAGGTGGAATAAAGGAGGAGGGAGAACGATCAGAAGAAAGAAAGGAATGGAGGACTCAGGTGGAATATAGAAGGAGGGAGAAAGATCAGAGGAAGGAAAGGAATGGAAGGCTCACTGGAATATAGGAGAAGGGAGAAAGATCAGAGGAAGGAAAGGAATGGAGGGCTACGGTTTAATATTGGAGGAGGGGGATTAGATCAGAGGAAGGAAAGGAGATCTAAGGTGGAACATAGGAGAAAGGAGAAAGATCAGAGAAAGGAAAGCAATGGAGGGCTCAGGTGGAATAGAGGATAAGGGAGAAAGATCAGAGGAAGGAAAAAATGGAAGGGATCAGGTGGGATATAGGAGAAGCGATAGCGATCATAGGAAGTAATGGAATGGACGGGCTAATGTGGAATATAGGAGAAGGGATTAAGATCAGAGGAGGAAAAGAAATGGAAGGGATCAGGTGGAATATAGGAGAAGGGAGAAAGATCAGAGCAATCAAAGAAATTGACGGGCTCAGGTGGAATATAGGAGAAGAGTGAAAGATCAGAGAAAGGATAGGAAGGGCTCAGGGGGAATATTGGAGAAGGGAGAATGATCAGGGAAGGAAAGGAATTGACGGACTCAGGTAGAATTTAGGAGAAGAGAGAAAGATCAGAGGAAGGAAAGGAATAGAAGGCTAAGGTGGAATATAGGAGAAGATAGAAAGATTAGAGGAAGGAAAGGAATGGAAGGGCTCAGGTGGACTATAGGAGGAGGGAGAAAGATCAGAGGAGGAAAGAAATAGAGAAGCTCAGGTGGAATATAGGAGAAGAGAGAAAGATCAGACAAAGGAAAGGAAGGGCTGAGGTGGAATATAGGAGAAGGGAGAAAGATCAGGGAAGGAAAGGAATGGAAGGACTCAGGTGGAATATAGGAGAAGGGAGAAAGATCAGAGGAAGGAAAGGAAGGGCTGAGGTGGAATATAGGAGAAGGGAGAAAGATCAGAGGAAGGAAAGGAATGGAAGGGCGATGGTTTAATATAGGAGAAGGGAGAAATAATAGAGGAAGGAAAGGAATGGATGGGCTAAGGTGGAATATAGAACAAGGGAGAAAGGTCAGAGAAAGGAAAGGAATGTACAGACTAAGGTAGAATATTGGAGAAGCGAGAAAGATCAGAGGAAAGAAAGGAATTTAAGGGCTAAGGTTGGATTATAGGAGAAGTGAGAAAGATCAGAGGAAGGAAAGGAATGGAAATGCTCAGGTGGAATATTGGAGAAAGGAGAACGATCAGAGAACGGAACTGATGGTATGTAAGGGCTCATGTGGAATATAATAGAAGGAGAAAGATCAGAGAAAGGAAAGGAATGGAATGGAGGAATAAGGTGGAATGTAGGAGCAGGAAGAAAGGTCAGAGGCAGGAAAGAAATGGAGGGCAAAGGTGGGACATATGGGAAGGGAGAAAGATCAGAGGACGCAAAGTAATAGAAGGGCTAAGATGGAATATACGAGAAGGGAGAAGGATCAGAGGAAGGAAAGGAAAGGAATGGAAGGGTTTAGGTGGAATATAGAAGAAGTGAGGAAGATCAGAGGAAGAAAAGGAATGGAAGGGCTATGGTGGAATATAAGAGAAGGGAGAAAGATCAGAGGAAGGAAAGGAATGGAGGGCTACGGTTTAATATTGGAGGAGGGGGATTAGATCAGAGGAAGGAAAGGAGATCTAAGGTGGAACATAGGAGAAAGGAGAAAGATCAGAGAAAGGAAAGCAATGGAGGGCTCAGGTGGAATAGAGGATAAGGGAGAAAGATCAGAGGAAGGAAAAATGGAAGGGATCAGGTGGGATATAGGAGAAGCGATAGCGATCATAGGAAGTAATGGAATGGACGGGCTAATGTGGAATATAGGAGAAGGGATTAAGATCAGAGGAGGAAAAGAAATGGAAGGGCTCAGGTGGAATATAGGAGAAGGGAGAAAGATCAGAGCAATCAAAGAAATTGACGGGCTCAGGTGGAATATAGGAGAAGAGTGAAAGATCAGAGAAAGGATAGGAAGGGCTCAGGGGGAATATTGGAGAAGGGAGAATGATCAGGGAAGGAAAGGAATTGACGGACTCAGGTAGAATTTAGGAGAAGAGAGAAAGATCAGAGGAAGGAAAGGAATAGAAGGCTAAGGTGGAATATAGGAGAAGATAGAAAGATTAGAGGAAGGAAAGGAATGAAAGGGCTAAGGTTGAATATAGGTGAAGGGAGATATATCATAGAAAGGAAGGAATGTAAGGGCAAAGGTGAGATATAGGATAAGGGAGAATGATAAAAGGAAGGAAAGGAATGGAAGTGCTCAGGTAGAATATAGGAGAAGGGAGAAAGATGAGATGAATGAAAGGAATGGAAGGGTTCAGGTGGAATATAGGAGAAGGGAGAAAGATCAGAGGAATGAAAGAATGGAGGGCTAAGGTGGAATATAGGAAAAGGGAGAAAGATCAGAGGAAGGAAAGGAATGGAAGTGCTCAGGTGGAATATAGGAGAAGCGAAAAAGATAAGAGGAAGGAAAGGAATGGAAGGGCTAAGTTGGAATATAGGAGAAGGCAAAAAGATCAGAGGAAGTAAAGAAATGGGGTGCTAAGGTGGAATATAGTAGAAGGGAGAAGGATCAGAGAAAGGAAAGGAATGGAGGGCTATGGTGGAAAATACGAGAAGGGAGAAAGATCAGAGGAATGAAAGGAATGGAGAACTCAGGTGGGATATAGAAGGAGAGAGAAAGATTAGAGGAAGGAAAGGAATGGAAGGGCTCAGGTGGAATGTAGGAGAAGGGACAAAGATCGAAGAAGGAAAGAAATGGACAGGCTAAGGTGGAATGTAGGAGAATGGAGAAAGATCAGATGAAGGAATGGAATGGAATGGAATGGAAGGGATAAGGTAGAATATAGGAGAAGGGAGAAAGATCAGAGGAAGGGAAGGGATGGAAGGGCTCAGGTGGAATGTAGGAGAAGGGAGAAAGATCAGAGGAAGGAAAGAAATGGACAGGCTCAGGTGGAATGTAGGAGAATGGAGAAAGATCAGATGAAGGAATGGAATGGAATGGAAGGGATAAGGTAGAATATAGGAGAAGGGAGAAAGATCAGAGGAAGGGAAGGGATGGAAGGGCTCAGGTGGAACATAGGAGAAGGGAGAAAGATCAGAGGAAGGATGGAATGCAAGGGCTAAGGTGGTATATAGAAGGAGGGAGAAAGATAAGAAGAAGGAAAGGAATGGAAGGGCTAAGGTGGAATAGAAGCGAAGGGAGAAAGATCAGAAGAATGAAAGGAATGGAAGGGGGAAGGTTGAATATAGAAGAAGGCAGAAAGATCAGAGGAAGGATGGAATGTAAGGGCTAAGGTGGGATATTGAAGGAGGGAGAAAGATTAGAGGAAGGAAAGGAATAGAAAGGCTAAGGTGGAATATAGGAGAAGGGAGAAAGATCAGAGCAAGAAAAGGAATAGAAGGGCGAAGGATGAATATAGGAGAAGGCAGAAAGATTAGAGGAAGGATAAAATGTAAGGGCTAAGGTGGGATGTGGAAGAAGGGAGAAAGATCAGAGGAAGCTAAGAAATGGAAGGGCTCAGGTAGAATATTGGAGAAGAAAGAAAGATCAGCAAAAGGATAGGAAGGGCTCAGGTGGAATATTGGAGAAGGGAGAATGATGAGGCAAGGAAAGGAATGGAAGGACTCAGGTGGAATATAGGAGAAGGGAGAAAGATCTGAGGAAGGAAAGGTATGGAGGGCTAAGGTGGAATATAGGAGAAGGGAGAAAGATCAGAGGAAGCAAAGAAATGGAGGGCTCTGGTGGAATATAGGAGAAGAGAGAAAGATCAGAGAAAGGATAGTAAGGGTTCTTGTGGAATATTAGAGAAGGGAGAATGATCAGGGAGGGAATGGAATGGAAGGACTCAGGTGAAATATAGGAGAATTGAGAAAGATCAGAGGAAGGAAAGGAATGGACAGGCTAAGGTGGAAAATAGAACGAGGAAGAAAGATCAGAGAAGGGACAGGAATGAAAGGATTAAAGTGGAATATGGAAGGAGGGAGAAAGATCAGAGAAAGGTAAGGAAGGGACAGGTTAAGGTAGAATATAGGAGAAGGGAGAAAGATCAGAGAAGGAAAGTAGTGTACGGGCTATGGTGGAATATTGATGGAGGGAGAAAGATCGGAGGAAGGAAAGGAATGGAACGGCTAATGTGGAATATAGGAGAAGGGAGAAAGATCTGACGAAGGATGGAATGTGAGGGCTAAGGTGGGATATAGTAGGAGGGAGAAAGCTTAGAAGACTCAGAGGAAGGAAGAAATTGAAGGGCTCAGATGGAATGTACGAGAAGTGAGAAAGATCAGAAGAAGGAATGGAATGGAAGGACTCAGGTAGAATATAGAAGGAGGGAGAAAGATCAGAGAAAGGAAAGGAATGGAGGGGATCGGGTGGAATATAGGAGAAAAGAGAAAGATCAGAGAAAGGAAAGAAAAGGTTTAGGTGGAATACAGGAGAAGGGAGAAAGATCAGGGAAGGAAAGTAATGTACGTGCTAAGGCGGAATATAGAATGAGGGAGAAAGATCAAAGAAGGGAATGGAATGTAAGGGCTAAATTGGAATATAGATGGAGGGAGAAAGATCCGAGGGTGGAAAGGAATGGACAGGCTAAGGTGGAATTTAGGAGAAGGGAGAAAGTTCAGAAGAAGGAATGGATTGGAAGGGCTAAGGTGGAATACAGGAGAATGGGGAAAGATCAGAGGAAGGAAAGGGATGGAAGGGCTCAGGTGGAATATAGGAGAAGGGAGAAAGATCAGAGAAAGGATGGAATGTAAGGTCTAAGGTGGGACATAGAAGGAGGGAGAAAAATTAGAGGAAGGAAAGGAGGAATGTAAGGGCTAAGGTAGAATATAGGAGAAGGGCGAAAAATCAGAGGAAAGAAAGAAATGGAAGGGTTAAGGTGGAATTAAGGAGGAGGGATAAAGATCAGAGGAAGGAAAGGAATGGAAGGAATTGAAGGGCTCAGGTGAAATATAGGAGAAGGGAAAAACATTAGAGGAAAGAAAGGAATGGAAGGGCTAAGGTCAAATATAGGAGGGCGGAGTAAGATCAGAGGAAGGACATGAATGGAGGGCTAAGGTAGAATAAAGGAGAAGGGAGAAAGATAAGAGAAGGAAAGGAAAGGAAAGGAAAGGAAAGGAAAGGAAAGGAAAGGAAGGGCTTAGGTCGCACATAGGAGAAAGATCAGAGGAAGAAATGGAATGGAGGGCTAAGGTGGAACATAGGAGATGGGAGAAACATCAGAGGAAGGAAAGGAATGGAGGGCTCACTTGCAATATAGGCAAAGGTAGAAACATCAGAGGAAGGAAGGAAATGGGAGGGCTGGGGTGGAATGTAAGCGAAGGGACAAAGTTCAGAGGAACCAATTAAATGGACGGGCTAGGGTGGAATATAGGAGAAGAGAGAAAGATCAGAGGAAGGAAAGGAATGGAAGGGCTCAGTGAAAAATAGGAGAAGGGAGAAAGATCAGAGGAAGGAAAGGAATGGAGGACTAAGGTGGAATAAAGGAGGAGGCAGAAAGATCAGAAGAAGGAAAGGAATGGAGGACTCAGGTGGAATATGGGAGAAGAGAGAAAGATCAGAGGAAGGAAAGGAATGGAAGGGCTCAGTGAAAAATAGGAGAAGGGAGAAAGATCAGAGGAAGGAAAGGAATGGAGGGTTAAGGTGAAATATAGGAGAATATAGAACGATCAGAGGAATGAAAGGAATGCAAGGGCTCAAGTGGAATATAGGAGAAGTGAGAAAGATCAGAGGAAGGAAAGGAATGAAAGGGCTAAGGTGGGATATAGGAGAAGGGAGAAAGATCAGAGGAAGGAAAGGAATGGAAGGGCTCAGGTGAAATATAGGAGAAGGGAAAAACATTAGAGGAAAGAAAGGAATGGAAGGGCTAAGGTCAAATATAGGAGAGCAGAGTAAGATCAGAGGAAGGACATGAATGGAGGGCTAAGGTAGAATAAAGGAGAAGGGAGAAAGATAAGAGAAGGAAAGGAAAGGAAAGGAAAGGAAGGGCTTAGGTCGCACATAGGAGAAAGATCAGAGGAAGAAATGGAATGGAGGGCTAAGGTGGAACATAGGAGAAGGGAGAAACATCAGAGGAAGGAAAGGAATGGAGGGCTCACTTGCAATATAGGCAAAGGTAGAAACATCAGAGGAAGGAAGGAAATGGGAGGGCTGGGGTGGAATGTAAGCGAAGGGACAAAGATCAGAGGAACCAATGAAATGGACGGGCTAGGGTGGAATATAGGAGAAGAGAGAAAGATCAGAGAAAGGATAAGAAGGGCTCAGGTGGAATATTGGAGAAAGGAGAAAGATCAGAGGAAGGAAAGGAATGGGCGGGATAAGGTGGAATATAGGAAAAGGGAGAAAGATCAGAGGAAGGAAAGGAATGGAGGGCTAAGGTGGAATATAGGCGATGTGAGAAAGATCAAAGGAAGGAAAGGAATGAAAGGGCTCAGGTGGAATATAGAAGAAGGGCGGAATATCAGTGCAAGGAAAGGAATGGAAGGGCTAAGGTGCAAAATAGGAGATCGGGAAAAGATTAGAGAAAGCAAAGAAATGGAGGGCTAAGGTGGAATATTGGATAATGAAGAAAGATCAGAGGAAGGAAAGGAATTGAGGGCTAAGGTGGAATATAGGAGAAGGAAGAAAGATCAGAGGAAGGAAAGGAATGGAAGGGCTGAGGTAGAATATATAGAAGAAGGGAGAAAGATCTGAGCAAGAAAAGAAATAGACAGGCTCAGTGGAATATAGGAGAAGAATGAAAGATCATAGAAAGGATGGGAAGGGCTCAGGTGGAATATTGGAGGAAAGAGAATGGTCAGGGAAGGAAAGAAAAGAAAAGACTCAGGTGCAATATAGGAGAAGTGAGAACGATCTGAGGAAGGAAAGGAATGAACGGCTAAGGTGGAATATAGGAGAAGAGAGAAAGATCAGAGGAAGAAAAGGAATGGTAGGGCTCAGGTGTAATATTTGAGAAGTCAGAAAGATCAGAGGAAGGAAAGGAATGGAGGGCTAAGGTGGAATACAGGAGAAGGGGGAAAGATCAGAGGAAGGAAAGGAATGGATGGCTAAGGTAGCACATAGTAGAAGGTAGAAAGATTAGAGGGAGGAAAGGAATGGAAGGTCTCAGGTGAAATATAGGAGATTTGAAAAACATCAGAGGAAAGAAAGGAATGGAAGGGTGAAGGTTTAATATAGGAGAAAGGAGAAAGATCAGAGGAAGTAGGGAATGAAAGGACTAAGGTGGGATATAGGAGAAGGGAGAAAGATCAGAGGAAGGAAAGGACTGGAGGGCTAAGGTGGAACATAGTAGAAGGGAGAAAGATCAGAGGAAGGAAAGGAATGTAAGGGCGAAGGTCGAGTATAAGAGAAGAGAGAAAGATCAGAGGAAGGAAGGAATAAAAGGGCTAAGGTTGATATAAGTGAGAAAGGTCATAGGAAGGAAAGGAATGGACGGGCTAAGGTGGAATATAGAACGATGGAGAAATATTATAGAAGGGAAAGGAATGTAAGTGCTAAAGTGGAATATAGAATGAGGGAGAAAGATCAGAGGAAGGAAAGGAATGGACGGACTAAGGTGGAATATAGGAAAAGGGAGAAATATCAGAGGAAGGAAATTAATGGAGGGATAAGGTAGAATATAGGAGAATGGAGAAAGATCAGAGAAAGGAAATTAATGGAAGGCTAAGATGGACTATAGGAGAAGGGAGAAAGATCAGAGGAAGGCAATTAATTGAGGGCTAAGGTGGAATATAGGAGAAGGGAGAAAGATCAGAGGAAGGAAATTAATGGAGGGCTAAGGTGGAATATAGGAGAAAGGAGATAGATCAGAGGAAGGAAAGTTTGGAATGGCTCAGGTGGAATATAGGAGAAGGGAGAAAGATCAGAGGAAGGAAAGGAATGGAAGGGCTAACTTAGAATATAGGAGAATGGAGAAGGATCAGAGGAAGGAAAGGAATGAAAGGGCTCAGGTGGAATATAGGAGAAGGGAGAAAGATCCAACGAAGGAAAGGAACGGAGGGCTAAGGTGGAAATAGGAGAAGAGAGAAATATCAGAGGAAGGAAAGGAATGGAAGGGCTCAGGTGGAATATAGGAGAATGGAGAAAGATCAGAGGAAGGAAAGGAATAGAAGGTCTCAGGTGGAATATTGGAGAAGGGAGAAAGATCATAGGAAGAAAAGGAATCGACAGGCTAAGGTATCATATATGAGAAGGAGAAAGATCAGAGGAAGGAAAAGAATGGAAAGGTTAAACCCTCATTCTTTCATTTAGAAGGTGTCAATGGCCTGTTTCAGGATCTCCCACACTCCACATTACCCCCCTAAATGTATCCTACTCTCCATTGCACATCCCATCAAGGACTGAATAAATATGCCCACACCACCACCCCACCCAATGAAACTCTACTGGCTCCACTTACCAGCTCGCATCATCTTCCAAATCAATTATATCATCTGCAAAGCCATCAAAACCTCCCCCTCTTCCTATCTCATTGTCCAACTCAACACCTCCTGTGGCTCCAGTGTCACGTGGCCCATAATGGTATTGTTGTTTTCCCTATGTTAGCATGAGCACATTGCAGACTGTCTTCTACTTTGCACACGTTACTACACAAACCTATTTTGCTTTGTGCCACGCTGCAACTTTCACATAAAACATATTGTTTATGTGCTCTGTTGTTTCCTGTGATTTAGTGTGAACATTGCAGACAAAGTCAAACAACAATGTCCCTTGTTTTTCTGTTCTTGTCTGGCCCTAGCACCTAGACAAATTATGCAGATGCAGCTGTTGTTTGGGAACACGTAATTTGGTCATATGGGGGTACAGGAAGAGGTAACACAGGCACTTGCAGAGAGATCTTCCCAGAGAAGAGAGTATTACAGCACCTGTGATGTAGATCTTGGATCACTGACAGAATATCGAGTACAAAAATATTGTGTTACCAAAATATCGGGACATAAATATCGATGTCAAAAATATCAACCTCCTATCTTCATAATGGTAAGTACAAAAATCTTGAAGAAAAAATATCGTTATTAAAAATATTGAAGTACAAAATATCATTATTTATATGTATAAAAATAATGTAAAATAAATTAAATAATACATCTAACTTAGAAAAATATTTAGAATTATTTGTAAATATCAACAATTATAAGTAATACATTTAATGTAAAAATACATTAAACATACATATATAAAACTTAATATATATATTACCTACTGGCGGTCGCCAGTAGGTAGTTATAGTTAGGACCGAATTTCCATAGGAAAAGCATTTTTTGTTTTCCCAATAACTTTAGCGTCGTTTGACGAATTTTTGCGAAATTTTAAAAACTAGTGGGGCGCTCCGGTCAGCTCCTGTCTTGAAAGTTTCAGGGTGATTCGATAAGCAGGGGCCGAGAAAAAAGGGGGGTCCCAAAACGTGTTTTCTCCATGTTAATTTCCATAGGAAACTTTAGACACGGCTACAGCCCGAACTGCTGAACGGAATTACACCAAATTTGGCAAAAAGGTAGCCCTTGGTTCAGAAAGAGTCCTTTTTGTTAAATGGTGTAAATCCGTTCAGTAGTTCCTGAGAAATTCAAAAAATAGGGGTCAGAAAATCAATTTCCCATAGGAAATTTTAGACACGGCTAAAACTCGAACTGCTGAACGGAATTACACCAAATTTGTCAAAAAGGTAGTGCTTGGTTCAGAAAGCGTCCTTTTTTTTAAATGGTGTAAATCCGTTCAGTAGTTGCTGGGAAATTCAAAAAATAAAAGTTTCGATATCTATGGCCGCAGTGGATTCGCGAACCCTCCCGACCACGAGCTTCACTGTGATTGGCTGCCAACAGTCCAAACCAGGAAGTATTGGCAGCCATCTTGTGACTTGGTAGAACCGAGTCACAAGAAAACAGTGAAACAAGCCTGAAAAACAAGAAAAGGGGGCAGGGTAGAAACACCCTGACCCCCCAGGCCTGCTCAGGGGGTCCCACAAGGACCCCCAGGGCCAAAAAAAGCTTTTTTTAAAATAAAAACGGCAAAATTCACGAAGGGTCCGCAAATCCCGCCAATGAAATAAAAAAAGCGAAGCACGGGCTCCCGCGCTTTGTTGTATTTAAGCCCCCGGGTGGGCCAAGTCCCGGAGGCATGAGTAATTATTGTGTGGGGGCACATGGGGCCCCCGCAGCCCCGGGGACTGCCACCTCCCCAGGGCTTTATTAATGGTTTTGCGGGGGCACGCGGCCCCCCGTAGCCCGGGGGACCGCCACTTCCCCGGGGCTAGAATTTTTTTTTTTTTAAACATATGTGGGGGGGCTCGAGCCCCCCCACGCAGCCTCGGGGACCGCCACCTCCCTGGGGCTTCCATTTTTTAAAAAAACAACCTGTGTGGGGGGCCCCCCCATATGCCCCAGGGACCACCACCACCACCCCGGGGCACTAGGTATGCAAATATGGGGGTCCGTTATGGACCCCCGTGCCCAATGGTCCACCTCCACGGGGCTTTACAATTTAGGGGAGGGGGGCCGCATGGCCCCCCTCCTGGAGCCCATGATGGCCCTGGGGACCGCCACCCCCCCAGGGCCAGCTCCTGCAGTATCCCGGAGTGCCCACCCCTGGGACACTGCTGTTTGCTATGGCAGGGCGGGAGCCTCATGGCTCCCGCCCTACCATAGCAAACTGTGGTTTGGGTTTTGAAAGCGAGAGCAGGGAAACCTGCTCTCGCTTTCAAAATCCAAACCACATTGCTTTTCCACAAGGAGAGCTGCATGTCAGCAACTCCCCCTGCGGAAAAGCAATGCTGGCTCCTGCAAGAGGCGGGGAGCCGGTGGGACTGTGGGGGCATTGGGGCTCCCCCCACGGTCCCCAACACAGAGGCCAGGCCCCGGGGGATGGGGTCCCCGGGGCCAGAAGTGGCCCGGGAGGGGGGCCACGCGGCCCCCTCCCATTTCAAAAATAACTAAATTAAAAAAACACGGTAGGCCGGCCACGGGGGATGGGGTTCCCGGGGCCATAAATGGCCTGAGGAGGGGAGCCACGTGGTCCCGCCCCCTCCCAGCAACACTCTGCAAACGCGTCCCCTGGCACGTTCTAAGTAGGAGAATTAATTCCCCTTGAATACTGGGGGTCCCTGGGGGCCAACTAGCCCACCAGGTACCTCCAGTTTGCACCACAGGGCTGCATTGCAGAGAGGTGGTCGAGACCACTCCCCTTTTTACACCTCTCTGCAACGCAGCTCTGTGGCGCTTACTTGAAGTAGCTGGTGGGCTAGTTGGACCCCAGGGACCCTCAGGACTCAAGGGGATTTAATCCCCCAATTTACAACGCACCAGGGGGCGTGTTTGCACAGTGGTGCAGGGAGGGGGCGTGGCCTGAGGTGACAAGTGTGCAAATGCGCTCTGTGGCGCTTTTTAAGTTGGGGGATTAAGTCCCCTTGAATCCTGAGGGTCCCTGGGGGCCAACTAGCCCACCAGGTACCTCTAGTATGCACCAGGCAGCTGTGTTGCAGAGAGGCGTCAAAAGGGGCGTGGCCTCGGACCACCTCTCTGCAAGGCAGCCCTGTGGCACTTACTGGAGGTACCTAGTGGGCTAGTTGGCCCCCAGGGACCCTCAGGACTCAAGGGGAATTAATCCCCCAAGTTACAATGCGCCAGGGGGCGTGTTTGCACAGTGGTGCAGGGAGGGGGCGGGGCCTGATATGGCAAGTGTGCAAACGCGCCCCCCTGGCGCGTTGTAACTTGGAGGATTAAGTCCCCTTCAATCCTGAGGGTCTCTGGGGGTCAACTAGTCCACCAGGTAACTCCAGTAAGCGCCACAGAGCTGCGTTGCAGAGAGGTTTAAAAAGGGGCATGGCCCCGGTCCACCTCTCCGCAACGCAGCTCTGGGGCGCTTACTGGAGATACCTGGTGGGCTAGTTGGCCCCCAGGGACCCTCAGGATTCAAGGGGACTTAATAGGAACGTTTTAGATCGAAATTAGCATTTAACAAACCTTTGAAATTCACTGAAAAAACCATAGGTTTCAGGCACGTTATAGTTAGAAATTAGCATTTAAAAAACCTTAGAAATTCACTGAAAAAACCATAGGTTTCAGGGACGTTATAGTTAGTTGGAGATTTCACTCGTACAAAACCAGAGAAATTCCACCGTTATAGTTAGTTCAGCTAACTATAACTTGCGCCACCACACTGCACTGCTGATCACTTCACATATTACATCATTCATGACATGGTCAGTGACATCACTGATGACATCACTGATGACATCTCAAATGACATCACTGATGACATCATCCAAGTGATAATCTGATGCACCTCCTCTCACCCTAATATAACTTTTTATACACCCACTCTAAAAATACAGACTACCATGTTCGAAACAATAGACACAGCAATAGCAGTTAGTACATACCTGCTCAGTGATTCCTTCGTCTACACACACACATCCACTCATTCACCCATACAGTAACTCATACATGCAGTCACTCATCAATACAGCACTATCATATACACTCATATACCTATACATACACTCACACACCACCACTCATCCATAGACTTACTCATACACCTACTCAGTCATGCAAAGAATCAATCACACCCATTTAATCACCTATACAGTTATACACAGTACAACTCACTTATTTATATAAATACTAACACATACTTACTCTCTTATACAATCACTGATACACGCAAACACTCATCCATACAGCCACAGTCACAATCACTTACACTCACATATAGTCATTTATATACTCCAACACTCACATATACTTCCTTTCACATATGTAGTTAATCACACATATACCACTGAGACATCCATTCACTCACCAACACACCCATATATACACTCACCCACCTATACAGCCCTTCACAGATGTACTCTTCAACCCATACAGCCAGTGAATCACCCACTCACACATCTATGGACAGAGTCACCCACCCCCCAACTACTCACACAGATACTCAGGCACCCATACAGATACTCAGACAGCAAATCAATAACCCATTTGGACAGTCATGTAGCTAGACACCAACAGACAGACTGATACAGACATTTACACAGTTTACTCACTAACCCATGCATTTAGTAAGATACGCATAATAAGTCACTTATACAATCAGTCACGCACCTACTAAATCATCCATTCAGACACTTATACACCCACTCATTCTTCAATACACCTCGGCATATATATATATATATATATATATATTATCTACTGGCGGTCGCCAGTAGATAGTTATAGTTACAACCTATTATCCATAGGAAATCCGCGACATTCTATTTGCAATAACGTTGGCGTCGGTTGACGAATCTTCGCGAAAGCTTCCAACTTGTTGGGGCGCTCTGGTTCGCTCCTACCCTGAAAGTCTCGGGGTGATACGTCAAGCGGGGCCGAGAAAAAGGGGGTCCCAAAACGCGTTTTCCCCATTCATTTTTCCATAGGAACCTTTAGTCGCAGCTACAGCCCGAACTGCTGAACGGAATTACCCCAAATTTGGCAAAGAGGTAGCCCTTGGTTCAGACTGGTGCCTTTTGCTAAAATGGTGTAAATCCGTTCAGTAGTTCCTGAGAAATTCACAATTAAAATCACATATATATCTATGGGCGCGTCGGATCCGCGTACCCTCCCGATCACGAGCTGCATGCTAATTGGCTGTCAACACTCCAAATCAAGAAGTGTTGGCAGCCATTTTGTCCTCGGTAGAACCGAGGGACAGAAACAAGTGCGCAAAGCGCAAAAGGGGGCAGGGTAGAAACACCCTGACCCCTAGGTCTGCTCAGGGGGTCCCACAAGGACCCCTGGGCAGAAAAGATTTTTTTTTTTAAATCGGCGGGATGCGCTTAGGGTGCGCGTATCCTGCCGAGAAAAAAAAGAAACAAGTGCGCAAAACGCACAAAGGGGGCAGGAGTAGAAATACCCTAACCCCTAGGCCTGCTCAGGGGGTCCCACAAGGACCCCTGGGCAAAAAAAAGCATTTTAAAAAAAAAAATCGGCAGGATGCGCTCAGGGTGCGCGAATCCTGCCGAAAAAATCGAAGCGCGGTCTCCGCGCTTCGATAGTGACTGGCCCCGGGTGGGCCAAGTCCCGGGGGCATGCTGGGGGGTTAATTTATGTGTGGGGGCCTCTAAGGGCTCCCAAGCCCGGGGACCACCACCCCCGGGGCTTTATGCATAATGGTTGCGGGAGGGCTCTGAGCCCTCCCGCAGCCCCGGGACCACCACCTCCCGGGGCTTCTTTTTTTAAATGAAAAACCTGTGTGGGGGGCTCCAGCCCCCACACGCCCGGGACCGCCACCTCCCGGGGCACTAAACATTTAAATATGGGGGTCCGTTACGGACCCCCAGAGCCCCGGGACCACCACCTCCCCGGGCTGTGCACACGATGGGAGGGGGCCACGCGGCCCCCTCCTGGAGCCCTTGATGGCCCTGGGGACCGCCACCCCCAGGGCCGGCTCCTGCAGTGTCCCGGGTGCCTACCCCGGGACACTGCTGTTTGCAATGACAGGACGGAGCCTCGCGGCTCCCGTCCTGTCATTGCAAACTTGCTTTGGATATTGGAAGAGAGAGCAGGAAACCTGCTCTCTCTTCCAATATCCAAAGCCGATTGCTTTCCACATGGGGAGCAGCATGTCAGCTGCTCCCCATGTGGAACAGCAATGCCGGCTCCCAAGGGACGTGGGGAGCCGGCGGGACTGTGGGGGTTTGGGGACCCCCACAGTCCCCAACGAGGCCAGGCCCCGGGGGATGGGGTCCCCGGGCAAGTAGTGGCCCGGGAGGGGCCACGTGGCCCCCTCCCCAAAGTTTTGAAAAATAATTAAAAAAAAAAAAAGGAGTATGGCCGGCCCGGGGAATGGGGTCCCCGGGCCTTAAAATGGCCAGAGGAGGGGGCCACGCAGCCCCCTCAAAATATTAAAAATAAAAATAGAGGCCATGCCCGGGAGATGGGGTCCCCGGGGCCAATACAGGCCCGGGGAAGGGGGGCCACGCAGCTCCCTTCCTGTTTTTTTTTAATTTTAAAAAGGGGTAAGGCCCTGGGGGATGGGGTCCCCAGGGCCCAAAAACAGAAAAAAGGAAGGGGCCACACAGCCCCCCTTCAGGGGACAAAAAAACAAAACAAAAAAAACCGATCGGGCCCGCAGGCCCCGCCCCTTCCTTCACCACTCTGCAAACGCGCCCCTGGCGCGTTTGCAGAGGGGAACAATTCGCCTTGAATACTGGGGGTCCCTGGAGGCCAACTAGCCCACCAGGAACCTCCAGTATGCGCCAGGGGCTGCCTTGCAGAGAGGTGTACAGAGGCCACGCCCTTTTTACACCTCTCTGCAACGCAGCTCTGTGGCGCTTTTGGAGGTATATGGTGGGCTAGTTGGACTCCGGGGACCCTCAGGATTCAAGGGGACTTAATCCCCAACTTAAAACGCGCCACGGGCGCGTTTGCACAGTGGTGAAGGGAGGGCGGGGCTTCAGGTGACATGTGTGGAAACAGGCCCGTGGCGCGTTTAAGATGGGGAATTAAATCCCCTTCAATCCTGAGGGTCCCTGAGGCCAACTAGCCCAACAGGTACATCCAGAAAGCGCCACAGAGCTGCGTTGCAGAGAGGTGTAAAGGGGTGTGGCCTCTCTACACGTCTCTGCAACGCAGCCCCTGGCGCATATTGGAGGTTCCTGGTGGGCTAGTTGGCCCCTAGGGACCCTCAGGATTCAAGGGGACTTAATCCCCCAACTTAAAACGCGCCACGGGGCGCGTTTGCACAGATGTAACCTCAGGCCCCGCCCCTCCCTTCACCATTGTGCAAATATTCCTCTAAAATCAGCCGAAATACGAATTCCGATTTACTCACCTGTTATCAGGAGAGACCTCAGTGCTGTATCTTTCAGCCCAGTACTGGTCCTGAAAAGTAATTCTAACCATACTTACCAGTAACTTGAATTTCCTTCCATAGGCTAACATTGACTGGTTTCACTTGGAAATTCTTCTAAGTGTGGAGTTTTGGAACTTTAAAATATTCTTCTAAAATCAGCCGAAATACGAATTCCGATTTACTCACCTGTTATCAGGAGAGACCTCAGTGCTGCATCTTTCAGCCCAGTACTGGTCCTGAAAAGTAATTTTAGCCGTACTTACCGGTAACTTGAATTTCCTTCATAGGCTAACATTGACTGGTTTCACTTGGAAATTCTTCTAAGTGTGGAGTTTTGGAACTTTAAAATATTCCTCTAAAATCAGCCGAAATACGAATTCCGATTTACTCACCTGTTATAAGGAGAGACCTCAGTGCTGTATCTTTCAGCCCAGTACTGGTCCTGAAAAGTAATTTTAACCGTACTTACCAGTAACTTGAATTTCCTTCCATAGGCTAACATTGACTGGTTTCACTTGGAAATTCTTCTAAGTGTGGAGTTTTGGAACTTTAAAATATTCCTCTAAAATCAGCCGAAATACGAATTCCGATTTACTCACCTGTTATCAGGAGAGACCTCAGTGCTGCATCTTTCAGCCCAGTACTGGTCCTGAAAAGTAATTTTAACCGTACTTACCGGTAACTTGAATTTCCTTCATAGGCTAACATTGACTGGTTTCACTTGGAAATTCTTCTAAGTGTGGAGTTTTGGAACTTTAAAATATTCCTCTAAAATCAGCCGAAATACGAATTCCGATTTACTCACCTGTTATCAGGAGAGACCTCAGTGCTGCATCTTTCAGCCCAGTACTGATCCTGAAAAGTAATTTTAACCGTACTTACCGGTAACTTGAATTTCCTTCATAGGCTAACATTGACTGGTTTCACTTGGAAATTCTTCTAAGTGTGGAGTTTTGGAACTTTAAAATATTCCTCTAAAATCAGCCGAAATACGAATTCCGATTTACTCACCTGTTATCAGGAGAGACCTCAGTGCTGCATCTTTCAGCCCAGTACTGATCCTGAAAAGTAATTTTAACCGTACTTACCGGTAACTTGAATTTCCTTCATAGGCTAACATTGACTGGTTTCACTTGGAAATTCTTCTAAGTGTGGAGTTTTGGAACTTTAAAATATTCCTCTAAAATCAGCCGAAATACGAATTCCGATTTACTCACCTGTTATCAGGAGAGACCTCAGTGCTGCATCTTTCAGCCCAGTACTGATCCTCAAAAGTAATTTTAACCGTACTTACCAGTAACTTGAATTTCCTTCCATAGGATATCATTGCCGGCTTTTTGCTGAAAAAGTTTCTAAGTGTTGATTTTTGAAACATACAAATATTCCTCTAAAATCAGCCGAAATCCAAATTCTGATTTACTCACCTGTTATCAGGAGAGACCTCAGTGCTGCATCTTTCAGCCCAGTACTGATCCTCAAAAGTAATTTTAACCGTACTTACCGGTAACTTGAATTTCCATCATAGGCTAAGATTGACTGGTTTTCAGCAAAAAGTTTCAAAGTGTTGATTTTCACAAACTACAAATATTCCTTAAAAATCACCTGTATGACTTAAACGCATTTTTTCAACTGTTTACAGGAGATGCACCAGTGCTGGATCCAGGATCCAACACTGAGTAAAAAAAAGTAACGATAACAGTTTTTACCTGCTAAGTGAATTTCCTTCCATAGGATAACATTGGTGATTCTATGAGAAAAAGTTTCTAAGTGTCAACTTTTAAAATACAATAATATTCCTTAAAAATCACGACTGTAACCAAAACGCTTTTACTCAACTGTTTACAGGAGATGTACCAGGACTGAATCTAGGATCCAGTCCTGTGGTTACAAAAGTAATCCATAAAGTAACTAATTGCATTTAACTAGAAATTCACATTGAGCTGAATGTTGCATTGTGTTTGAAAATGTGTTGCCCATTGCAACAACTGTAACTACTGTACTTAAAAGTCTATTGCCTATCTGCAAAGTATTTAAACTAAAGTAATTCATTCTGAGAAAGTATTTTTGTAATGTAATGTATAATGTAATTACAATGTAATTTAAAAAATAAAATATGTAAAAAAAATTGTTTCTAAAAATGTAGTAAATCAGTATGAAAAAAATTAATATAACAATTAATACATTTAAAAATTGTCATTTACAAAACCTTTGAAATTCACTGAAAAAACCGTAGGTTTCAGGCACGTTATAGTTAGAAATTAGCATTTAAAAACCTTTGAAATTCACTGAAAAAACCATAGGTTTCAGACACGTTATAGTTACAAATTAGCATTTAAAAAACCTTTGAAATTCACTGAAAAAACCATAGGTTTCAGACACGTTATAGTTACAAATTAGCATTTAAAAAACCTTTGAAATTCACTGAAAAAACCATAGGTTTTAGGGACAGTTTTAGTTACTTGGACATTGCACTCGTACAAAACCCGTGAAATTCCCCCGTTATAGTTAGTTCAGCTAACTATAACTCGCGCCCCGCAATGCACTGCTGATGACGTCACATATTACATCACTCATGACATGGTCAGTGACATCACTGATGACATCACTGATGACATCTCAAATGACATCACTGATGACATCATCCACGTGATAATCTGATGCACCTCCTCACACCCTAATATAACCTTTGATACACCCACTCTAAATTACAGACTGCCATTCGCAAAACCATAGACACTCCAACACCAATAACTACATACCCACTCACTGATTCTTAGGTCTACACACACACATCCACTCACTCACCCGTACAGTCACTCATACTTACGGTCACTCAGTACAGGACTATCATATGGACTCTTACTCCTATATAGACACTCAAACAACGCCACTCATCCATAGAGATACTCACACACCTAGTCAGTCATGCAAATAATTAAACACACTGCCATTTACTCACCTATACAGTTATACACACACCAGCTCACTTAATCATACAAATACTAGCACATTGTTACGCTCTTATACAATCACTGATACAAGCACACACTCATCCATACAGCCACTATCACAATCACTCACTCTCGCTTATAGCTATTTATATACTCCAACACACATATATACTGCCTTTCACATATGTAGTTACTCACACATGTACCACTGGGACCTACATTCACTCACTAACACACTCTTACACACACTTACCCACCCATACAGTCTATCACAGATGCACTCTTGAAACCATCCACCCAGTGAATCACCCACTCACACATCTATGCACAGAGTTGCACACACCCCTCCCACACAAACACTCAGGCACCCATACAGATACTCAGACAAGCATTCAATAACTCATATAGACACTCATGTAGCTATTCACAAACACATGCAGCCACTTACACAGCAACAGACAGACGGATACAGACATTCACCCAGTTTAGTCACTAACCCATGCATTCAGTAAGATACGTTAAATCACTCACTTATAGAGTCAGTCACGCACCTACTAAATCATCCATACAGACACTTACACACCCACTCATTCTTCAATACGTCTTTTCCTATATATATTAAAAATATTTAAACTTTACAGAAACACACAGTCACTGGATGATGTCATCAGTGATGTCATTTGAGATGTCATCAGTGATGTCATCAGTGATGTCACTGACCATGTCATGAGTGATGTAATATGTGACGTCATCAGCAGTGCATTGCGGGCGCGAGTTATAGTTAGCTGAACTAACTATAACGGGGGAATTTCACGGGTTTTGTACGAGTGCAATGTCCAAGTAACTAAAACTGTCCCTAAAACCTATGGTTTTTTCAGTGAATTTCAAAGGTTTTTTAAATGCTAATTTGTAACTATAACGTGTCTGAAACCTATGGTTTTTCAGTGAATATATATATATATAGATATTTAACATATTTAAACTTTACAGAAACACACAGTCACTGGATGATGTCATCAGTGATGTCATTTGAGATGTCATCAGTGATGTCATCAATGATGTCACTGACCATGTCATGAATGATGTAATATGTGACGTCATCAGCAGTGCATTGCGGGGGCGCGAGTTATAGTTAGCTGAACTAATTTCTCTGGTTTTGTACGAGTGAAATCTCCAACTAACTATAACGTCCCTGAAACCTATGGTTTTTTCAGTGAATTTCTAAGGTTTTTTAAATGCTAATTTCTAACTATAACATGCCTGAAACCTATGGTTTCTTCAGTGAATATATATATATAATTAATAATAATTAATAAATCATTATTTTATTTAATTATCAAATGTTAGAAATATATTAAAAATTATAAATAAATATATATATACATACACCTGTAACATAAAAATAAAAAAATAAAAATATTCTTTTCTAAATGTACATTTTACACTACATTGAGTGCAACAGTAGGGAAAGTGTTGGATAGCGTGTGGGAAAAAATTACTATTCCTACTCCAGCATGTGCAACAGTAGGGAAAGTGTTGGATAGTGGAGGGGAATAATTTACTATTCCCACTCCAATGAGTGCAACAGTAGAGAAAGTGTTTGATATCGTAGAGGTGAAAATTACTATTCCCACTCCAGAAAGTGCAACAGTAGAGAAACTGTTGGATAGAGGAGAGATACAAATTACTATTCCCACTCCAGCAAGTGCAACAGTAGGGAAAGTGTTGGATAGCGTAGGGATAAAATTTACTATTCCCACTCCAGCTAGTGCAACAGTAGGGAAAGTGCTGGATAGCAGTGGTTTAAAAATTACTATTCCCACTCCAACAAATGCAACAGTAGGGAAAGTGTGGGATAATAATTTACTATTCCCACTCCAATGAAAGCAATGGTAGGGAAAGTGTTGGATAGCCGAGGGATAAAAATTACTATTCCCACTCCAGCGAGTGCAACAGTAGGGAAAGTGTGGATAGCGGAGGGGTAAAAATTACTATTCCCTCTCCAGGGAGTGCAACAGTAGGGAAAGTGTTGGATAGCGGAGGAAATAATTTACTATTCCCACTCAAGGAAGTGCAACAGTAGGGAAAGTGTTGGATAGCCGAGGGATAAAAATTACTATTCCCACTCCAGCGAGTGCAACAGTAGGGAAAGTGTTGGATAGCGGAGGGGTACAAATTACTATTCCCTCTCCAGGGAGTGCAACAGTAGGGAAAGTGTTGGATAGCAGAGGGTTAAAAATTACTATTCTCACTCCAGCGAGTGCAACAGTAGGGAAAGTGTTGGATAGCGGAGGGGTACAAATTACTATTCCCACTCCAGTGAGTGCAACAGTAGGGAAAGTGTTGGATAGCGGAGGGGTAAAAATTACTATTCCCATTAAAAAAAATTCAATTTTAAAAACAAACAAAATATCTACTACAGTAAAAAAATTAAATAAAAAATCCAAAAACAAAACATATATAAAAAAATCAAAAATTTACAAAACATAATATAATGTAGCAAAAATTTAAAATTTACATAAAAATATTACTTTTTTAAATAAAAAAATACAAACAAATAACTATCTTGTAATAAAAATTCATTTTATTCCCAAAATTATAAATTAAATAAAAGTAATATTTTTCCCTACCCTATAAAACCACACAATTTACAACACATATCTAAATTTAAAAAAGTGTACCTCCATAATTAACACAATTAATTAACAATTATACCAATATTAATAATTAGAAAACACATTTAAAAAGGTCAAAATGAATGTACTAACAAAACATTACAACTATAGAACAGAAATACCCAAACAAAATAAAAACTAAACAATTAATACATTTTTTATCAATTAATAAATGAATATTAATGATCAAATAATGATTAATTCATTTAAACTAAATTACTTTCCACCCTATACCCCAATAAACACCAAAACACACACCTAACAAATGTTTACACAATTTACATAACAAATTTTACATTAATAAATTAATATCAATTAACAACAAATCATTAATTCATTTAAAAAACATTTACTTCCCACCATTTACCACTATAAACCCCACAACTCACACAATTGAAAATTTTTAAATATAATTAATTAATTAGCATCAATTAACAAAGAATTAATCAATTAAAAAAAAATACCTCCCACCATATTCCCCTATAGATGCCACCACCAATTTCGTAAAAATTACACAATTAACAATTAATTAATTCATTAATAACAATTAACAATCAAAATATAAATATTTATTAATAAATGAATTCACACAATTAACACTATAAAATAATAATTAATAAATATTATATAACAAATATTAATACATGTATTAAAATTAAGGGGCTCATTACAATGGCGGGCGTCCGCCCGCCAATGTTGGGGTGTTCGAGACCGCCCGCCAGACATGCGGCGGTCCCGCACCATGAATTAGGATGACAGCAGCACCCGCTGCGATGTTAAAATCGCATGTTTTGCATTTCACTACACTACATGGTAGGCACCACACGGTGCCTGCCACTTAGGGGCCGATTCCGATTCGGGCCGGAAAACTCTCCGACCGAGCCGGACCCGGAGAGATTTCCGACCGAATCGGACTCTGGCAGTCCGACCGAACGAGTACGATGCGCACGCATGCTATCGGACTCGATTCGTTCGGACTCCCATTGAAGTCAATGGGAGCCGGTCGTACAACGCGTACGCGGGCTCCCATTGACTGAATGGAGTGCGAGGCGAACGAGGGCGCCCCCTACAGCGGGTTCACGTTGATGCGGTTCGCGCCGCACACGCACAGGTAGGGGGACCCATGGGTCCCCCTGTGTGCGACTTCGCGTGGCTACGCGCGTACAGGAGTCCGACATGGACCCCCAAAGGCCGGCTCCGACAGCTGTTTCGAGCCAGACAGTGCGGGTCGGTCGGACTGCTCAAGGCGCGCATCGTACTTGCCCGGCCGGGAACGTCTCCATCGCGCGGTGCGAGTCGAGTCCGGGCGAGTCGGTCGGTGTGGTTCGGACCCGTGAGCGGGTCGGTCGGCGATTCGCCTGCGCTCGCATCGTACTCGCTCGGCCGGACGCGCGTTCGAATCGGTCGGAAAAGAGGGCTCCGAATCGGATCCGGTTAAGCCAAATCCGATTCGGTGCGCTACCGGCCGAGATCGGAATCGGCCCCGTAGTGTAATGAGATATAGCGGGCTACCATAGATACCCCCCAAGTGCACCCCACCTCCCCGCGACACAAGGGGGGCCCACACTGTCCCCACCAGCCTCTCCATGGCGGCACCGCTGCCATGGAAAGGCCGGTTTAAACAAAAATACTAATTTGGTGGACGGTGCCTGCTAGGCACCGCCACCATTTTTGGCACCCTGCACCGTACGCCAGGCAATCGGTACGATTGCCTTTGGCGTTGAAGCGGCGGACAGACTTTGCATCCACTGCGGTACCCACCGCCATCCTAATTGGGCGGTGGGAAAATCCTGTGCGATGGCGGAAGGACCACCAACGTAATAACCCCCTAAATTACTTCCCACACTACTCCCCTATTAATAGTATTTAATAACAAATTAATAAATAATTAATAATAAATTATTTCCCACAATTAACAATATAAAATATTAAATAAATAAATATTAATTATGAAAAAATATTAATAATTTAAGAAAAAATAAATTACTTCCCACCCTATTCCCCTATAAACCCACAACACACTCCTAAAAAAATTACACAATTAACATATTTACCAATTAATTAATCAATTAAAATTAACAGGCAATTATTAATTAATTAATAATAAATTAATTACCATAATTAACACTATAAATTCAAAATTAAATAAATACTAATAAATACAAATTTATATTCAATGTATTATAATTAAATTACTTCCCACCCTATTCGCCTATAAACCCACATTCCGCTATGGGACTAAAACGCAAAATTTAAGTAAAATAAAATTAATATTCAATTTATTATAATTAAATTACTTCCCACCCTATTCCCTTATAAACCCACAACCCGCTACGGAACTAAAATGCAAAATTTAATTAAAATACAATTAATAACTTCTTAACATTTAACACATACATTAAAAAAATGCAATACTTAGACAAAAATATATAGCACATACATTTAAAATACACACTAAAATACATAACACTAACTAAAACAATAGTATTTTTAACAACTATTTTTTTGCAAACGATATTAATGACTTCGATATTTTGGAAAACAATGGGGCATATTCACAAGAACGTGTGATTACTACCGCAAGTGTAGCTTAACGCAACCCTTCACATCGCAGTCTATCGCGGGAAAACAACGCCGTGTTAACGTAGTATTCCCAACCTGGTGGCACCATGCGATAGCCCCACAATAACGCGTCAAATGACCACGCGACGCCGCAAAAATGCGAAACACGAACGCCAATAAAGTTGCGATGAGGTCAACCGCGATACAAAAAGCAGCTATAACCAGCGACAGTCCGGCAATTCCCATGTGTCATGCGGGAAAATGCACCATAAAGCTGAACAAGAAAAACACACCATAAACAAAACAAACTACGCAGCAACATGGAGGCACCCGGAACGAGTTCACAGGTCAACGCGAACCCCACAAGCCCCACAGACCACCAGCAAGGAACCTCGGGGTCGGGGAAGGCCAAGGAGAAGAGGAAGAGGAAGACGGGGTACAGTCCACATGACAACCGGACCGTCGTCACGGAGGTGACAGAGCACCAACAACAACTGTCCGTCACCTCCACCGTGTCATTGGCAACACAGATGGAAAAAAGGCATTCCATCGTGAATGCAGCCGGAGTGTCGAGGAGGCCAAGATGAGCTGGCACAATGTGAAAGGACAAACCAAGCAGAAACCCGCTGCCAACAGGAAGGCAGCAACGGCGAATGGAGGTGGGAGTCCTGTGCCACAGGATGAGCTGGAGCAAATGGCAGCCACAGTCATCAGTGTGGACACAGTGCAAGGAGTCGGGAGTCCGGACACTGATCAACATGACCTGACACAACAGCAACAGGGCGAGTAACTAACAGGGACTGTGTGGACGGGGTAGAGACGGGCACAATGGCACACATGCACAACGATGTGTAGCACACTGCACACCCACAACGACCCTGGGTCATGTCCCTGAACCCCGTGGCACACTGCAGCATACATACAAACATCAAGGAGGCACACGTCCACAATGTGTCCAAAGGGGTCCCACCCCACACAACATCAATTACACAACACACACATGCACCCGTGCAAAACACAGCTAAGATGCGTATGTGAGAGCCACACTGACAATGCAAGTGACACCACATGATGAGCAGCATGGCTGGAGTACAATCACCATGACACTGTGCACGCCACGAGAATGAGGTGGCTGAGTGTGGACCACATCTGGAAAGGAGCAGGTCACACATCCACCTGCACAAACAACCACTGACGTCAACAACACATTTGCAGACAAGCAATGCACAAGAGTACCAAAACCGTCCAAGAGCACAAATGAGCCAAGTCGCCAACATCACACCACCTCAAGAGCACAGAAGCCAAAGGCACACCGCCTCCAAGGGATAAGGGGCAGCAAAATCACAGCTGCAGGTGCGACCCACACACAATACAGCACACACACATAGCAATGACAGCACATCCAAATGTACGACAATGTGGTACACAGTTCAACACCTACACTGCAGAACAGAGGACACAACTGGGTCCGCCTGTGCGAAGAAAATGGCCAATCACATCTGACATAGCTGGAAACTGTGAGATGCAAATGTACGTGTACAACATCACCAACATCATGAAGTCCAAATGTCCACTGTCCCGCATCAAATAGTCAGCCCCTCCCAAACAGTCACAATTTACTTTGTCATGCAGTCTGTATGTAAACTTGAACAATGCAGCAACATACCTGCCAACACAATGTCAACAAGCATCTCCCCTTCACATTGCAGAGGGACTAACAACACCTCCAGCAGAGCAGACCAGACAACTCCATAGTGGTGCTGAAGAGGACCTCCACACTTCCGACACCGATGCCCCACAACAGTCCATGGACATCTTAGGCAATCCACCCCCAGGAGCAGGGCAGCACCGCTGCATCGAGGATACCCCACCCCCTGCATGGACAACACAGCTGGACGCACCCACCACCCGGCTGGCTCCCAGCAGCCCACCGAAGCACACATCGCATTCCAAGGCCAGGTGTCAGACTGCCAGAAGGGGGTGGCCGAACATGTGCGGTTGGGGTACTACCTCATGGAAGCCGAACTAGATCACATACGTGGGTGTCTAAGTCCCATCAGGGACCACCTACACTCCCCAACGGAGACCCACACTGCGACAGAGACGCATGCCTTTGCACATTTCCAGTACTGAACCACACCCAGAGCCACAGGATAATCATCCACACCCCCACGCTGGACTGGGGTACGCCGGCCCAGTTCACTCCTCTTACGTATTGAGTGGGAGACGACAAAGCTACATGTGCAATGTCTCAGCCGCTGCCTGCGGTGACATGGCTGCATCCTCTGCACATGGCACATTGTAATGTTGTAGGGCCCGGGGCCCAAATGCATACATCATGAGCACACCCACACACACAGATAGTTCGTTGAACTGGCTACGGGCACGTGCACTCGACACCTTTATTGGCATGGTCACATGTACAGTGACGCATGTGCAGGATGTGTGTTGGGTGCGTGTAAGCCAGCCCTCATGGTGTTGGCAACAACTTGAACAATGATCACAATTGAAGCGGAAACAGAAGACACCAGCACAACAGAAACAACTGTGAAGCATCATGGTGGTAGCCGGAGAAAGTATAGTGTTCACCCAACATGCAAGCAGAATGGACCATGATTTTTGGGGCACTGAGTTAGTGGCACCTGAAGAGCTGAGCAGGGTATCAAGCTGATGATGGCACCCACGACTGGTGTGAGCAACTCTGATAGTCTGACAGTAAGAGACTTACGAGTCTGGCACCTGTTGTTTGGAGTTGGTCCTGGCGGTGGTGGCGTGTGCATCCTGCGGTGATGCGACATCCGGGCAGGCCAGAACTCGATTTGATGTGTGAGCCCAGGTGGGCTGCAGTTGAGGCCGGAGGCAGCGGACAGCACAGGGCCACAGACACATGGCCTTGATGACCCCCAGTCCATCGACCCAGAGGCCATCCAATATGCTATCAGACAGGGGCAATGACTTGAGCTGCACAGAGTTAGTGGCACCGGATGCACTGCGGCCGGCACAGGCACACCACCATGGGACGGTGAATTGCAGTGCAGTGAGATAGGGCCATGCGAGGTGAGTGGGTCCTCGTCGATGTCGAAGGTGAATGTAGCAGATGTTTGTGGGGGACAGTGGAAGGTGTCCTCCAGGGCATGATGCAGAGGGCAGAAGCCGGCCGGCCGGTAGCGGCAAATGTAGGAGTGGAATGCTACAGCCTCGTTTTTACCACAAAAGTCATTATCACCAACATGATGATGAAGACAAGCCCCAGTCCATAGACTCAGTTGCCACCAAAGTTAAGCCAGAAAGTGTCCATGGATGTCGGGGAACAGACTTAATGGCACCGGAGCTGAAAGGGGATGCAGTCTGCGATGAGGCCAGAACAATGATATCAAGTAGGCCATGAATGATTCATGACTGAATTCCCAATGTGTGACCTACTCGACTGCTGTGTAGGCCGAAGGCGTAGTCATCAGGGGCCCAGAGACACGTGTGGTTGGGATGCTATGCACAGAGTTGGTGTCGCCACATCGAAGGGAGTAGAGTGATATGAACTCTGCATTGACATGTGTACTCGGCCATTGCGTAATCAAGACTCAGTTTCAAATGTGTGACCTACTTGACTGCAGTGTAGGCCCGAGGCAGCGGTCAGCAGGGGCCCACAGCCACGTGTCATTGGCCCGCGATGCACAGAGTGAGTGACACCAGGGTAGTTGTCGGCAGTGTTCGAACACCTCCGTAACGATGGTCCTTTTCTCCTCTGGACTGAACCACGTCTTCCTCTTACTCGTCTCCTTGCATACAGTAATATGAACTCCGCCATGCAGAAATCACGACTCAGTTCCACATGTGTGACCTACTCAACCGCAGTGTAGGCCGAAGGCGTAGCCATCAGGGGCCCACAGACACATGTGGTTGGGATGCTATACACTGAGTTGGTGGCACCACATCGAAGGGAGCATAGTGATATAAACGCTGCCATAAGTGTGTACTCTGCCATTGCATAATCATGACTCAGTTCCGAATGTGTGACCTACTTGACCGTAGTGTAGGCCCGACGGCAGCGGTGGAGTATGTCAACGAAAAAGGAGTAAAGCGGGCCTGTGTCGCGGAGGCCGTGATGGTCTGAGGAGGCTGCGAAGGTCGCGGGCTTCGGGCTTGGAGCTTGCGCCGGCACGTGGTGGCCCTCTGTGACACACGCCGGTGTCAGCAGGTGAGCAGTGAGGCCTGGCTGCGCAGGGGTGGGCATGAGGGGTTCAGGGACCACCGGCCTGGGGTGCAGCAGGCACAGAGGATCGCAGGCCACACCGCTCACGGCGACAGCGTCGGCCTCATGGTAGGGTGGGAGGTGCCACCCTGGCAGACGCGTTGGGCATTCCGGAAGAGAACCACGCCCAGAACTACGTGCTTTTTATTCACACCCCTACGCTGGCCTGGCATATGCCAGGCCAGCCCTCTCTGCATGTGCTTACAGGGGGGGCATCACAAGCTACATTTCCGCGGACTTCCCCACTGGCTGGGGTGACATGGTTGCGTCCACTGTCCACTGTCCACTACACTCCAAACACCAGCAGTGCATGTAGACATGGATATGTCTGTGGTCTGCATATTGTCCAGCACATCTCCGCAACACTTGTCATTGTGTACATACTCATTCATGGCTCACTTGCCTCCTTCGCACATGCCTGGTTCCCACCTCTCCCCACATTCCGGTATTGTGTGGCTGGGGTGCCATGCCGTTGATGGCTCATGTACATGGCTGACCAGGGTTGCCACAGTAAGTTGTGCTGTGGTGTCTGGTGGGGGGGAATGTTGTTTGGCATGTTGTATGTGATTTTGTGACATGTGCTGTGCCAGAGTTGTGAGTTGCATGATTGTGGGGTTGAGGTGTGTGGTGTGTTCATTTGGTACTTGCCAACGAGCAGTCTATTCCCATAGGTGCCATCCTGGAAGCGCTGGTTGATGTTGGACTGTCGGAAGATGAAGGAATCATGCACACTGCCTGGGAAGTTGGCTACGACATTGGTGATGAGTCCCCTGTGGTCCACTATTTCCTGCACGTTGATGGGATGCGTGTGCTTTCTGTTGCGGTAATTGTGTGCGGTGTCGGCAGGGGGCACATGTGGGACATGTGTGCAGTCGATTGCCCCCGACACATGCGGGTATCCAGCTATGGCGTATAGTCCTTGCTTGGTCTCCAGCTGTTCCTGTGCATTGTGGGGGACGTATAGGTACTGGGGTACCTAGCTGGTGAGGGTATCCAGGATAGGTGTGAGGGACTTGGATGGGGCTGGCTGTGACACTCCTCTGACTCGGGCAGTTTTTGCTTGGTAGGTTACCAGAGGCCAACAGGTGCAGCACAGCCAGCAGCTTTGTCTGCGGAGGGATGTTGGTTGTCCGCTGTGTTGGTACCATCAGCCTGTGGGCAATGATGTTCAGGTTGCGGAGGATGGTTGTCCTTTTGGGCCTGTAGTGGGCATTGGCATTGTCTGCTGTTAGGTCTGTGGGGCTGGTGCATTTCCTGTAGGTCTGCTGTCTTTGTCTGCGCTGCCTCTGTGGTGGTCCGGGGGGGTGGGGAGGACTGGGGGGGTGGCGGCGGTGGGTGTTGTTGCCCTCTCGGGGCTCCGGGATGCATGGTGAGTGTCTCTATGGCATCTGTTGTTCTTCATGTGTGGCTCTGGGCTGGGCTCCCTTTGATGGTGCAGGTTCTCGTCCGACTTTACACCAGGTCGGGCAGGTGTTAATTTCCTGCTGCTAACGCGCCTTATCACCTGTTTTGTGATCTTATCGCCGATGTGGCTGGTTGTTGAGAATGTTGAGGTGTGGTGTCGTCGCGGATTTTAGCACGGGAACGCCTACTCTGCATATCAGTAGCGTTAGTTGCCGGGCTCATCTGTGGCGATGTTTTTTGCGACTGCTATCGCAGGTAAACTGGTGTTATGGGCTGTTAGCACCCGCTTGGGAATGGGGTGATAAATTTATCGTGGATTTGGCTGCGATAAAATACCGATAACTCGGCGATGACTCCTTGAGAATATGCCCCAATTTTTTTTTTTACTTAAACTCGATATTCTTGACCATGATTTCTGGCAGTCGATATTTCTGCATCACGATATTTTGCACTCCATATTAGTGCAGGTCGACATTTCCTACTCGATATTCTGACTGTTTACCGTAGATCTTCAATCTATAAGACTGAGGTATGGGGTCTGCTGCTGACACCCAGTGATCTTCTAATATATAATCATATTGCTTCTATGCAAGGGGAGGGAGGTTAGTCTACTCTGTGGTATGACAGCTACCGTATTTGTGTTAGGCATTTTTCAACTTGTTTTGGCATGTATATTGCATTCTAGAGCACGTTAGTTAAAAAATCATTTTAAACTTTTCTCATGTCTCTGTCAGATCTTATTGTGGACAAGTACAAGGGTTTAAGCGAAAGAATTCTCTACAACCGCTATTCCTGAGAGGGTTGGGAGTGTTGTGTTCTGAGGTGTCTAATCACTTGTTCCTCAGTGAGTGAGTAGGATGGCAAGTGAGACACTATAGCTAGTTGGTCTAGGGCTCATGGGTACTAAGGTGGTAGGATGATAAGTCCCTGCCTACTAAGGTCCCATAATCCCAAGCAGAGGGACCCACTACGATGGAGGATGGACTGGAGTCCGTCTGCCATGGTGGTGTCGACCGGGACCGTCCGCAATACCTGCGGCGGGTGCCACTGGCAGCAGCACCGCCGCAATGTAAAAAAATGCATGTCGCGCATTTCACTATACTGCGTGGCAGGCACCACATGGTGCCTGCCATTTGGTGCAGTGAAATGTTGGCGGGTACCATGGGTACCCCCCAGTGAACCTACACACCCCCCCAACACATTGGGGGCCCGCAACAGGCCCCCAAAACCATTCTCCACCAGCCTTTCATCGGTGGTAAACCCGCCGCGGAAAGGCTGGCGGAAAACCGCACCGTAATCTGGAGGACGGTGACTGCCAGGCACCGTCTCCATTTTGCGGACGCAGACCGCTGTGCCAGGCAATCAGAACAATTGCCTGTGGCAGTTCCATGGCAGACGGTCTTTCTGTCCGCAGCGGTCGTGGTCTGGATCTCACCTCCATCGTAATTTGGCGGTGGAAAAATCGCGGTCGGCGGAGGGAAGGACCGCCACCGCCGGCCTGGCGGTGGTGGTCCTTCCGCTATCGTAATCAGACCCATAGTTCTGTGATTCCGCAGAATCCCTGCAACACTAGCACACCCTCAACCTGGATGCCTTCATACTGGGAGGAAGAATTGTGAAAAAATTAAAAATAAATTAACAGGCCTTCTCGTTTTATTTACCTAGTATTGGGAAAGACATCCATGTGTCCATCAGGACTGTCCCACATCTGCTCCACTTTAGGAAAGAACAGAAGCAACTCCTCATTAAAGAACACTACATCACACCGATGTAACAGTCCATCTCCACTCTTAGAACCCAGTGTCACTGCAATGCATTCACTGACCGTTTCTTTGTGTTTGACCCTGCTCAGTGCTCTGTGGATTTATGGCTGGACTTGTCTATGTAAATACAGCATGCATACATACTTACATAGATGTGATTACTAAATTGTGCCATTGAAGGTGGGAGTTTGATTAAATATGATGCCAGCACAGGGCAGTCAGGGACCTGTTTTTTGATGCACCTTCCTCCTACTTTTCTGACGGCTGGCTGGGGTGGGACTCGGTCCCCTAGCATTCTGAGGGGCGTGGGAGGCAGGGACAGCCCTCCCGATGCCGTAAAGGTACCACTCCACTCCTGCCACCCGGTGCACTCGCACAGGGCTGTCTGAGGCTCGTTTTTCACCCCACCTTCCTCCTGCTTCACTTGCGGATGGCTGGGATGGGACTCGGTCCCCCAGCATTCCGTGTAGTGCGACAGGCAGGGACAGCCCTCCCGACACCGTAAAGGTGCCACTCTACAATCACATCTTGGGACATGCGTGAGCAGGCCCGTCTGCACCTGTCCGTGGCCAACTGAGGCTGGGCTGGGCCACCCCCCTGGCTTTGAGTTTTAGAGCTTGTGGAAAGGAACGTCAGTGCCACTGCAATGGTTAAGAGGAAATTCTACGCATCCACTTTCTCTGGTGAGGCAAGTAAGAAGCAGCACTCAGCTGACACAATTGCATGTTTTTTGACTGATGGCATGAGAGCCATTAATAAAGAAATTGGGATTGTGGAAGAGAGGCTGGATGCCATAAAAAAAGCTCTAGCTCTGGCCTCTATAGGCAGTGTTCCTGCACCAGATAAACCTTTGCCCACTAGTACACACAAGGCCCTTCATGAAGGGTGACTTCAAGTGAGGAGCTGGGTCTACTGCCCCCTGGGGATGGCGAGCATGTAATCAATCAGTGCATATGTAAAGGTGCGCTGGGCATCACACAGGTACTTGAGAGTGTGACACACTCCGAGCTGGTACCTAACCATCCTGTAACCACCAAAAGGCAAAGACATTTTAAAAAACAAACTAAATTGGGCTTTAAGAAATCCCTGTTGCCACAACCCAAGTAAATACCGTTGGCAGAGGAGAAGCCCAGGGTACTCCATGAGGCCGACAAACCTTACGCAGCTCCCTCCATATTGATTCCGGCTGCTGCACATGAGGACAAGTCTTATTTAATGGAGTCCATCTGTGTGAAATTTGTGACCCAGTACTTTCTATCCTAAAAGGGATTGAACTAAGTCTGAAGGTTATTAAAGGGCAATTAACTAATCTCACTGCCAAAATCATCAGCAATCCAACAGGGTGGGTGTTCCACTGTAACAGCTATGAGGGCCTGCTAACTGAACAGAACAACCCTGGCTGATCTCAAGGTGTATTATCAGGATCTCAAACTGGCCATACTGATGGATTATTTAGCAAAACTGCTCCCAAGCAACCATCACATGGCACCCTAATTGTTTCACCAGAAATACATTTGAAATCAGTTCCACGTGGAAGACACCATTCTGATAATACAAGCGCTCCTCATTCTTCTATGCCCCTAGTATACACATGCCCCTTCAGGCATCTCCGCTGGTTATTGTTCTGTCATGTAGTCAACCCAAGAATGAGGTTCAATTAACGAACACAGTCATCCACTGGCGATGTTCATCATTAGGAGATATGAGTAGTAACTTTGCCTCACACAACATCATCAGTGTCCGAAGAGTTCATTGGATCGACAACACGCCACAAGGGGAGCAAGGCGACGGTATTATTGTCAGTTTTACCAATGCCCATTTAGTTGGCTCCATTTTCCGTAGCTTATTTTGTAATAATTTCAATCAATGTGTAACAGCGGTCCCAATGTGTAACAGAGGTCCCAATGTGTAACAGCGGTCCCACTGTGTAACAGCGGTCCCAATGTGTAACAGCGGTCCCAATGTGTAACAGCAGTCCCACTGTGTAACAGCGGTCCCAATGTGTAACAGCGGTCCCACTGTGTAACAGCGGTCCCAATGTGTAACAGCGGTCCCACTTAGCTTTTTTTACAGCCCATAATGTTGCTGCGAGGCCCACATTGGTTAATCACCAGGCCCCCACTTACTCAGTGCCAAGCTATAACCGCTTCTCAGCACTTCCAGATGTTGATTGACTGGATAACTCTGTTTCTAAGGTATATGATGACTGCAGGAAGAGTAATGATGTCTCGCCTATCATCACTGACCTAGAATCCCAAACCGCAGTTGATTTAAGAACAATAGATATACATGTCTCCACTAGAGGGTGGGACACCAAGGTTTTATTTTGGAACATTGCCGGGATTGTGCATAAACCACAAGCCCCAGAGTGGCTAGATATGATTTGTGAATTCCAGATAATTTGTCTCTAAGAGACCTGGGCATGTGATCATATATTCCTGAATAGGTGTCATGCCACCTGAACATCAGTGGTTCCTGCCATGCAAAATAATGGATATGGTTATAGACTCGCCCTTCTTTCAGATTATATATATTTCACTAGGAATCATGTCCCCAGTGATCTAGATTAATTTTTATCATAATACTTTTGATGCAAGCAATAGCACAATTATAGATTCACCAGGCAATTGATAAAGATATCTTGACTCCTGCCCAATGTGGTTTTCAGGAGGGGATTAGGAATGATTGACCGATCTCTGAATCTTTCTCTCATTCATTGTAAGTATGTGCGGGCCAAGAAAGGACAACTATAGTTCACCTTCAGTGACCTAAGTGCAGCATTTGGTAATATTGACAGAGGCAAACTCCAGATGAAATTGCTGGACTTGGGGGTGGAGACTGGGTTGGTGCACATCCTAAGCAAACGGCATGAGAACTTTGTGGGATGTGTCAGGTATGGCCCTAACCGGGAATGCACCCCTTCAATCAACAGCTGGAAGAGAGTATGTCAAGGCTGTGTCCTTGCTTCATTGCTGTTTATCATTTACATCAACGACCTGAAGAAACATTTAGGAGAGATTGTGGCTGATCCACCAAAGGCAGGGTTAGGGGCTATTCCTGTACTAATGTACACAGATGACTGCGTTCTTATGCTGAGAACAGGTGTGGGTCTCCAGAGACTGCTAGAAAGGTTTGTGGTGTTTATCGGATCCCTAGGGTACAAACCAATAAAACAAAGGGGCATATTCACAAGGACTTATCGCCGAGTTATCGCAACCTTAATGCATCAAAAGTGGAGATAGATTTAACGCCCCATTCACAAGCTGGTGCAAACTGCAGACATCGCCAGTATTCCAGCGATAACTGCCGCAAAATTTACCTCCACGGGTGACACCACCAACTAACCATAATGAGATGCAGAGTAGGCGTTCCAGTGCAAAAACACATGAAAACACCACTACACCACATTCACAACAAACTGCCAGATCTGCGATGCGAACCAAAAACAGGCGATAAGCCGCGGTAGCAGCATGGAATTAACACCTGCCTTTTGCTGGTGTTAAGCAGGATGACTACCTGCAGCATGAAAGGGAGCCCAGCCAAGAGCCACATCTGAAGACCCACAGATGCCATGGAGACAATGATCATGCAGCTCGGAGACCCATGAGGGCCACAACACCCACTGCCACCACCCCTAGGCCCGCCACCACCCCCAGGACCCGCCCCGCCCACCCCAGACCACCACAGAGGCAGCATACACAAAGACAGCGGACCCACCATAAATGCACCAGCCACACAGACCCAATGCCAGAGGAGGACATTGCCCACCACAGGCCCAAAAGGACAACCATCCCCCGCATCCTGACCCACAGCGCCCACCGGCTGACAGTACCAACACAGCGGACAACCAACATCGTTCTGCAGACAAACCTGCCGGCTGTGCTGCACATGTTGGCCTCTGGTACCTTCCAACCCACAACTGCCAGAGTCAGAGGAGTCTCACAGCCAGCCCTATCCAAGTTCATCACACCTGTCCTGGATGCCATCAGCAGCCTGGTACCCCAGCACCTCCACTCCACCCACACTGCGCAGGAGCAGCTGAAGACCAAGCAAGGCCTCTACGCCATAGCTGGAATCCCTCACGTGTTGGGGCAATTGACTGCACACATGTACCCCTCGTGCCCCCTGCCGACACTGCACACAACTACCGCAACAGAAAGCACACGCATTCCATCAATATGCAGGCAATAGTGGACCACCAGGGACTCCTCAACAATGTTGTGGCCAACTCCCCAGGCAGTGTGCATGATTCATACATCTCCCAACAGTCCATCATCAACCAGCGCTCCCAGGATGGCACCTATGGAAATGCATTGCTCGTTGGAAAGTACCAAATGAACACACCACACACCTCCACTCCACAGTCATGCAACTCACGACACTGGCAATGGGCATGCCGCAAAACTACATGCAACATGCCACACAACATGCCAACCGACCAGACATGACAACACGACTCCATTGGGAACCTGGGCTTGCCATGCACACAACCCAGCCATGGCATGGCACCACAGCCACACAATAGCAGAATGTGAGGAGAGGCTTGGAGCAGGCATGTGCAAGAGCGGCAAGTGACTAATGAATGAGAACCTACCCAATGCCAGGTGTGGCGTGGATGTGCCGGACAGACTTCAGTGTGCAAACCACGGAATGGCCATGTGGACATTAACTGCTGGTGCATGGAGTGTAGTGGCCACTGGACACTACCATGTCCCCACAGGCTGTGGGGTAGAACGCGGAAATGTCGCTCGTTACATCCCCCCCTGTATAAGTGGGCAGAGTGGGTTGTCCCTGTGTACGCCAGGCCTGCGTAGGGGTGTGAATGAAAAGCCCGTCGCACTGGGCGTGGTTCTCATTCTGAATGTCCATCGTGTCTGCCAGGGTGGCGCCTGTCAGCCCGCCATGAGGCCGGTGCCGTGCGTGGCGGGGCCTGCATCCCTGTGCGCCTGCTGCACCCCGGGCTGCTGGTCCCCAGACCCATCATGCCTGCCCCAGCGCACCAAGGAGGCTACGCTCACCTGCCGACACCGGCGTGTTTCAAAGAGGGCCCACCACATGCCGGTGCAAGGTCCAAGCCCCAGTCCCGCGACCTTTGCAGCCTCTGCAGAC